>OU452220.1:3571085-3906187 GCA_911728455.2 Marthasterias glacialis
CGAAACCGTGACTTGGGCTTAGGGTGCTGTGCTGACGTCAATATTTTGAAAAACATGTACTTTCGGTTCATGGCTTCAAACAGTTGTGCAGAGCTTTAAGCTGGAGCCCAAGCCCAAGCCGTAATTTCGAAAACGGCAAATGTCCCAAATCAAATGTAGTGTTAGTGATGTTCCAGAAGCTAAACTATGGGCAGCCGCTGAGGCAAAGAATAAAAAAAAAAAAAACACATACGAAAAGGACCAATGCTAAAAATCCACTGCAAAAGTGACATCTCACAAGCTAAACTATGGGCAGCCGTTGAGGCAACGAACAAAATCTACAAAATAATCACTTCAAACGAAAAGGTGACAAAAAGTTAACAAATAAACACAACACACGAACTAACGACTCAATTGTTTTCTTTGCTTTGACAGGAGCTTTATAGAGAATAAGATAAGTCGTCTCCAAGCAGATTCCTTTGTGGGACTGAATTATGTCCATACTTTGTAAGTAGTATTTTTTTTAGTCAAGATATTTCAACTGTAGTTAAGTGTATCTTTTTCATGCGTCTCTTCAAACCATCACGATGGCAGAAGCGACTTATTCTGTGAATTGTACACAAGCTATAAGCTAAATCGTTTGCCGTTACTAAGCACTGATAAGTACTTTAGAAGGCGTTGCCTTTAGGCCAGAAGAACATGGATTATAACTATAGGCGCTTCATACTTGACCCTGGTAAAGGTTAAGTAGTAATAAAAAGAAATGTGCACAAGGAGTTTAAGTATTTAAACTCTAATACAGATTTACATTTACTCTAATCGACTAAAACCAGGCAAAAACCATTTGCAGGGATTGTCCCTAGTAATTGATTAAAGTAGGGGGATAAAACCTTCAATTCGATATACCTTGTTCCAACCGGTGATTTCCTGTCGTTACAAATCATTTTGTTTTTCTTAAACTGAATTTTTGTTTTAATAAACTGATTATACCAACCAAAATGATATGGGGCTGTAAAATGTCAACAAGTGATGATGAAAACTCTAGCAGAATCATTAGTGGGCCTCAAAATTTCAAACATAAATGTCGCTTGGAGCAGGGTACGCACTGTGAACTGTTTTGCCTGGTTTTAACTGTTTAACAGTTTTAACTGGTTATTTTTTTTCTTCAGGAATGCATATGATAACCAAATAACCAGCATCCAGCCGCAGACATTCAAAGACATGAAACAGCTTCAGGATTTGTAAGTTTAAATTAACTGCCTCTCAAACACCAACACTGAAAACCGCTCGTCGATTGAAACGAAAAACAAAGTATAACAGGTCGTCGTAAGCCTCAACTGGCAAACAAATAAAAAAAAAAAAACTAAATATTCATGACACACAGCGCATGATTTTATCACTGCTGGGTGTGGTGCATCACTATGGGAGAATTTTGAGAACACTAGGTGGCAGCAAAATTAGAACATGCTCATAACTAAGCAGACAATAGAAAGGAAACCGTTGCTTGACCCCGGGAAAAGTTCGTTTCGAATGTTAAAAAGGGCAGATTTGTTTTCGCGCCAACCGCCAAGTATATTTTGCGATAGTCAAGGCCGCCCATACAAAATGGTGGTCAGTGTCTGTAAACAATAGAAGGGTCTCTACACATTTCGTAATCCAAACGAAAACAATGGGAGACTTTGGGACGCTAGGTGGCGGCAGAGGTAAATTTCCATTGTTGCGTAGTTCTGATCATGGGCACATTATCCGAGAACAATTGACTAACCTGGTAGTGGTAAGTCTGCTGCCACCTATGGTCCTGAAAAGTCTCCCATTAGATTTCCACATTATACTTCACATTATTATATATTATTGTTTTGTTTCCTTATGCTCAGATATCTTTCAGAAAACTTCATCACGGATCTGCGTGCTGGTGCGTTTTCAGGACTCAAAAAGCTGGAAAAACTGTAAGTTTGACGCTATTTTGTTTTAACCTGACAGAAATGAGTTATTCTCGAACTAGCAGGCAGAAGACACACTAGATAAACTTTCATTGTTTGTGTGGTTCTGGACACGTGCACGTTTTCTGAGAATCATGGCAAGTCCACTGCCACCTTGCGTCCAAAAAGGGCTCCAAATTTGATTCAGACATTTAAGTTAGAATTTCTAAGAAGACTGTAATCCAGTAATTTGTTTAAAAATAATTACCGTAACAAATTTAATTTCTTTAACAATCCAGACATTTGGAGCAAAATCGAGTTCGAATGCTGCGAGCAGATTTATTTGCAGATATGGGTGCCCTGATGCTGTTGTAAGTACATAGAGAGTTTACGTTTTCTTTAGTTGTTTCTTTTGAAGATTGAATCCAAAATTTTACAAGTTCTCTGACATGATTTTGCAAAACAATTTGAACTGGACAAAGGTCGTGATCAGTAAAAAAAAACAAAAAACAAAAACAAAACACAGTTAATGAAAACGACATTTACTACGAGTAAATCTATATTTTGAAGAAGCAAAGTACAATAAAACACGGAGACACTAAAAGGCAGGAGATACTGACTCAAAAATAAATTACCCTCAAAACTTACTTGGTAAGGAGCAACGGAGAGCTGTTGATAGTATAAAACATTGTAAGAAACGACTCTCTTTGACGTAACGTAGTTTTCATGAAAGAGGTAATTTCTCGCTAGAATATTTGAATCTGAGAAAATCTTCAGGCATAAGGCCCTTTTCACGTAATGAAAAACACGCAGTTTCAGCATTTTCGGATCCTTCTGCGTGAAAATAACCGCTCCAGATTTTCGCCGATATCTCAAAAACGATAAACATCCTTTGAAACAAAATTTTAAGGGGTTAGTTTTACGGTATATATCTACAATTATATAAGATTGAAACAAACGTACGGTTTCAAATACCAAAGATATATCCTGCCTTAGACAACTGTTTTGGTAAAACAGGGTATACAACAATTAAGTGTGCAATTCAAACACGTTTGCATATCACGTATTGTTTCTCTTAATTCACCTTTCTGCAGTCTGAGCTCGACATTGGTAAACTGTCCGTAAATGCTTCAAATCTTTGCACAAATCGAGATGTAAAAAAAAACACCTGTGAAAATGTCAGCTCATTTCGTTGTTTCATTTGCGAGAAAAGAGTAAAAATGCATTCGGCATTCGAAACGATAGCACTTTAGGCAGAAATGTTTCAAGGAAAGTCTTCTACTATTATTATTTTTATAACATGTAAGGCATGTAAATCAGTGAACATTTTTTCCCCTTCTTACCAATGTTGAGCTTGGGCAATAATCAGGTTGACTTAAAGGGTATCTTATCCTGCCTTTCACTGTGGAACCCGGTTCGAATCCCACCTCGGACGGAGCCTCGCGTGTGTATTGGGTTTCAGTCCCTACCTGATTGCGTGGGTAGACTAACTTGTTTTTTTCCTCCCACATTGTCTCCCTCTTACCTCTAAACCTGATCCATTCGGCACTTCATCATCACAGTCATCTCTACACATGTCTCTTCAGGCTTATACGGGTCACAATGCAAGTCGCTTGTGAAGACCCCATGGTTTCATTACCAGAAACGATTTATTGGTGTAAATAAAACATACAAATATTATAATAACTGGTTACTTGAATAAGTGATATAGCTCTCTTTCTGGTGTGTTGTAGGAATCTGATAAACAACACAATTGTAGAGATCGAGTACGGTGCGTTTCGAGGCCTAAGAAGCCTCCAACATCTGTGAGTAATAAAAATCGTTCAGTTTTTTGAAATTCTATAAGTGGTCAATTTTTTAAGCAATAAGTTGTTAAACATCATGAAAACCCTCCAGCTCTTGCGTCTTGAAAACGCTTCTAGTTGTACTATGTCTTCGTTTAATCAATCATGGTCGTACTTGGCCCGAAGCATCTAATGTCACACTTCCAGGCGCCTAAATAACGCCAGATACCGGCCTTCAGATAACCTAGTAGTTATCTGTCAGACCTCGCATGCCATAATACTGCGTATGTTCACACCACACAATCTGTTCATTCTGATGTGTAGCATCACATCAGTCAGGTAGTTATGCGGCATTGCATCCAATATACCTCATGCATTTGCTGCCATCTTTGAGGTCAAACGCAGCATCGAACGTGTGTTGTAACTGTTTTGACCTCAGCGTGAGGGTGTCCTTTCCTGTACTAAATGCTTGTAGTGACGTCATACGCATAAGGTCTATGAAGTTTGTAAGACCAGTGCCTATCTTACTTAGGAAATGAGAGAATTTGTTGGACTCTAGGTGGCAGCAGACTTACAAGGTTGACCCAGTGTTCTCGGAATGGGAGACTTTTGAGACGATAGCAGGCGTCCCACAGGACCGGTCCTTTTCCATTGTTTTCATCGCTGAGAACAATGGAAAAGGACCGGTCTGTGTGACGCCCGCTATCGTCTCAAAAGTCTCCCATTGTACACATGCCAATTACATCGCAAACAATGTGAATTTACCTGGTAAGTCTACTGCCACCAAAAGCGCTCCAAAGTCGCCAAAAACCAAACCTCATTTTGAGGCACACCCTTCGGAAAGCCCCAAGCCCCGGTGTCATAGGGTTTTTTGAACCCGGTATGTTTGTCCCCAATGCAGTAAAGTAACATGGGCTGACAGAAGTTGAGTCAAAAGAGGGCGCTATCAGACGAAATTTCCACACAAATTGATGTGTTGGAGACAAAATCTCCTGATGCGACACCGGAGTAGGATCCGTGCGGGCCAGACCCATTTCTGGGTCAGCGAGATCTATTTTCGTGTCAACATGACCCGGAATTATGCGACAAAAACACGTTTTCTGACCCGGGAATTGATACCACCTACACAGGAATAGTAATGTTAACTTGTCAAATGTTAACTTTTCAATGCTTTTTTTTTATCTGATACTATTTGTTTTCTTCTTCAGATATTTGGGGCAGAACCAGATTAAAGAGTTGGTACCTGGTGTATTTGAGCCACTCAGACATTTGCAAGCACTGTAAGTGATCAATGACGCGTCAGACGTTGTACGTTACACAACACACGGGACCTTCATACTTCTTTACGTCCCACCCGAAGGGCAATCAAAAGCAATAATGGTTTAACATTTTCTCGCTGAAAGCCCCAGCTCAGCATCGGTAAAACTGACTGTAAATGCTTCCATACTTTGCACAAATCAAGATATTTGTAATAAAACCAACTTGTGAAAATGCCAGCTCATTTCGTTGTTTCATATTTTGCGAGAAAACGGTACACATGCACTTAGCATTGTTGTAGGGATTCCTATAAGCAGAGTTTTTGTCTCACTGAGACAGAATGTGGGTTCGAGTCCCGGTCTTGAATTGTATGTCCCTGAGCAAGACACATCACATTTATTGCTTTGTCTTTCGGATGGGACGTAAAGCCGTAGGTCCCGTCTTCTGTGTAATTCACGTAAACTAACCTAAATAGGCCCTACACTTATTTTTAAAGAGATGGGGTTTGAGCCAGTGTGAAAACAATTAACAAATAATGTCATATTGAGTTAAAACAGTTATTACCTGCGAACATTAAGTAAAACAACACAATTGATTAGAATCATTGTACCTTTCTGCGTTTCAATATACAGCCATCTAGATGGTAACAGAGTTACTTTTCTATTGAACAATTCCTTCATTGGACTATCCAGACTTCAGTATCTGTAAGTATATTTTTATTTTGAATTAGTTTCATCAATTATTTGGAAATTTTACTGTTACTTATGTTGCATTATGAATAAGACGTGTGGTATTTAACAATTTGGCAAAATAATTGACCCCGTCTTATAATTGACCCCTTGCACCAACATCAAACGTGGCTATAATATTATTGTCTGCTACGCTCGCCATTTCGGGAGTCAACTTGCAAGTACAAATCACGGTAAGCCTGTAAACGCCGCGTCGCCTAAAAGCTTATGTCACGTCGGTTGCACGATGATACGCTGAGCTCGCTGGACGACGAGCGTTATAACGGGCGCGCTGTAATACACGAGGACATTATACAAATATTGACTGCTTCGAGTGGCGTAGTAAAACTAGTCACTCGAGGTGATCCCCGGAGCAGCCTATCTGCCCGAGGCGGAGCCGAGGGAAGATAGGCGGCTCTGGGGATCACCGAGAGTGACTAGTTTTACTACACCACCAGATAAAGCAGTCAATATTTGTTTTTTAACACTACAACTTCATCCATTTTGTGGTAATATTCGTTAAACAACTGTGCGTATAATAATCAGTCTTCAAACAACTGTATAAAAACTGACAGGAAATCTTGACAAAAAAAAAAAATAAATAAAAAAATGAGGGGGTACCACACTGCCTTCGTCCTATCGTATTTCAAATGCACGTATCATTTGATCGTTTCACCGGGTTCGAGGTTGTCGTTGGATAGTACCATTTAATAGTTCTTTTGGTCGGTGTGCAGTGTGATAGTAAAAATACACGTGACGCACGTTCGGCCAATCAACAGATAGAATCAAAGGAAGAGGTGTTCTGATAGCCTTTTTGAGGTACTATAGCAGTGCACTCTATGGCTTTGGTGTATACAAACAAACTTGTCCCAAACCAAATAGTGTCTAAGTAATGAGTCCACCATTAATCTCCAAATGGCTTATTGACTTCAAAAATCACAACCACGATTATTGTGATGATGACGTCAGGTGAACTGGGTCAGTATTATGAGAATTGCTTTTGATCCCATGATCCCAAGAAAAACGTCCAGCGAACCTGGGGTCCTTTTTTCAAACCTCGGATTGGGCTCCGGCAGTGGCTTAGGCTCCGTTGTCAACTTTGGAGAAGTGTACTTTTTGCACGATGTTTCACAACATCAAACGGGGTGCCCAGAACCGGAGCTGAGGTTTGGCCGAAAAAGTGGCTGATTTCTGACAAACTGTGGATTTTCCCGTTTTAATGCTCGGTTCCCATGCATGCTTAAAATATGTTGTTGCATTTGCTCTCAAATACTGTATGACAGAGTCCAAGTTAAAATGCTGGATTGTTTCTCATTATTGGTATTGAAACAAAATTATTTACATGTACACAACAACTGGCACAATGTCAGTTCGTGCTGAACTGCTTCACTTTGCTTTGCACCAGCCAGCACTTTCCTCAACCGTTCTTCACATCCATGTAGAGGTGCAAAAAGCACTGAGATTGCAGATGAAAGGGTTCGGCCTAATTGTGTTTCGTGTGCCAAGTCTAGACACTTTTCCTTATTGATTTCATTGCAGAGACATCTCTGAAAATCCCATTACTGTTATAGGACAAGGCGCTTTCACTGGTCTATCCAGTATATACGAGGTGTATATGTAAGTAAATCGTGTCATTACAGTCAGTTACAAAAATGTCCTTTGTTTACAAACACTGACCACCGTTTTGTATGGAGGGCATTGAGTTGTACAAATTGTATAAACTGGCTTGGCAAAAGTTTGTCCTTTTTCATAAAAAAAAAGTTACAACTTTTTTTATGAAGTTTAAGTTAGTTTACTCTTTGTTTTGGATAGTAAATTTTAGTATCATTAATAAGGGTATTAATTTGAAAGCATTATTGGTTAACTAGTAAACTGTTGTATTTTTTATTTTTTTAAATTTGTTTCTTTGCAGTGAAGGCTGCCCGTTCTTTTGCCAACCATGGTTGGCCAAACAGGCGAGTGTGAGGTTGCAAAAGAAAGGTCTATATGAAAGAGTTTTCTATGTGTTGATTCACTGGATTCTGACATTGATTTTTGTCTTAGGGTCACGATGGATGCTGAGGTAACCGACTTGAATCGCGATATGTTCAACGGGCTTGAATCACTACACACATTGTAAGCACCATATGAATCTTTCTCTCTACCTGACTTATCATAAAAACCCTCTGGGAACGTTGCAAGAAGACCCTTATACGAATTGTACACGAGTGTACTGTAGCTTCAGTAGTTCGCTCGACCCCATCGGTCTCATCCAAGACTGCTCGGATGGGCTGATGAGGTTGTACCGGTTTTGTTGAATTAAATATGGTTACACCAGTAAGTGGCGTAACCAAGGGTGCCCATTTAAAATCTGGGCTTTTAAGATTTTCGACAACTAAAGGTCACATTTTATTAGCTCTTATGTAGTAATTTCAATGTTTTTAAAAGTTTTTATTATTATTATTATTATTATTTACATGCAGAATGTATTTTGTTTTACCTCAACACGTCAGAAAAGCGCTGAAAAGGAGCTCGTTTAGGAAAAAAAAAAATACAAATGGAAACTATGGTTTTAATTGGCCAAAAGTGCCCCCAAGGAATAATGGTCGCCCCCCACCTTGTGCCCCCTAAAATATTACCCTAGTAACGGTGCTGACACCAGCTGCCATATTATGAGGGGGTTTGTTGACAGCCTTTTATTGATTGCAATGCTAACTTTGATGATTTTCGGCTGTATACATTAAACTGTGATGTTTAACTCTGAACACTTTACTTTTTTTTCTGGAACGCAGCACTGCAGACGATCACCGTTTTTGCTGCTTATTGAATGACAGTACCGAGTGTCAAACACCGCCCTCTCCGTTCGCCACCTGCGAGGGTCTCCTACGTCAGACGGTTCTGCGCATGTTCATTTGGATCCTTGGACTCTGTGCCGTGGTCGGGAATTTCATCGTCATCATATGGCGGTTCAGGGAGAGGAAACACGTGTCCCAGAATCGGATTCAAATTCTCCTCATCATGAATCTAGCCATTTCCGATCTGCTCATGGGGATCTACATGATTATGATCGGTAGCGCGGATGGATATTTCGGGCAGGACTACTTCTTGTACGCGACAGAGTGGCGTTCGTCGGTGATATGCAAAATAGCTGGAATCGTCTCCGTTTTAGCGAGCGTGGCATCCATGCTGATTGTTACCGTGATCAGCGTGGACAGGTTCCTGTGCGTGGTGTTCCCCTTCGGTAGCTTTCGGCTGGGGATAACCTCCGCTCGTGTCACCGTTGTGGTAGTCTGGGTCGTATCGGCGTTTTTAAGCTTACTGCCAAACGTCATCGAGAAGTACGTCGAGGGCTTCTACGGCTTGTCTGACGTTTGCGTCGGTCTGCCGTTGGCCACCAAGTCAGACTATAAAGCCTCGTGGGACGAGAGCGAAGACTTCACGTACACGTTCAGCTTCGACGAGATGGGTGAGAAGACCCCGGCATCTTACTACGCAATATTCCTCTTCATCGTCGTCAGCCTGGTGTGCTTCTTGTTCATCCTGGCGAGCTACGTCGGCATCTTCGTCTCGGTGAGACACTCCTCGAAGGGCGCCACCAGGCAGCAGGACCGCGACGAGGAAGTCAAGATGGCCGTCAAGATGGCTCTAATCGTGGGCACGGACTTTGCTTGCTGGATGCCGATCATCATCATGGGGTTACTCTCGCAGACTGGAGCGGTGACAATCCCCGTCGAAACTTACGCATGGACGATGGTCTTCGTCCTGCCAATTAACTCATCCATCAATCCTTACCTATACACAATATCAACTCTTATGGCCAGAAGACTCAAGAGTTCCAAATCGAGAAAGGGTAGCTCTCAGATGATGATGCCGCTTTCTTCTGCAGATAAAAACAGTGTCGCACCTGCACCAGATTGTCGGGAGGCTTCGACCAATATAGACAGC
Organism: Marthasterias glacialis; assembly: GCA_911728455.2. Taxonomy (NCBI): domain Eukaryota; kingdom Metazoa; phylum Echinodermata; class Asteroidea; order Forcipulatida; family Asteriidae; genus Marthasterias; species Marthasterias glacialis. Next base: position 3,580,677 of record OU452220.1, read on the forward strand.
TGTGACCAGAAAATGCCGATAATACAAAAGGTGTGAGGTACAACATTACGTGTGGCCACTCTCGAGCACGGAGGAATACTTATTGTTTTCTTTCGGAAGTGGGATCATTGTCATTCTGCGTTTCCAGCCGTTAACCGGTATTCAGTTTGAATATCAGCCCGAGTTCAACATAAGCAGACATAATATTTTGCCGACGCGTATAAATCCTCAGAATAGAAGCAGAGAGTTTTCCGCTTGATGACAAACTTCATATATTTACAAACATTCCAAGTACGCTTTTTAACTTTCAATTCACGCACGATTCTGCAATTTGCCTATAGTTTTATGTACAATGTGCATCGTTTAATTTACTTCACGTCACGTCAAACTATACTTTCCATAAACTAGTTCTTTTAGGCAATAGTACCTGCAGGCAGTGGACTGACATTTTTGCTGATTCAGACCGTACAAGTGATTAGTCGTGTGCATAGAATTAACATATGTAATTAAATACACGGGCATTTCTATACCACTATCCCATCAAGATCAAAGCAGTTATGATGAGGTAAACAAAACAAAAAAAGCAACAAAAGAAGCAAAGAAGTGTTTACTAGACAAGTCACCATGTAGTGCAAAATACTTGTGGCAGGTTCCCTGTAAAATTTTGCTAATTAAATAAACCTATTGAGCAATTACAGTTTCTGTCAAATAGCTTCATTAGCTGGACCCTGGTTCTGTTTCACGCAGTGCATCGTCTTTAGTTATGTCTGCTGCCTTGTTCAATAATGCTAACGATTCGGATTATCGCCCTACCTCACCTAACCTGCAATCCAGACTCAGTTTAGTTAGACTGTGTTCGAATTAGCGGCTCTGGCTGAGGCTGCAGCTCGATCTACAAGCGTTGAAGCCTATGATGCCCATAGCTACACCCTTAGCAACAGCCGCAGCCATAGCCACAGCCGCCAATTGGGATGCGGCCTTACATCAAGGTGAATGATAGAAAAAACAAAGTTGCTTGAGAAAGTGGTTTATCCTACTCTCTAAATGTTAAAGAGTGAACATTTCACAGGCTTGCCAGAGTGGTGTCAGTTTGGCTCTTTTGAGAGTGAAACTCACTCTTCATCACTCTTTTTTGAGTGAAAGTGGAGTGAATTTCACTCTGAATCTAGTGGAAATACATGTTTTTCACTCTAGAAAGAATTGTCCTCCATATGGCTCCTTGCAAGAGTGGTATAATATGGCGGACAAAAAGAGTGGTTTTTCACTTTTTTACATTAAGAGAGTATGTTCAGAGTAAGCAGCACCGTAGTCTGGATTTTTTTTCACGGGGGAGGGGGCACATGGATTGGGGGCACAATGGGGGGGGGGGGGCACTGGATTATTATTTTTTCGGGTGGGGGGGGGGTACAAGACCACCAGGCCGCCCCATGGTTACGCCGCGGAAAAGAAGCCACTGTGACAACATGTCAGACGGCACAAAGGGTTTGGACTGGGGAAAAAAAGTTTTTCAACATTTGATAATAGCGCTGTTGGCTGGATGAAATGGCGTCACCATGTGCCTCCGATTTGAGATCACAAGATTGGCTCGAGGCGATGACATCCAAGCTAAACAAGATGTCAACTTCCTGACAAACTGTGAATTATGTCGATATGACCATTTTCCTCAAAGAAGAGTATCGACTTCCCAAGAAAAGCTGTCCAAGGAAGAAGAAAGTCAAGATAATCTCTCTTCCGTAATACAACTTGTATCAAGATCCAACCATGAAGATGTCGACTTACTGGAATATCAATTTCCCGAAATGAATTATCTCGCAAAGTTGACCTCCTCTTTTCAAGATGATGTCATCCAAAGATAATTTATCTCAAGAAGCGGATATTATTTGAAGATAACTAATGGTTTTCTTATCCTATTACATGCTTGTTTTGTTGTTGTTGAAATAACTATGGATTATTTGTGTTTAATATATAACGCAAGATCCTTTGTCAATTGATTGGAGGATTGTAGGTCATGCGGCATTCATTATTCAAACTTTTTTAATGGCCTGTCAAAAACCGTGTATTTATTTATTTTTTTTTTCAAATATTCACCGCCATTTTTGTCCCATCCTGTTTTTATACTATTTCACGCTAAACCACCTCATGCGTTTATAAACAAAAGTAAAAATCGCCATCGTAGAAAAAATATCAATTTTGAGTAGAACAAAGAAAAACAATTACTGGAGCTGGATTTGAATTTGCGACCCCGGATTAACGTACCGACGCTCTACTGACGCTCATACCGACTGAGCCATCCGGGCCTATGTTGTCTCCCCATTGCTTATTTGAATATTGCAGAAATAATAATTATCAGTACAGTTTGTTTATTCTTATAGTTTTATACTCCAATCAAATGACAAAGATCTACTTGGATGTTACATCAAACAAAACATTTATATTTTGAATTCGCACGATGAAGAAACTCGGCTTCGCCTTGTTAATGATGGTACCTTCCCTATATTTCAACCCATTCAATTATTCTCACTACTGGACCCACAAACACTCAACGTTTGTATATCATCGCATGCATAATTCGCAGTAGTTTTGACCGCATGAGGGCGTGTGTGAACCAAATTTACATAATGCAAAACAAGAAAAAAAGAAGGTTTTTCAGTGTTATTTCTTACCCATTGTGTTTAGACTGTGGTATTCGGAATAAGGTCGACCCATAACGTGTACACAGTTTGGTTGGGTGACTGTTGGTTGAAACGTACAGAGTGGAAATGAATCAACGGTTTCAACAAATCAAACGAGGGAAAAACAAAGTAAAAAACGAGTAGGTCTCCTAGTCATAAAATACGTTACTGTGGCCCCCTATAAATGGTTGATTGATCGGACGACTTGATACTGCAAAGGACATTACCCTTATTGTCAGACCTTAACCTCGCGAATCTGGTGTCTGTTAATTGCGTCCTAATGGACCGATCGACTCTCCAGCATCCTGATCCTCCTTAGAGGCCTGTAATATTCAGCGTCTTGGGGGCCAATATCTCTTCGTAATCCCCAATCTCACCCTCCATCCTTGAGTTGTTCCGCATCCGCATAATACTGTATGCGTTATCCGCTTCGCAGATTGAGAATTATCGCTCAACTATACTTAAAGCTTGACCAACTCATTTTTCAAACAGAAAATAATATTATTGATGGCTACTTTTCTTAAGTTGCCCGTGGGCGGGATGGACAGTGACCGTTGAGAAAAGAATAATTTCCATGACCATGAATACTTCTTAGAAAGTCACGTTTGAATTCAAAACAGTATTTGTTCGATTTAAAAGCGTGTACATTTTCCGCTGTACAATGAACCACTCCTTGGGTACAAAAACGGACTGCATTGTGGATGACAAATCAGTCACAACTGACCTCAACTACGCTGACATGATGTTAGCCCTAACTCCTAGTGTGCTCTGCCTGCTGATGTTTACCTGCAACCAGGGACATGGTGAGTGCTAACCAATTCCCTCTTCCATCCAAAGCAGCTAAGCCAAATTTCATAATGCCGGTCTATACACCAATCCCAGCAGAGTTCGTTTATGGTGTTTTACACCACCGCAGCCATGGCCTCCGCACGCGCGCGTGACACGACACGCACGTCAGCGCGCATATCTACCAATCAGCGTGGAGGATTCACAGCGCGTGTGCCTCGACGCGCGCGTGCAGCCATATTTGCGGTGGTGGTAAACGCCCATGGACAAGCTGCTCGGATTAGTCCATAAAGGCAAGTTTCGCTAAGCATTGTAAACTGTGGCAGACTTTCTGCTTTTTCTTTCTAAGCAATTGTAAAATATTGTCCACCTCAACAGCTTTATGAAATAGGGCCGGCAGATTCCTCTTTGAATTTCTTGCCCAGGAGAAAAAACTTGAGTTAGCAAGATGGTGGATTTCTTTTTTCTTTTATTGACCCCTTGCACGCACGTCACACGCGCCGACTGTGCCACGCTTACCATTTTGGTGGTCAATAGGTTTACTTGTAAACGCCGCGTCTCCTAAAATGCACTGGTGAAATGGGTCAATAGCCTGCTTTTTAGCCTGTCTGTTGTTTGCCTGCAACCAGGGATGTGTCCAGTGCATACCTCTGCGTCTTGGCAATTTTTACATGGGCGTTTTTTGGCGAACCCGATCCAGAATAATGTGTGAGCTTCAGTCATGGTTGAGTGTTTTTGCGAGTTGGGTTGTGCCGTGGTGACGTAGCTATTCAGACCAAAATGGAACCGAGTTGTTGACCAATCCAACAGTGTCAATACATCATAGACCAAGTTTCATCACGTGAAAACAAAATAAATATCGCATTTTTTGATAATGTTAACTTCCAATAGATGTAACTAATCCACGAAATGTTTCTGATCACCAACCTGCTTTCAAGTAACTCCCGGAAATTCTTTCAGTCAGTGAATTTTACGTCAGAAGCCAGTTTCTGGTCACTGCCGCCAAAAATATACCACGGGGCAATTTTGAGGCAACCAAGGTATATTGCATGCAAAGAAACTAAGTCTTCAGTAGCCCAAGAGACTTATTGTGTCGAACACTGTACTGCTATCAACGGAAAAATGAAAAGATGAGAACATTAAAATGTATATTATGTTTTTTTTTTTGATAACCTGCAACTGGTTGCCTATTAATTGCCTTGTGTAACACAATAGGGCCGTTTAAAATAGTGCATACTGCAAACTATGAGCAACAACTTCAAGTCAATTGTGGCGGCTGACGAATAACCTTAACCCTATCAGGACCGGGCTTTTTTTTTATGTACAGGGACCGGGGAGGGGCACATAGTGCCCCCCTTCGTATTTTCCAAAGTGTTCGACCGATTTTGATGAAACTTGCCAAAAATGTTCATTTCACTAAATTCTACACGATGACGTCATAAAATTTCCCAAAATCGTCACTAGAGGGCGTTTTTGACTGTTTTTTTTGCCCATTTTTGGTCAAAAACCGTGTTTTACCCATAACTTCTGTATTTTTCGTCCGAATGTTTTGAAACTTGGCAAATTTGTACATTTTTACAAGATCAATATAATTAGAACCTAATTTGGTTACTGGAGTCACCTGTGAGTGCGTTATAATCCATTAATTTATCCCATTTTTGGGAAAAAAAGTTTTTTGCTTTTTTTTTTCACTTAAAAATGAAAATGGCCGCCACCAAGGGCCCAGGGAGAAATAATAAGGCTTGGTTGACAAATCCAAATATTTTTTGGGTCTGAAAAGTAAGAAATTAGCATGTTATAAATATTCTTTTGTTACAAAAATTGATATAATTTGACCCCCTAATTACAGGCTGAAAACACAAAATCCAAGATGGCCGCCAAAAATGGCGGCAATTTTGAATTCCAAAAACCAATTCAGACTATCACGTGACTCATCACAATCACTTTTCTGGCAAAGAAATCAAAAATAAGTGGAAACTATGTTCAAAAAGTCACTAAAAAACAGTAAAACCGTGTAATCCAAGGTAAAACAAATGGTTGCCATGGAAACAGCTAAGCCCCGGTATCAATTACTTTTTGCCATAATGATTGTTGATATATTTTGGGAAAATTCAGAAAATTTCGCGGTGATCGGAGTAAGCCTTTTAAAAGTTACGGGGAAAACATCGGTGGGGGAGGGGGGGGGGGGCACATTGTGCCCCCCCCCCCCGGTCCTGATAGGGTTAAACTGAAAACAGTTTGACTTCTTTCCTTTGAATTGATAACAATATGCTCGGATGGCACGGTTTAATCTACACACACAAAGAAAATAATCACAAAAATACTGACATAAGCATACAATAAACTTAGACAAAAATAATCAAATACTATGGGTCTGCATAAACATAAAAATGCACTGTGTACATGTACCGATGTGTGACTGAAAACAACTGAAACTTGACATCTTACTTTAGATTTCTCACAATTTTGACAAGTAGAATTAACCCAAATACCCCAGAAAATATACTTAATTAACCGATTGCAAATATCTGTGAATACTACATTATCAAAAATTAAGAAGGAAAACTTCAACACGACATTGGGCTAGCGAAAGCAAATATCAACACTGACCTGACGCTATCAACCAAAAATGGTAGCTTGATACATTATGAAACACATGTCACTTCAGGGTTAAAGTTAACTGTCTCTCAAAATAGCGCCCTCTATTGACTAAACGTCGTCGAACAGAGTTTGCAAAAACTGGCATTTAGAACTAACAGCAAACGCCCAAGAAGATAAAACATTGCCACCCACTTCTGCATAAATGTCATTAAAGATACTAATTTCGAAAATCAACTGGGCCTAGTAAGTACATGACGTATTCGTGTTAGGGTTGCATTTGGGTCATTCTGTGCCAACTCACCTGAAATTCTGAAAAGTTTGGCAGTGACCGACTCAGATTTTACTTCTTTTTTTTGAGCATTGTATTACTTTTTATACACAAGACATAGGCCTGTATGTACTGTACAATGGGCAAAATACTACGTTCATTTAAATAATTTTCTGAACATGAAGGAGTTGAGAAACCAACTTTTTTTTTCTTCACACAAATAGACTTGACATTAAGTGTTTTGGGAAAAAAATTGTGAAATTTGTCAGTAATGTCCCACATTATGAAATAACCACTTGAAAAATGCGTTTTTTGCATTTTTCCAAGTGGACCCATTTTCAGACCCCTGCCAAACACCCACCAAAGGTGTGATTGATCTATCCTTTTTTTAGGTCAGACCTATGCACCTAGTTGATAACCAAATGTAATATCAAAGCAATCGGACAATTCACGCGGGCAACAGGGGGTCTCAAAAATGATGAAAAGTTGTTCTGTAGGCTAAAATATAGGTTTTTAAAGACCTATACCTTGATAGAAAAATTTTCTGTTCTACTTTTGACAACAGATTCTAGTTGTTTAGATGCCAGTCAACCTGTGTACCAATTGGTAGCAACATATCTTATCTCAATTTGGAGATATAGGCCTCCAAAAATGCCAAAAAACGCCAAATTCAAAAAGAGGGGGCGGAGCTTAAATTTTTAGGGGTCCATATCTCAGAAACGGCAAGGAGTAGGAATCTAAAATGTTGTGTTTATTCATTGACCCATAGAGGATTGTTTAAAAAAAAAAAAAAAAAAAAAAACTAAATCTGAGTCGGTCACTGCCAACCCATCAGGTGAGTTGGCACGGAATGTCCCATTTGTGTTAATTCCATGATCAAGTGGGCGGCAACCCCAGATCATACCGGTAATCTTTTTAGGTGTTCGGCCAACAGCGGAAAACCTATTGTTTCTGTTTTTCTTTTATTTGTTCGTTTTATTTGTTTGTGTGTTTGTTTTTTTCCCCTCGAGTTCTTCTTCCGAGTTGTTTTATCCTTCCTTTTTTACTCTGAAAATGACTTCTGTGGATGAATTCTATTATTTGGTACTATTTGGGTTTTGTTTTAAGCTTTGGACTTGTCTTGGATCCCATTATTTATGTTTGCATGTATTTCCATGACCCTAGGGAGAACAGCTCCTTGACAACTGATGAGGCTACCCTGGTTAAACAAGACTAAATAGATAATAAATAAATCAATAAATAAATTCTCCCTGGAACTTCTAATCAAGATTTTGCACACTTTAAACAAGCTTGGAGAAACACTTGAAACCTGACACATGCGTAGGTATTAACTTGTAGAGCTACATATAAGTAAAAATCTCACAATGACGTCATAAAAGACGTAATTACATTAAAACTGTCTCATTGTCTTAGACTAGAGTTTAGTTAAATTCGATTAGCTCAGAACTTTAAAAGCTTTTAATATACAAAATACATGTTTTGTACTATTTTTGGATCTGTATAATAGATCGATCCATTAAGCCCCGCCCTCGGTGAATTGACCAATCACAAACGGGACTGCACACCCAAAAGTCTGACAAACACTGCTCAATCTATGGAAACTATTCCAGAGTTTGTACCAGAGACATTCGAGTGGCTGAATAAAGCCAGTAAGGACAGTTCCAGCAAGTCTGGGTGTACAAGTAACGTGAAATAATGGTCACCATGTGGTAGTACTATAGACGGAACGTTTAAGCCAGAAGACCACGATCACAAACTTTTCAACACAGGAATTGTACAGTTTTGAAGCTGAAAACATCCATAGAAAAGGCTTCCCAAAACTGTGATTCCTTTGTCTATTTGAAATTCCACAAGGCAAGATATAAATGCTCACTTTTCCAAGGTTGTTTACTTGTATTTGCACGTAGTTTGCCATCAGCTGAGATGACGTATAGTGCCCACTACAGGTCACGTGATGATATGTAAACAATGGTCGCGTAATCGGTATATTGACCTTTCACCCCAAAAGACAGTTAGTTCTGATATAAGAGCCGGTGTCGCATGCAATTATGTCCTCTATGCGATACTATCCGGCGGACATTATTGCATATGCAATACCGTCCGCCGGACGATTTTGCATATGCAATTGTGTCCGCCCAGACACATTTGCATATGCAATCGTGTCCGCCACCGTGCAAAACGGTCCTCGAAGCCTATGTTCAAATATTCGGCGAAAACAAGCCCCAGGCACGGCGGGCCCGTGGAAATTTTGCTTGTCCATGACACCCCCGGGTTATGTTTATAAATATGTCAAAAGATTTAAAACAGAAGAAAAACTAAAGCGCTGAAACCGTTGCAGTAAGCTGCAATCATAATACATGAATATTCATGCCGCACATGTGCATACGTACGTTCAGTGCATGCACGCTCGCTGACGCACAATGTACATGTACGTTGGACGGTTTTGCATAGCTCCGGACACGATTGCATATGCAAAAGTGTCCGGAGCGGACAGTATTGCATGGCGGACACAATTGCATCTGACACCGGTTGCGATGAATTAGTGGAGTCTCAACTTCTAAAGATGAACTTTCATGGTTTTCATTATCAACCATTATTTTCACATCTCACCTTCAAACCTTAGTAAATGTAGCAATACAATGAAATACAAGGTTGGCATACAGCGTTTCTCCCTAAAAAAAAAAAAAAAAAGTGTGTGGTACATTAAATAATATGTCTCTCTGTTTCTCTGTCTTCTCTTTACAAATTACTTTCAGGTCAAATGTTTTCCCCGGATTCTTGCATGGGTGAGTTTTTCTGTCAAGATTCCTGCAACGACCGAACCGATTCTCGATTACGGCGAAGCAGCTGCCGTTGTGACAGATTGTGTATGACATACGGCGACTGTTGTCAAGACTACACGGAGAATTGCCTCCAAGACACGCAGAATGACACCGTGGAAGTCTCAAGGTTCCATGAGTACACGGCCTGCGTCAGCCAGATGGGTCCGCGGATACCTACAAGTAGCTACTACGCTGTGAACCGTTGCCCGCCGAGTTGGCCGGCGGACTGGGTGAGGGACAGCTGCGAGAACGAGACCAGAGCTGAAACTGAGCGGTTCCTGACACTCTTTATGACCGGACCGGATGACTACGTCTTCAAGAATGTATACTGCGGTATGTGTCATGGTGTAGAGCTAAGGAACCTCACTCCTTGGATTTTCAACGTGACTAAATGTACTGTAACAGGTAACGGCCAAGTTCAAATTGAAGGGGTCGCTTTTGATTTTGGAACTTGCAGCAAGTATCTCCAATCACCGCCGATGTTACAAGGGAGTGACCCTCACCTCTGTTTTACCAATACTTTCAGCAGTTGCCCGTCTAACACTACCTCCTCGCAGTCTTATGCGTGTGAAAATGTGGTTGCTACGTTACATCAAAAAGCAACAAATCTCTTCTTCAGAAATATCGACTGTTGCGAGTGCGCCGAGCCAGCCGTGCAGTGTGAACAGCTCAGCTGTCGTTTTTTCCTCCATCAAACGTCCGGATTGGGCTCCTCGCTCGGACTCATCTTCAACTTTTTTAACGACCATGAGATGTACTCCACTGGCTTAGAGTGGAGATCCCGCTACGATGGCGACTTCGACCTACAACTGGGGAACTGCAGCAGCGGACGCATCTACGACCCGTTCGACGATATCTGTAGGCGGGTGAAGAGTGACGGCAGACCGTTGTTGATGCATCCGGAATCTAATGCGGACATCTGGACAGATCAGTCAGGGAATGCATCGTTGGCGTGTTTAGCTGAGGTCTTGCCTCCCAGATTACACAAGATCTTTACTACTTTTAATGTCATGTCACTTGCTGACTTGATTAAGTTCGTCCCTGACCTACATGGAAGCGTTCTGGCAAACAGTTCACACCATTTGCTGGCACTTTCAGCAAATCCAAGCTTTGAAGCCTCATCGAGTGTCCTTCAAGCCATAGACTTCATAGTGAAGTTGTCATCTAATCAAACTGACACCCTCCTATGCGGAATCAACTTGATAGTTGTTATGGTATCATCCAACCACATCAGGCAAGCTAATGAGGTACCGACATGCATGGGGTACATTATTATTAACATCAGTCTTTCCAATTTATATTTCTCAGAAGATTCCTTTTACGTTCGGATACGCAACGATACCTACAGGCAGAAAGACTGGATTCACACAAAGACTTACAGCATCCAAGATACATCTAATGGCACTGTCATAAAACACAGCGAAACTCTCAAACTATGTAACCCCTTTCTGGTCAATGGTATAAAATGTGATGAGTATATCACTTATAATCAGGAAGACTTTGAAATTCAGGATTCTCCTTCTCAGACGCTCGTCCACTCAACCTCCGGGCAGGCTTACAAGTCGAGTGAATATTGGAAGCTGCCTGACCGAACCATTGTAATATGTAAATCTCCGAATAAGATACAGTTCTTTCCAGAATCACTTCACACCTTAAGCAACATCGGTGGGACTTTGTCTATTATAGCACTCGGTGCTGCAATTCTAACGCATGTCATTTTCCCGTCCCTTCAAACTCTCCCCGGCAAGTGTTTAATGCAGTTGATGATCGCGATGTCCGTGGCCCAGGTTGCGCTCCTGCTAGAAGGCATCACCCTACCGTGGTTGTGCTCTTTGCGTGCTGCGGTCCTACACGCCTCTTGGCTGGTCGTTTTCATGTGGATGAATGTACTGACCGGCCACCTCGCCTTCAAGATGAAGCGTCAGGCTGTCCCGTACAGACACGTTCATCTGGAAGCCACCGTGATGCGGAAGTTTTGCCTGTACGCTTGGGGAGGTCCTGTGGTGTTTGTCTCCGGATGCTTCGCTGCAAGCAGCTTCGGTGATGGCCGTGCGGGGTGGCTGCAATACGGCGGGAAGTTTTGCTGGATTGTGGGCCCCTACGTTTCCTTCCTTCTCTTCGGGATCCCGGTCCTCCTGGTAGTCATAGTGAACGCACTGCTTCTTGCTTACATGATGAAAATGGTCCTTGCAAACAGAAGGTCCATTAATCAAGTTGGAATCAACGGGCAACAGTTGCGGAAATCCAAACAAAAGAGTGATATGTTACTGTGCCTTAAGGTTAGTACATTATATAGGATTGCATTGTATGGGGTTCTGGAAGGGCCATCCGATAGGTCGAGAAAATTATATCAGATGATGTCATGCATACCGATGTCGACATCCAGTGATTACCATTACCACGGAATAATGGCAATCCTGAAGTTTAAAACTTGTACCTCAACTTAGCTCGAAACAGAAATGTGTCCTCGACGTAGCTCCATCCTTGAATCCACGTGTAGCCCGCGGGACCTAAATGTGTTCTCACAGTTCAAATGTTGCCCATGAATTTATATGTAGCCCAAGATCGAAATGCTTCACCTAAATAAATGCTGGTGTTGGCCTTGTCTCGTACAGGTAGGTCTCGACTTACAACGTGGTAGACACGGTGCTATAGACCTACATGATTGTCCCTGGCTAAATTAAGGTCATAATCGGTGCTACAATTAATTAAAAAAAAAAGAAAAAAAAAAAGAAAAAAAGAAAATGCCACACAGAAGCTTTCGTCTCGCTTGAGAATTGATACAAAAGTGCTAAAAGCTTTTCAAAACAATGATCTTTCTTATATTTCTCACAGGTCAGTACGTATTATAATGTCAACATCCATTGACGTTTAAAGTTGAAGATTAATCTCGTAAAAATCACAATATTAACGCAATTCTTTTTCTCGAACAAAACGTCTACAGTTGTGCATTATGACAGGCGTGCTGTGGTCGACTTTCTTCTTGGCCAATCTGGCCAACTCACCGGTCGTGTGGTACGCGTCCATCCTGTTAAACTCCCTTCAAGGCGTCTGTCTGTTCCTCACTTTCGTCTGCAAGAAGAACGTCCGCAATCTGTGGAGACAACGTATAACCTCGGTGATCAGACAAAGGAACGCAGAGACCGTTGTGACATAATTTGGCTATGGTGGGCGTAAATACTGCTGGGTTGTTCCATTGAGTCAATGCTCGAAATAGAAATATTGACAATAGACCTCATGCATTGACGTCATCACGCCGCCATCTTAGAGGTAAATCGATGATGTAACAATGGAAACGCAGAGATTTGTACGCGCGGCGCACATGATTGGCCAATGAACAACCTCATTTTGACCTCTAGGCGAAGGCGCCCTACTCAAATGACGTCATGTGCATAAGGTCTATAACATTAGCACTTTTAATGTCTCGTTTAAAGCCCCCGTTCAACATTGGTAAAGTGTCTGTAGATGCTTCCATTCTTTGCACACATCACGATGTGTGTATTAAGACCAAGCTGTGAAAATTTCAGCTCATTTCGTTGTTCCATTTGCGAGAAAACGGTAAAAATACATTCAGAGCATTTTGTTGACCGTATTCTTAGGCAGAGTTTTGGTCTCACATGAGACGACAATTTTGGATCTTATTTCATATATTATTCAAAAACGATAACACTTCTGGCAGACATATTTCAAGGAAAGTTGGCTACCATCATTATCTGTATACCATGTAAGGTATATGTGCATGTTTATGAATGTTGACCTGGGGCTTCAACAGAAGAGAGCACTTTTATGGTTTCATTAATTATTAACAAAACTAATGTGAAACAATTCGTAACGGATTACTCCAAATTATTTGTAAATTTTAACTTTCGAAATAGAGCATCGTTTCTGGTAATTAAGATTGCGTGTCTTGCCATTTTCAAATGTTGTGTTTATTGATAAAGCCTACAATAAAAGCATGACATACATGTATAATGCACAAACAGCATTCGACCACACGCTTATAGAGGGTATGCACAGCCGTTTTTCCTGCAGTTAACCCTATCAGGACCGGGGGGGGGGGGGCACAATGTGCCCCCCCTACCAAACTTTTTCCTGTAACTTTTAAACGCTACATTCGATCGCCACCAAATTTTCTGACTTTACTTGGAAATTATCTAGGGTCATTTTGTTAAAATACGATCGTTATTGGAGGTCAGTGGTTGCCATGACAACCGTTTGTTTGAACCCATATTACTTGTTTTTTGTGATTTTTTGTGATTTTGGGGCATTTTTTAGCAAAATGTTATGTTTTTAAGTATTTTTAGTGGCCAACAGTGATACCGAAATGTCACATGATAGTTTGAGATGCATTATGGGAATCCAAAATGGCCGCCATTTTGGCGGCCATCTTGGATTTTGTACTTTTAGCTGTTTTTTAGGGGTTCGAACTTTGCAAAATTTTGTATCTATGGAATATTTTCAACATTATAATTTTGAACTTTTGAGGTCTAGAAATACTATAGAGTTGTTAGTTAGGCCTCATAAATGCACAATCGGACCCTAAAAGGACTGTTTACATCGATTTTTAAGTGGAAAAATGTAAAAACGTGATTTTTTCCCAAAAATTACATAAAACAGCTTGTTTAGCGCCCTCAACGGTAACTCTGGTAAAGAAAAAGGTGTTTATGTTCTTGAGGATGTCAAGAAAGACAAATTTGCAAAGTTTTACAGAATTCTGGCAAAAAATATGGAAATTATGGGAAAAATACGATTTTTGACCAAAAATGGGCAAAAAAGCTACAAAAACTACTTTTAATGCAATTTTTTTGAATTTTTTTTTGCACCATCATGTAGAACTTGGTGAAATACACATTTGTGGCAAGTTTCATAAAAATCGGCCCAAGACTTTGGAAAATACGGAGGGGGGGGGGCACAATGAGCCCCCCCCCGGTCCCCGTAAGTCCAAAAAAGCCCGGTCCTGATAGGGTTAACTTACGGCCGTTTTGACCTCAGTGAGGGCGCTGTTTGTACATATCTCTATGGAACTCATGACGTCAGACGCATAAGGTCTATAATATTGACACCTTGCATGACGCGGAACGAAACACTGCACAATGCGCGTTTACCATTTCCGCAAATGTGGGAGTTAACTCAAATTTGTACGTTGACTCCCAAAATGGCGGACAGGACAGGCGTTGTCAAATGGGTCAACGGCCGCGGCTGCAAAAAAAGGTTCCCACCAGGGAGCGCGCCACACACGCCGTTATGACCTCATTCAGGACCCTATGTAGGTAGTTAAATTTCAATTGTGATGATTTTACGGCTGGGATCTGGCGTCGATTCAGTTGAGCTTCGAAATGGTGACATCACCTATTTGGGATATAGTGGTGGTTTAAAGGGGCTGTGTCGTCATGATTATAGCAATAAACGGAATAACCATGGAGTTGTCCTTCCTCCGTGGAATAACCCAGTTACTACGAGCGCGCGCGCTGGTAGTCACCTCACAGTTTGACAGAAAATGCCGTGATTTGACCGCAAGTGGGCGCGAGTGCAGTATCGGGGGGGGGGGGGGAGTAGTTCATTTACCATGCACACAGCCACAGGCCCGCTGTAATCATGACGACAAAGCCCCTTTAAGTCTATAGTTAAAGGCCTAGTTGTCCCGCTTGTCCGGGATGTAGCAACATAGATTAGCTGCTGGGTGGAAATCTTCCTAGATTCAATCGTTTCCCTTACTACATGAATCAATATAAATAAATACAAAGTAAAGTTAAAAAACAATAACACTCTACAATATACCGAACTTACCAGAAGTTTAGTTTGACGGACGCTGACGATCATCAGTCTGAGGGTCGATTCTCTGTACAGTTCCAATAAAGCGTCTTTCGTAGGGTAAGAGACTTCGAGGGGTCAGACAACCAGAGCACGGACTACTCACAGACACTAGCAGTTTAACCCTATCATGACCGGGCTTTTTTTGGTTGTACGGGGACCGGGGAGGGGCACATAGTGCCCCCCCCCCTCCGTATTTTCCAAAGTATTCGACTGATTTCGATGAAACTTGCCACAAATGTTCGTTTCACCGAGTTCTACATGATGACGTCACAAAATTTCAAAAAATCGTCACTAGAGGACGTTTTTGACTGTTTTTTTGCCCATTTTTAGTCAAAAATCTTGTTTTTGCCATAACTTCTGTATTTTTTGGCCAAATGTTTTGAAACTTGGCAAACTTGTACATTTTAACAAGATAAATATATTTGAACCTAATTTAGTCACTTGAGTTATCTTTAGGGGGCATAATAATTCATTAATTTATCCCATTTTTGTTTTTTTGCATTTTTTCACTTAACAATCAAAATGGCTGCCGCCAAGGGCCCAGGGAGAAAAAAATAAGGCTTGGTTGACAAATCTGAATATTTTTTGGGTCTGAAAAGTAAGAAATTAGCAGGTTGAAAATGTTCCATTGTTAAAAAACTTGATATAATTTGACCCCCTAATTACAGGCTGAAAACACAAAATCCAGGATGGCCGCCAAAAATGGCGGCCATTTTGAATTCCCAAAACCATTTCAGACTATCATGTGACTCACCACTATCACTTTTCTGGCAAAAAAATCTAAAATAAGTGGAAATTATGTCAAAAAAACTTTAAAAATCACTAAAAAACAGTAAAATCGTGTGACCCAAGGTCAAACAAATGGTTGCCATGGCAACAGTTAACCCCGGTATCAATTATTTTTTGCCAATATGATCCTAGATATATTTTAGGAAAAGTCAGAAAATTTCGCGGTGATTGAACTAAGCGTTAAAAAGTTACGGGGAAAAAATTGGTAGGGGGGCACATTGTGCCCCCCCCCCGGTCCTGATAGGGTTAAACTTGATCCACTTTTAATTCTCCTCGTGGGCGGGGACATCAGAGCTTCTGATCCAAAATAAGACATTGTCCTACACAAAACAACACCAGAGCATAAAGTGTGTGCTTCACAAACCACAGCTATCAGTCGACCCAACTAGGGGCTATGGTCAAGATGCACGTGAGCAAATTATGGCTATCAAAATTGGCCGGATTGTGGAAGAGGAGCATTCTCTGAGTTCAGTTAAATAATGACCCCTGCGTGACCTCTAGGTGACTTTTGGCCCATTACCTAGTACGAGTTTTGTTCAGTTGTCCCTGTATTCAACACGGTTACAATTGGCTACATCGTTTGGAAGTTAAAGCGATTTTCAGGCTGATCACGTGACATCGGCAAATAAACTGTAGTGACCCCTATGTGACCTTTGACCCAATTCTGTGCAACCCCCCATATGAAGCATGGCCAAGGGATGATACTGACGAAGTTTGGCTTCGGTCGAACAAAAACTGTGGGAGAAGAAGCATTCAGTAATATTATCACAAAAAGAGGCAGAGAAAGACGGGGCGTGAGCAAAACGGGGCACCCAACCACTAGTTTTACATTGTTCGACAGCCTAAATGATATGGAGTTAATCGATTTCTCATTAGTTCTCAACGGAAATAAACTAAACAACCGTAACAAAACAATCTCTTCAGTTTGATGACAAGTAATACATACATGTAACAGTGAAAGGACAGTACCAAATAATGTTGCATAAAAGAAATCCCTAATTGTTCGTGCGGATGTATAGACCCCTAATAGAGGTAATACTAACTTACTGCGGTTTTTAATGTTTACTCTGGCGGTGGCTATATCATTTTATTTGCTTTGTTACTAGTATATTGTTTAGATAGATGTTAATATTAGATAGATGTTAATATTAGATAGATGTTAATATTAGATAGATGTTAATACTTGCATCGGGGGAATGAATATAAATTTCAATTTGCCTTACACCGATGTGTGATAAGCACTGTATACTCAGTGCTTTCGAGTCCTGTGGGAAAAAATCCACAAAAATCCACATTCGAACCCACGACTCCGGCATGACTAGAGCAGATGTCTTAACGACTAGACCACCGAGCACGCCCAGTGACGGGGGGCCAGTTCGAATCCATATTATTTGTTGTGTGTTTTCTGTGCTATGTTACAGTACTATTTATTTAATTAGATATTAGGCAGTTTTAATGTTGTGGGGTTGGGTGGGGTTGGATCAGCGTGAAGCGCTCAATGGGTGACTTTGGAACAATAGGTGGCAGCAGACTTACCAGGTAAATTGTCATTGTTTACGTAGTTATGAGCATGCGCACATTTCTGAGAACAATGGATATACCACCCCTGCTATAGGAAAAAAAGTCTCCCATTGATCTACTCATCATTATTACTAATCGGAATGGTGCACGTGTGCACAATGGTTTATAATGCGGCTCCTCGCACTAGTATCATGTATTAGGCCTAGTGACCCCCTTGCACGCACATCACATACGTTATCGTGTAACGCGTACGTGTGACGCATAAGTGTCGTTTTCTGTTTCTGTATCGCCATCTTAAACATGTTCCCTGTGTGTACGATGACGTGTATCAATACTGGTATTAAACGGATATTACTGTTAGCACGGAGTTTAAAGTTTTGCGGAAGCTGGTTTATGTTGTTTTGTTTGAAGTAGTTATTATAACAAGGATTTCCTTCGCGAACTTTTTTTACGCTAGCCATGGAATGAGGTGCATGCTGGTCTAGCAATCGAAAATTTTTGTCACTATCTAGACCAGCATGCACCTCATTCCACGGCTAACGCGCGCGTTGCGAAGTTGAGAGGTTGCATGACCCCGGGAAAAGTTCGTTTCGCAGCCATGTTGGGTAATGCCATGTACAAACTCAATCATGTCATTGGGTGGCGTGTCGTCTCCTGAATGATTTCCAGCGCCTGTTTGTGCACGCAGCATTAAAAAACAGTATCGGGTGACGCCACGCACGTCACAATAAGATGGCTACAGCTTGATCGTGGGCAACAGCGCCCGCTTTCGGTGGATCTCAGGAGGGGCAATCATGAACAACGCCTTGCAACAAGACATACCCTCTATGTGTTGGACTGTAAACAACGCTTAATGTTAAAGAATACACGATTACTGAAGATTTTACAAAATTATTCAAGTTTTTTTTACATCTTAACCCTATTTCAGATTGGGGGGCATAACCACGCGTCTACCATTTGTTTGACTTAGTTTCACCCGTTTTTAGCAGTTTTTCTCCCTTGAAAAAAGTGGTAGTGGTGTGTCACGTGATAGAGGTAATTGTACTGCCGGAATTCAGCCATACGGAGCCATATCCGGCGGCCATCTTTGATAGTGTTTTTCTCGATCTGTATTTGGGGGTCAATTAATTTGTTTACCCTTTTTTGAGTGGAATGTTTTAGTTTTCAGTGTTTTTTTCAGGCCAAGAAATGGTATTGAATTGTCAATCAGAGAAACTAACATTTTATAGCGCCCCAATAGTAATCCAAGTAATAAAATTAAATGTCATTGTATGTCAAAAGAAACAAATTTGCATGTTTTAAAGCTTGTAGACAAAAATCACGGAAATTATGGGGAAAATACGATGTTTGACCAAACATTGGCAAAAAAACTAAACAAAACAAAAAAACAACAACAACTAAAAATTGCCCTCTATAGTGCCAATTTTCGAAATATTGTGTTTACGTTATCATTTAGAAATTTGCTATGCCACTGATGTTGGCTTTTACACTTGAATCCTTTACCTGAGTAGGAACAACACTTCACACCAATAGACTTCGCCTTCTATGGGCTTTCAAACTAAAGACAGATCATGGACAGATATGGCCGTCAATTCTGCCAAAACAATATTAAGTTGTCCAAACTCTTGCTGCAATTTCCTTAGATTCATCAGAAAGAGAAAAACAAAACAAAAACAGACAAAGTTTGCACTGCAAATTCACGACCAGTTTAATGGATTATCGGTTGACGGAAATAATATGACATCGCGGTCATAAAAGCTGGATATTTCTCTAACACTGCCATATTTCATCTCGCGCATTTCAAGTCCATTAAACCTTGTCCCAGTGGACCGATTCACTCACCATGATACTAACCCTGCGGTATTGGTCTTCTTCGACGAGTTGTCGGCCATTATCCATTTCGAAACCCCCATTCTCAATCTCATTTTCGGTGTTAATCTGCATCCGTAAATAAGTGCACAGTGTAATTCTCTCGTAGATCGAACAATATTTCGCTCAACTCATCTCATCTTTTAAACAGTAAATTATGATGCTGATTGTCACTTGGGATTGTTTTTACATTAGCCGTGGGTGGGATGGTAAGTATAATATTAATAAATGACTATTGAGAAAATATTACTTTTGACTAAACCTTGGGTATAAAAACGCACTGCATGTAGGAAGCAACTCACAGTCACAGCTGACCTCAGCTACGCTAACACAATGTTGGCCCTAACTCCTAGTGTGCTTTCAGTCTGCCTGTTGAAGTTTACCTGCAACCAGGGACATGGTGAGTGCTATTACCTATCCCTTCTTCCATCCAAAGCCAAATTTCATCAAGCCGGTTTATAGGTGTACGCCTCGCTAAGCAGTAATAGAATGCATGCCAATATACTATAAAACTGTATCATTGCTTAAATTTCTGCTAATTTTCTTCTAAGTAAATAAGATATTGTCCACCTTCTCAGATTAAGAAGTTGCTGTCATAAAAGAGTTTTTTGAACGACGAACGACGAACAAAACTGATGTTTTTTTTTTTTTATACTTTTTTCTCTATTACACACAGAAGTTGAATTAGTTGCTCAACACAGCATCAGGGAATCTTACACAGTTAAGAGATACATTTTGCTCGTATAATCCGAACTGTGATTTGCTACCTACATCAATTTTGTTCCAACTCCAGCAAAACCCAAACGACGCAAACTTCTGAGCGATTTAAATATCTTCCAAAGAAGACTGAGAATTACTTTCCTGATGCATAATAAACCTGCCAGAACGCAACCGTTCAAACCAAGACAATGAAGACGATCTTTTGGTCAAAGTATACAACTTTTCTGGGAGATTAACATCAAGAGGCTATGATCCATCAGAAATAAAAACACCACAAACCAACTATCTTCTAATGAACGATCATGGTTGATGGTCGGACATTTCTTTTGTTGATAAAAATTCAAAAGTTTTACAGACATATCCCATGATCATTTTTCTCCTCCCCCCCAACAAAATCAACACTATATTTGAATATATCTGTAACATTTTTACAAACTGATTATCCCATGGCTTTTTGAAAGTAAATAAAGCCCGTCATCATCCAATGACATCGTCCCCCGTTGGTGACAAGTAATGAATATTTATATAATTGCGTCATAATCTACGTATAGCTTTGGATGATGCCTGACCTAAGATTTTTAACAAGAGTCGTCAGGGAATCTACGGTCTGGGAACCAGACTAAGGAACAAGTCGACAACAAACAAGGCGTATTAGACTGGTTCCCGGTCCCTGCATCGTTTACGTTCTGACTGAATATAGGGACTGGTAGCGGGTAATGACAATATTGGCATACACTTGGCAAAATTCTGCCAGGTGTGTGCTAATTATAATTAGCATATAGGTATACGTTACTGGCCACTAATACAACGCAACGAAACACTCCAGATGATTTTTCCAAATCCTCATTTTGTTGCTTTCAAAAAAGACCAGAATATTAGGGAAAAAACTTATCAGAGCGAAACTCAATCAAGGTCCAATCGACTTGTCAACCCGACAGCTCTCAATCATTCCTAACGACTCTGGTTTTAACGAAGGTCAAGATGAAGCACTCGCAATCCTACTTTCCTTATTGGAAGAACAAGTCACACGCAAACAAGGATCTCACTCAAAATAACCGTCAACTAACGGACCAGCAACATTTACTTCTAGCCGTCGCCATCTAACTCAACCCTACCGTCTAAAACCCAGACAAGAGAGATGATACGGATTCTTTTAAAATCAACCAATTGCAACTGATGAGTGTCCGTACTCGAGGCATGAACACATGTTATTGCTACCCAAGGATCTGTAAAAATATCCCCAGTCTCACTAACCCCAGTTGAAACTATTGAGTCAATTTGTCAAGCTAGTTCCTTTGGTCACTCTATATTCATACAATACGACAAAAACTATGAATTTAATACCCGGACACGGACCTCAGTCATAAAACATGTAAAAACAATATTGCAGTTTTATGATTCTCAAGTCAACATTTTTGGAGTGTCACTGAATTGGAAAGCGCCATCAGTTATCAATCAATCCGTCTTGGGGCTCCGTTTGATGTTGGCACATCGTGCAAAATGAACCTCTCCAAAAATTGACGAGGAAGCTGAAAAAGACTAAACCCGGAGCCTAAGGTTGGTTTAGAAAAGTCTACAGGCAATCAAACAGAGAAACGAAGGGAAGTTATGCCAGTAAGTACCGTATTGAAACACGCTGTTGTGTACAGGTGAACATGCAAGATGTCGGTTCTCTTCGGCAATTGTTGCTTAGACTAGACTGGGACCCTTATGATAACATCTTGCAAAAAGACAGTGGAAGGCCTTTGCAGTTTTGATACCTACATTGAAAAGGTGTATGTCCGAATACGGTAGCAACAGGGCCAATCCACCAGCAGAGGGCGCCAGCACGGCTCTGTATACAACTTCGCAACGCGCGCGTTAGCCGTGGAATGAGGCGCATGCTGGTCTAGTAAGTGACAAAAAATGTTCGATTACTAGACCAGCATGCACCTCATTTTGCGAAGGAAATCCTTGCTATAATAACTACTTCACACAAAACAACATACACCAGCTTCCGCGAAACTCTAAACTTAGTGCTAACAGTAATATCCGTTTATTGATAGACTTCATCGTACACAGGGAACATGTTCAAGATGGCGGTAACAAATTTACTTAGGCCGTGTGGCTATTGCTGAGTGTTGCTAATGGCAGCCCTTTCTTAAAGTAGTGATCAAGCCGTTTACAGCCAATATGTCTTGCCCTAAAAGGGGCCATGTCATCATGACAGCAGGTCTGTGGCTGTGCATGAAAAGGAGTACACGCGCGCGTAGTAACTGGGTTGTTCCATTTACTGCTTTAATCATGACTACACAGCCCCTTTCAAAGCTGCCCTTATCCACGGCCATTTAAATATAAAATCAGTTTTAATCATCAGGAAAATTAAAAGAGGAACTGTTAGTTACAGCCTAAAGGATCTGCATAATAACATTCTTTCAAAAAGAAAAGAAAAAATCGCACGGGCAGCCTATGAAGTGTTGTTATCTACCCTAGGCCTACGTCAGACCTACGTCAATAGACCGTTCCCATGAATGTAACTTGGACATCGTGCGTGCGCACTTACATTTTGGTTGGCAACATTTTTGGATCAGTGCGCCTTTTTGCATGGGACCGATGGAAGCGTGACGCGTACGCGTTTTGGGCGTCTGCTTTGTGCACATTTCAATGGCGTTTGCCAACCAACAGGGTCTGTACGCATGCGTGAATGTAACTAGTATATTTCGTGGGAAAGGTCCATCTTTCTTCACTCAAATAAAAAACTATAATACCACCGTGACACTCTGAACATCATGCTAACAATAAACGCAGTTGACATCTTATTTACAAGTAATCACATTTTTTTAAAAACTCTATCTACAGTATTAACCCAATTCATCTGACGTCATCATCACAATGATAGAGAGGTTACGAAACACGTTTTTTACGTAACGCCTACTTGTGACGCGTCATATATGTACGCGTTACACGATAACGTATGTGACGTGTGTGCAAGGGGTCACTAGGCCTAATACATATACTAGTGCCTGGAACCGCGTTATAAACAATATTGTGCGCATTTGCACCACTCCGATTAGTAATGACGATCATTGTTCTCTGAAATGTGCGCATGCTCATAACTACGTGTACAATGACAATTTACCTGGTAATTTAGACTGGATCCCGGTTCCCGGTCGTTTTCTTCTGACTGTATTTGGGGACCAGTAGTTACTACCAATATGGCGCTTTTAAATGGCCCTCGATTGCGCGGACGCAGAACTAGTTTTAGAGATGACGTTGGCTATGCTCGTGACGTGTGCATGTTGTTGTTTGACACTAGCACACGTGAGTATCGTAACCCTTCACCCGAACATAGTGAACCAACCTTCAACATCAAGATTCAAGCTAACTTTAGCAGAACATACTAACTATAACGTTAGTCTCCACGATGGGAGATTCTGAGATTCTGTGTCAGTCATGTTTTGTGTAAAGGCCGCATTGCATTGTGGGATTACGTAGACCTATACGCTAATATACACATATGGACTGGCAATGAGGACAATAGTGCACGTCTATGCACCCCGAGGGCCTGTGAGTGACCAGGAGAGGGTCCTATTTCCCGAGGCCGAAGGCCGAGGGAAATAGGACCGTCTTCTGGTCACTCACAGGCCCAAGGGGTGCATAGACGTGCACTATTGCCCGAATAATGCCGGTCCATAATATGTGTTTTATAACACACCTCAGTCTAATGTCATGTGAAAAAAATATTTTCAGGACGCACAGTTTTACAACGGTAAACTGTTATGAGCATTGTAAACCTTTTGAGGGCGCTGTTTACCAGTCAATAGTTTTTGGGTTTTTGAAACTATTTCCCGCTTTGCAAACTATTTCCCCCAAATGAAGCGCGTGCGGTGCGTTGACGCGCGTCAAGTTCACGGTGGTGCAGATTTCATGCAATAGGCTATATTATAACACACCTCTCCCTGGTTCTTTATCCTGATTGGCTGAAACACGGTCACGTGGGGTGAACTAATATAGCCTATTGCATGAAATCTGCACCACCGTGAACTTGACGCGCGTTAACGCACCGCACGCGCTTCATTTGGGGGAAATAGTTTGCAAAGCGGGAAATAGTTTCAAAAACCCAAAAACTATTGACTGGTAAACAGCGCCCTCAAAAGGTTTACAATGCTCATAACAGTTTACCGTTGTAAAACTGTGCGTCCTGAATTTTTTTTTTCACATGACATTTTAGACTGAGGTGTGTTATAAAACACATATGGACTGGCATTATTCGGGCAATAGTGCACGTCTATGCACCCCTTGGGCCTGTGAGTGACCAGAAGACGGTCCTATTTCCCTCGGCCTTCGGCCTCGGGAAATAGGACCCTCTCCTGGTCACTCACAGGCCCTCGGGGTGCATAGACGTGTACTATTGTCCTCATTGCCAGTCCATATGTGTATATTAGTTCACCCCACGTGACCGTGTTTCAGCCAATCAGGATAAAGAACCAGGGAGAGGTGTGTTATAATTCTAGTTAGCCTTTCCCATGAATTGTGCTAATTACATTCCCGCATGCGTACAGATACTATTGGTGGGCAAATGCCAAAGAGTTGTGCACTAGGCAGACGCACAAACGCGTGTGCGTGACGCCACCATTAGTCCTACACAAAAAGGCGCGATGTTTCCTCACCAGTAGTGTTAGTGCGTACGCGTGATGTGCAACTTACACATTTCATGGGAAGGGTCTATTAGCATGTACCTGGCAGATTTCTGCTATATACAGTCAGAACGAAAACGATGTAGGGACCGGGAACCAGTCTACCTGCTAAGTCTGCTGTCACCTATCGTTCCAAAGTCTCACATTGAGCGCCTCATGCTGATCCAACCCCATGTCGCTTTACATCATTAAAACTGCTCAAAGAATATAATGAAACTTTACTTAAAAAATATTACCGTAACATAGCACATAAAACACCAAAACTATGCATATACGTGTACTAGTAACAAAGCAAAGACATAATATAGCAATGTTAATATAGACATATTGTTAAAAACAGCAATAAGTTAGTAAACTACCTCTACAAGAAGTTTATACATCCAACCCCAACATTAGGGATTTTCTTTATGCAACATTATTTTTGGTACTATCGTCTTACCGTTACATTGGGGAGGTTTAGCTGCACGTTACGTGAGGAAGAACGTTAACGCGAACGCGAAAAGTTTGTGCTGTTGTAAAATTACGTCATCACTTTTTGCCCATTCCAGCTCTCGTATGGTCGAAAGCACGGACATTGACGCGAAAATATACGTTTAATACGTAAGAGTATTTGACGTCAGCGAAAAAAAAAAAGATTCTCACGCTCACGTTGACGTTCAGGTAAATACGTGTAGCTAAACACGTGTAGCTATTGTATGTATTAGTTGTCATCAAACTGAGGTGATTCTTTGGTTAATGTTGTTAGTTTATTTCTGTTGAGAACTGAATCAATTAACTCCACTTCGTTTAGGCGGTCGAATAATGTAAAACGAATGGTTGGGTGCCTCGCTTTGCTCACGCCCCGTCACGCAGTCAAAAAATCTGCGCATTGTGCTTCAAACTGTTTGTACTACAAATCAGCTGTTTTCCCAGGGGCCACTGCCACTTTCTCCTGGGGCTGAAACAAAGTTACCGCCTTTACAGTCCGTAAGGATGTAGGCTTTGGTATCATCCATCATACGTCGAGCTGTTAGAGCAGAAAGCTTCACCTCCCCAACTTTTACGAAGCAATTATGGTTAAGTGCCTTGCTCAAGGACACACGTGTCATGACCGGGACTCGAACCCACACTCGGTCGGATGACTCAGCCACCGGAGCTTGAGTCCAACGCACTAACCACTCGGCCACGACACGCCACAAATTGTGCCAGAAATTGTTTGTACTTTGAAAATTAGGCTAAGGGGAGGACGAGTGCTTCGTTTACCATACAACGTGCCAGCAACGCATTTAAATGAACGTGGGGACAGTCATTTTAATATCACCTGTATGACAAATTGGAGCACTCTTATTTACCAACTGACGTCACGCAAGCAGGCGCGTCATATACATCGTCCAATGAGAGCTCAGCAAACATAAGGGCGGTGTGCAACGCTTGCTTAGCTAGGACATACACGTATATGTCCAGGGTAAAGTTACAGAGCCAACAAAGCTTGCATCCACTCGATCCTCAGCCGGTACAACTCGACTTATGGAACGTACAATTCCTTCCTGGTCTCTGGCATCTACTGCAAAGAATTGATGTTTTCCTTTGTTGCTCCTCAGTTTTTAGTCTACCAGCAACCTTACGGTATACTGCTTCTCCACGTGTTCAAAATAAAAGACAAAAAACCCACTTAATTCCGCATTAACATTGTTACTTGTAGCCATTGCTCATTTCATCGCATCATTTGCTTCTTTTGTTGCTGTTTTTTTTTTTACCTCATCATAACAGATGTGATCTTGATGGAAAAGAGGAATAGAAATGCCCCCGTGTTTGTATGTAATGTCGCAATGTTAATAGACCCTCCAGGCTTCGGCAACAAGCCCCGCCCACACACCTTGGTTTGTGTGCTTTTACGCTGCACGTGTGACCGAGTTTGACCGAGGTCACGTGACCAAAAGGCGTGATCCAATTGGTCAATGCGCATTGTTTGATTGAAAGGCCGAAACTGTCTATTCTATGCACACGGTACGAGTAATCACTTCTTACGTACGGCCAGTTCACTGCCAGCATGTTTTATAACGCCTCTTCCTTTGATTTATCTGTTGATTGGCCGAACGTGCGTCACGTGGTGTTATATATTTTTACTATCACACTGCACACCGACCAAAAGAACTATTAATAGGTACTATCCAACGACAACCTCGAACCCGGTGAAACGATCAAATAATACATGTTTTTGAAATACGATATGAGAACGAAGGCAGTGTGGTATCCCCTCTTTCTTTTTGTCTAGATTTCCTGTCAGATTTTATACAATTGTTTGAAGACTGATATACGCACAGTTGTTTCACGAATATTACCACAAAATGAATGAAATTGAGGAGTTACGAAACATTGACTGCTTTATCTCGTGGCATAGTAAAACTAGTCACTCTCGGTGATCCCCAGAGCCGCCTATCTTCCCTCGGCTCCGCATCGGGAAGATAGGCTGCTCCGGGGATCACCTCGAGTGACTAGTTTTACTACGCCACTTGAAGCAGTCAATATTTGTATACTATCGCCTCAAGAACTACAGTTTATGGAATGTAATTGGACGTGTCTTAGTAAATTAAACGATGTGCATGTGCATGAAACTAGGCAAGTTGTAGAATCGTGCGTGAATTGAAAGTTAAAGCGTACTTGGAATGTTTGTAAAGATATGAAGTTCGACAACAAGTTAAATATCTCTGCTGTTCTGACGAAGACGAGTCGGCAAAATATCATGTCAACTTATGTTGAACCTGTATGGGGCTGATACTCAAACTGATCTTAGCGGCTATTTCTGGTCACAGCTGTCTGCATTGGTCGAAGCCTCCCCACAATCTGGTGCAGGTGGGACACTACTTTTACCTGCAGAAGATAGCGGCATTTTCATCTAAGTGCTACCCTTTCTCGATTTTGAACTCTTGAGTCTTCTGGGCCCGTATTCACAAAACTTTGCTTGGTGGGGTACCTAAGCTTGCACTTAAGTTTTAAGCACCCCACTAACTTAAGTTGGGTACTCATCTACCAATTCACAAAACCTCTAAGTACACCACTTATCTTACATTAATCACACTTGTGCTCATGCGCACAACTTGTACATCAACAATTGTTACGATGGTGATTGGAAACAATCAATCAATCAATTGATTCAATTAATAATCGCTTGCCTAGCCAACATCATATAATATTTGAAATGTCACTTTCACTTTCACTTTCAATTTTCAAACTTCACTTGCAGTGTGCGTATAATATTAATTTTTGTAATGCGTAGACACACAAATTGCGCGTGAAACGCGCGCGTTTAAACTGGCCAAGTTATTTTATTCCATTGATTTAACGCGCCCCCAACAATTACATTGAACGCACGCGTTTACACAGTGGTTCACTGACTATTAATAAATACCTAGGACAGTTTGTGGATTCTGATTGGTCAAAACGTGATCACATGGGGGTGTATTAACGGCGATATAAAGACCGGCTAACAAAACAAGAAAATAAATGGCCCCTGAACCAGCATAGTGTTGAGTGCACTGTTATTGTCATTTGGCACTGTGACGTCAGAAAAATTGAAGAATTTTCCAGTTTTATAAGAAACTTTAATATTTACATACATAAGGGGAAATAATTTGAGAAAAATAAAATCTTATTTTGGACTTTTATGAATTTCTTTAGTCAAGGTACTGTTCAACATTATAAATGTTAAAAACAAATTATGTATCATTATTGAAACTTTGTGAATGAGGATATAATAAAAATGTGGTAAAATTAAACTTGGGTTTTGTCGTCTGCAAAATATTGTTTATGTTGTACTTCTTTGCACTGGATAGCTATCATGTCTGACTACATTCCAGATCCCAATTTCGACCTGAAATTCAATCTAGATGAAATAAGTGAGGATGAATTGATGGCTATTGAGATAGTAGAAATAGAAAATGACCCAGTTGTGGGCGGAAATGAAGAATTTGAGCAGGTAGAGGTCGAGGAACATCACTTTGACCACGAGATGAAAGCTGCACCAGCCAACAGATTTCATAATCTAACTAGTGAGGAGTTGTCTGAACTAGAGCAACAGAAAAATGAAAAATCCACAACATACGCAACAGCTTGGGGAATCCGAATTCTCAAAGGTGAGATAATTTTAAATAAAGTAGAATTTGAATTTTAACCTTTTCATCCGAACAATTAATTTCAGGCCTATGCAATGTTTTAAATTCAGTATTAAAAACAAAACAAAACAAAAAAGATTTAGTTACATGTTTGTCTTTGTTTGTGTTTTTGTATTCGTATAGAATGGTGTGCAAGTGTAGGGGAAGATGCTAACTTTGAAGATGTGCCTACTGAGCCCCTCGCTAAACTTCTGAGACGTTTTTATGGGGGAGTTAGAAAGCAAGATGGAACTCCATACTCAATCGTATCCATGCGTTCACTCAGGGCAGCAATTCATCGCCATTTGACCTCTCCACCATATGCTCGCACCATCAACATCCTAAAGGATACGGAATTTCAGGCTGCTAACAATGTTTACCTTGCTGTCATCAAGCGCACCAAGAGAGAGGGAAATGACAGGAGCTGTCACAAGCACTCAATCAAGCCTGGTGATATTTCTAAGATGTTCTCCAGCGAAACTCTGTCTACGAAGAATCCAGCAAGCCTACAGCATCTGGTCTGGTTTTACGTCGAGTTCTTCTTTTGCAGAAGAGGTAGAGAGGGCTTAAGAGACTTGACGAAGGATTCGTTCATCTTCAAGAAGGATGCCGAGGGGAGAGAGTATGCCACGATGGTTTACCATGAAGCGACGAAGAACCATCCGGGAAAGGAAACACCAGACTTTGAAGGAGAAAAGAGAATGTACGCTCAGCCTGGGAGTAATCTGTGTCCAGTGGCAGCTCTGAAAGTTTATCTGGATAAGCTCAACACCCAAAACAAAGCTTTCTTCCAGCATCCTTCCTCCTCCATAGATGGTGAGCCTGGTCCATGGTATAAGAACATCCCCCTTGGTAAGAACAAACTCGGACAGATGATGAAGGAAATCTCAAAGTTAGCCAGTCTTAGCGAGCTCTACACAAATCATTGTATCCGAGCAACCACCATCACAACGCTCAACGAGGCTGGGCTCGACACGAGAACCACCATGACACTCTCCGGTCATCGTAACGAGGCATCAATCAAACACTATTGCCGAGATTCATCTGAACAACAAAAGCGAGACATGACGAAAGCCCTCCACAATGTCATTGATCCAGCTGCAAACCCAAGGGCCTTACCTGATGACAGTTCCATGAAGAATGCATCATATCAAATGGTCACCCAACTCGATGGCAACACAACCGTTCACGTACCATCGTCAAGCAACAGTGTCATGCAGTCGTTGTTTTCTAACTGTAGTTTTAACGGCAAGGTAGTGGTTAAACTGACACCATCAAAAGTCGAGTCATCGCCTTCAGACAACACTAAAGCTGTAAAGAATGCCTAAAAACACACAGGCTTGTACATAAATGTGTATTTGATAAAGTGATTTAAAGTTATTGAATTATATTCCGCTTTTTGAGCATATTCCTTCAGTATTTCGAGAGAAATCGCGGCGTTGTCGCCGCCATGTGTGTACACTAAAAATTACTACAGCTCGTTGCTTTTGTTTGCGCGTGTGCGTAGTGCATGGCCATTTAATTTCCAGAGAAATTCTAATTTTATTTATGGCAGAAATATTTTCAGGTATTTATTTGCGTCTTAAATGAACAAAACATGTAATATATTAGTTGCAAGTTATTTGTGAAAAAATTAAAATGTTTTCTGAAAGTTATAAAGTGTGCACTGTACCTTTATTATTTTTTTTACAAATAGCTTATCCTGCCCCTTCGGAAAAACAACAGACCATTTTATACAGTCGCTGGTCTCAAAGTGTAGGTAATGTAAATAACGCATGTAAGCGACGGGAGCCATCGAAACCTAAATTATGGCCCCTGAACATGTACACAAACGTTCGGAAGTATCGCCGAGAAAGAAAAGTTACAAAATGGACGATTTTAGCCGTTTATTTCCTTAAAAAGGTATTTATTAATGGGAATAACAGTGCGAGGACCCGGTCTTCATTGCTTGGTAATGACCGGGGTGGTGGCTGGCCGCTGTTGACGACCGCGCCTCCGGCTTGGTCGTTAACAGCGGCCAGCCACCACCCAAGGTCATTACCAAGCAGTGAAGACCGGGTCCTCGCACTGTTATTCCTTAAATAATCCACACTAGGTTCATGGCATACATTGTATCAAATTGTAACAATAATGGCGACCGTAAGAGACGGCGGTCCGGAAGCCAAATTGTTTTCAGAGAAGACGGAGAAGTTTCTTACTGAGTGGTACAAGATGGACTAATTACTGCGTCTGAATTTTTCCCCAACGATAACTTCACAAGTGAAGCCTAACGCATGTACGGTGGCTGATTTCCGCCAACATTAAAGACACTACTTCAGTACGGCTATAACGCCATCATTTTACAGCGTTATAACGCCGCCCTATGCGGCATTATAACGCCCTATTAGGGCATTATAACGCCCTAACTACGGCGTTATAACGCCCTAATTTTACAGCATTATAACGCCCTAATTACGGCGTTATAATGCCCTAATTTCACGGCGTTATAACGCCCTAATTTAAGGCGTTATAACGCCCTAATTGTATAGAGTTATAACGCCCTAGTTTTTTAATGATTAGTATCCAAGCATCTAAGCATAAACTAGTATAGCGCCGTAGTAGGGCGTTATAACACCGTAAATTTAGGGCGTTATAATGCTGTAAAATTAGGGCGTTATAACGCCGTATTAGGGCGTTATAACGCCGTAAAATTAGGGCGTTACAACGCCGTAAATTAGGGCGATATAACGCCGTAAATTAGGGCGTTATAACGCCGTATTAGGGCGTTATAAGGCCCTAATTGAAGTAGTGTCTTTGTTCATGTTATTGCTGGCGGAAATCAGCCACCGTACGCACCACACCACTTGCATAACAAAACTGCAGTGCAATGAGTTTGGCCTGCCTTGATTTCAGCGGTAGCGCCGCTTCGTTCAGTCTGTGAGTTAATTTTTTTCTGTAATTAGATCACTTTATATTAATAATAAAACACCGTTCTATCGAATGTATACCAAGTATAAACTTCTTTTTAAAACAATTCTGCAAGTGAATTAAACCTTTTTACGACATAGTACTTTCATTCAGAAGGCTTTTTGTTAATTTCTCTGTGGTGCAAGACACGTTAAAAAAAAACAAAAAAAAAACAAAAAAAAAAAAAACATGAC
Source organism: Marthasterias glacialis (assembly GCA_911728455.2). Lineage (NCBI taxonomy): Eukaryota > Metazoa > Echinodermata > Asteroidea > Forcipulatida > Asteriidae > Marthasterias > Marthasterias glacialis. The sequence goes on from OU452220.1 coordinate 3,612,464, forward strand.
ACCCTAGTGCCCCACTTAATTTGAGTTAAGGCTGGTCAGACCACACTTAGATTTAAGACGCGAAAGTAAGCGGGGCACTTACCGCAAATGCTTTTTGATTACCGCTTAGTCAGTGGGAATCGTCTAAGTTTGGTATTTGAGTGGGGTGCTTAGAATTTTGTGACTTAAGTAGCGTGAATACGGCCCCTGGCCATAAGAGTTGATATTGTGTATAGGTAAGGATTGATGGATGAGTTTATTGGCAGGACGAAGACCATCGTCCATGCGTAAGTTTCGACGGGGATTGTTACCACTCCAGTCTGCGAGAGTAACCCCATGATGATGATCGGCATCCAGCAAGCAAAGTCCGTGCCCACGATAAGAGCCATCTTGACGGCCATCTTGACTTCCTCGTCGCGGTCCTGCTGCCTGGTGGCGCCCTTCGAGGAGTGTCTCACCGAGGCGAAGATGCCGACGTAGCTCGCCAGGATGAACAAGAAGCACACCAGGCTGACGACGATGAAGAGGAATATTGCGTAGTAAGATGCCGGGGTCTTCTCACCCATCTCGTCGAAGCTGAACGTGTACGTTAAGTCTTCGGTCTCGTCCCACGAGGCTTTATAGTCTGACTTGGTGGCCAACGGCAGACCGACGCAAACGTCAGACAAGCCGTAGAAACCCTCGACGTACTTCTCGATGACGTTTGGCAGTAAGCTTAAAAACGCCGATACGACCCAGACTACCACAACGGTGACACGAGCGGAGGTTATCCCCAGCCGAAAGCTACCGAAGGGGAACACCACGCACAGGAACCTATCCACGCTTATCACGGTAACAATCAGCATGGATGCCACGCTCGCTAAAACAGAGATGATTCCAGCTATTTTGCATATCACCGACGAACGCCACTCTGTCGCGTACAAGAAGTAGTCCTGCCCGAAATATCCATCCGCGCTACCGATCATAATCATGTAGATCCCCATGAGCAGATCGGAAATGGCTAGATTCATGATGAGGAGAATTTGAATGCGATTCTTGGACACGTGTTTCCTCTCCCTGAACCGCCATATGATGACGATGAAATTCCCAACCGCGGCACTGAGTCCAAGGATCCAAATGAACATGCGCAGAACCGTCTGACGTAGGAGACCCTCGCAGGTGGCGAACGGCGAGGGCGGTGTTTTACACTCGGTACTGTCATTCAATAAGCAGCAAAAACGGTGATCGTCTGCAGCGCTGCATTAAAGAACAACAAGTGAAGTGTTCAGAGTTAAACATCACAGTTTAATATATGCAGCCGAAATAAAATCAAAGTTGGCATTGCAATCAACTATAATAATAGGCTGTCAACGAATCCCCTATGACAGCTGGTGTAACCATATTTAGTTGAAAGAATGACGTTGTGGTCGCTACTACTTTGGTTGATTTTGCTACAGTTGGTGGTAATGGAATTGTGATCGTATGGAGATGATCATTATTTGAATCACGTAACCAAGTGAATCGTTTATTTTGCTGTTGGTGTTGCATCCTGCTGTTGTTTTCGTGTCATGCTGGAAAAGTTGCCATCCATTGCCGTCGTCCGAAAGTAGGTTTTGGTCATAACTTAATTAATGATGAAATGAAGGTAGTATACAGGAGTGGTATTCGTGAAACAAAATAATAAAAACATGCATAAATAAATAACAGTAATAATTATAATAATACACATACCAGTTTGAAAGCTTACTAATTGTGAAGTTCATACCAGTACCAAACTTCCGTAGAAATAGTTCTGGATGAAAATGGGTCAAAGTCGAGAAAATAAAATTTGAAGACCCCAGTTTTAATTTCGGTTGTAACAATCGAAATTAAGGACAATGTGTTTACATGATGAAAAGTGTGCATGGTTTTTTTTTCACTATTTTCTCCTGACTCGGACGACGGATTGAGCCTAGATATTCACGTTTTTTTTTTTTTTTTTTTTTTTTTTTTTCCCTCTTCCTCATGCAGGACTCTTATTTGAATCCCCCAAAGTAAGAACACTGCACCATCAGTTAAACCGATCTCATTTTTTACCTTTACCAACAATATTGTTTTATGCAATTCGTGAATAGGGGATTACAATAATTATATGATCTTGCTCCATCCATGATATGGGTCACAGCGTCAGAGTGTGCAACATTCACATGGCAACGACACGCAATATCGAGTTTGCGATTGTGGGCACTGCGCCGATCAATAGTATTGTCAGTCCCATCATGCATCACTACATCCTTAACGAAAGCCTGTACAAGCTCATCAGTCCATCCCGGCAGTCTTGGTTGAGATCATAGAGTTATATATAAGAACGAGAGGGAGCACTTCGCGATGCCATGCACGGAACTCCACTGACTCACCATGGACGAAAATCCCTATGGGCCAATTGCAAACGATTGTCCACTTAGAAAATGGTTGCTGTGTGAACGGATGAGTAACCAGTGTAAATGAATGGTCCGCACCATTTTCACAATGGTCAAAAATGCTCCTTGTTGCTCAATGGTTGAGACCAGTGGGGTCGAGTTAACTACTGAAGCTGCAGTACACTCGTGTAGAATTCGTATAGGATTCTTTTTGCACCGTGCCCGGAGGGTTTCAATGGTAAATCAGAGGGAGAGATTCACATACTTACAATGTGTGTAGAGATTCAAGACCGTTGAACATATCGCCACTCCAGTTGGTCACCTCGGTTTCCATTTTGACCCTATGACAAAAATTAATGTCAGAATCCAGTGAATAAACTCAAAGAAAACTCGTTCATATAGACCTTTCTTTTTCAACCTTATTAACGAATTTGAACTTGAACTGAAGAACTTATGCGAGTTAGGCCTACCGTGATTGGCAAAAGTTCGGGCGGCCTTAACTGCCCCCCCCCCCCCCCCCCTCCAAAAAAAAAAAAAAAAAAAAAAAAAAAAGTTATACCCTTATTAACGGTAAATAAAATGTACTATCAAAAAAATCAGCTAAAAAAGTAAAATAGCTTATAGTTCATAAAAAAAAACAGTTTTAACTTTTTAAATAAAAATGACAAACCGTTTGCCTATAGCCGGTTTATACATTTTGTGCAACTCACGGCCCTCCATACAAAATGGTGGTCAGTGTTTGTAAACAAAAGACATTTTCTGTAACTGACTGTTATCTGAATGACACAATTTACTTACATGTAAAACTCGTATATACTGGATAGACCAGTGAAAGCGCCTTGTCCTATAACAGTAATGGGATTTTCAGAGATGTCTCTGCAATGAAATCAACAAGGAAAATAATTGTCTAGACATGGCACACGAAACACGATTAGACCGAACCCTTTCATCTGCAATCACAATACACTTTGCATCCCAACATGGATGTGAAGAACGGTTGAGTATAGTGCTAGTGCAAAGCAAAGTGAAGCAGTTCAGCCTAAAAAGCACGAACTGTAACCCAACAAGAAATATAATATTTAAGTATATGTATAACAAAATTCTGAAGTTTACGAATAGAGCATCATTTGTAAAAATTGGATCATTACCGGTGCCAGTTGTTGTGTACATGTAAATAATATTGTCTCAATATAAATGATGAGAAACGAGAAACAATTCTGTATTATTTTATGAAGAAATTTTTAACCCTATCAGGATCGGGCTTTTTATTTTTATCTATTTTTTTCTTTTCTTGTGTGTGTGTGTGTGTGTGTGTGGGGGGGGGGGGGGGGTACGGGGAACGGGGGGGGGGGCAAACAGTACCCCCTTTAGTGCCCCACTCCATATTTTCCAATGTGTTCGACCGATTTTGATGAAATTTGCCACAAATGTTCATTTCACCAATTTCTATATGGTGACGTTAAAAACTTTCCGTAAAACGTCACTAGAGGGCGTTTTGACTTTTTTTTATTTTTGGTAAAAAAATCGTGTTTTCTCAATAACATCAGTATTATTCGTCCGAATGTTTTGAAATACGGCAAACTTGTACATTTTTACCAGATCAATATAATTTGAACCTAATTTGGTTACTGGAGTCACATTTGAGTGCGTTATAATCCATTAATTTATCCCATTTTTGGGAAAAAAAAGTTTTTTGCGTTTTTTTTTCACTTAAAAATCAAAATGGCCGCCGCCAAGGGCCCAGGGAGAAATAATAAGGCTTGGTTGACAAATCCAAATATATTCTGGGTCTGAAAAGTAAGAAATTATCATGTTGAAAATATTCTTTTGTTACAAAAATTGATATAATTTGACCCCCCTTTTTACAGGCTGAAAACAAAATCCATGATGGCCGCCAAAAATGGCGGCCATTTTGAATTTCCAAAACCATTTCTGTCAGACTATCACGTGACACATCGCTATCACTTTTCTGGGAAAGAAATAAAAAATAAGTGGAAATTTTGCTCAAAATGTAAAAAATAAATCACAAAAATTAAAATGGTGTGACCCAAGGTCAGACAAATGGTTGCCATGGCAACAGATAACCCCGGTATCATCTATTTTTTTTTTTTTTTTTTTGCCAATATGATCCTAGATATATTTTGGGAAAAGTCAGAAAATTTCGTGGTGATCGGAGTAGGCGTTAAAAAGTTACGGGAAAAAAAGTCGGTGGGGGGCACATTGTGCCCCCCCCCCCTCCGGTCCTGATAGGGTTTACTTGGACTCTGTAATGCAGTCTTTGAGAGCAAATGCAACAATATACTTTAAGCATATGAGCTGAACTTTAAAATGGGAAAATCTAGCTGGGAAACCAGCTGTTTTTTTTTTTTTTTTGGGGGGGGGTGGGGGAAACCTCGGCTCCCGTTCGCAATTCTTTTTTTCTGCAGTGGAGAATTGTCATTCTAGATTTTTTTTTATTTTTTTGTTATTTATTTATTTATTTTTTTAAGGATTCCCTTTTTAGAATTGATTCAAACAAACTAAAAAATCCCCATTGGAAATTATTACGACAGTGGCAAATTCGGAATGCAGAAAAAAAAAACAAAAAACAAAAACAAAACAAACAAACAAACAAACTCCGCTCTGGGTCCCGTTTGATGTTGTGAAACATCGTGCGAAAAGTAAACTGCTCCAAAGTTGACAACGGAGCCCAAGCCACAGCCGGAGCCCAATCCCAGGTTCGCTGGACGATTCTCTTGGGACCATGAGATCCAAAGCAATTCTCACATACTGACCGAGCTCACCTGACGTCATCATCTCAATAATCGTGGTTGTGATTTTGGAAGTCAATAAGCCGTTTGGAGATTAATGGTGGACTCATTACTTAGACACTATTTGGTTTGGGGGTAAGTTTGTCTGTATACACCCAAACCATACAGTGCACTCCTATAGTGCCCACCATCATAATCTCAGAAAGGCTAATGTCCCCGTGTGTTATATAATCGTATGTTAGGACGCGGCGTTAACAAGCTTGCCAATTCTGTTAATGTGTAAGTTGACTCCGAAAATGGCGAGCGTAGCAGACAATAATAGCAACGTTTGATGTTGGTCCAAGGGGTCAATTTTAAGACGTAATCAATTATTTTGTTAAATTGTTAAATACCAGACGTCTTATTCCTGTATATGCAACATGAGTAACGATCTGAAATTTCCAAGTATTGATAAAGATATTTCAATATTGATGAAATTATTTCAAAATGATATACTTACAGATATTGAAGTCCGGAGAGTCCGATGAATGAATTGTTCAATAGAAAAGTAATTCTGTTCTTGTTTAGATGGCTGTATATTAAAACACAGAAAGGTACAATGATTCTAATCAATGTTTGACCTAATGTAATACGACTGTTTTAACTCAACATGTCATCAATTGTTAATTGTTTTAAATTGTTTGCTTTTTATGAGGATCACCCATAAGGCGCTCCATACAATGAGGGAGCCACAAGGAAAAAGGGGAAGCAGTAAAACAAACAAGAGAATATGAATCTCAATTGAAGAGTTAGCCTTTCGTCAATGCCTTCGTGGCTTAGACATCTGTGTAGCCGCGAAGCCACTGCAGCGAAGACCAAAGTCAGCGCGCACGACGAGTGGCGAAGCCACGATGGCCTATTCCAACCTGTCAGGAATGTCTAATGTTTTTCTTAATTTCTCGGGGCAGCAAAATTCCCAGCAAATCAGGTGCGATGGGGTCAACATGCACTGACCTCATCCGCATTGTGCTTGGTTAACTTTTGAGCGCTTTTGAATAATTAATAATTGAAACTTCACGGATAATTCAACAACAAAAAACTTCAAAGTCAAGTTGGAAAAGGCCCTCGTGGATTCGCCATTCGATCGTGTGTACTGAATTGTATTGGTCTTCGCGGCTACATAGCTGTCTAAGCACTTTAAAGCCACGAATGCCTTGACGAAAGGCTGTAAACCTTTATCATGGTGCGGCCATCTTGATTATTTCCCATTCAATCCAATGTAACCAAACCGAGGCTGGAAGGGCAAATAGTCTGGTTCCTTTAAGTACAATGAATATGAGCATCTAGTACTGTTATTGGATACAGAGAACATGACCAAGATGGTGGCAGCATGATAAAGGTCTATTGTCCATCAGGAAACATCACACCAACCATGCCAGAAACAATGGGGCAAACCCATTCTCTTCACGATAACTGTAGTGGATTCTTTTACGCAACGCACGGGACCAACGGCTTTACGTCCTATCCGAAGGTCCAACCAATGATGGTGTTTTTTTTTTTACTGTGTTGATACTCGTCAATATCCTGCTCAGCAACTTAACGAGGATGTGCCCTAGAAAACCGGCTCAAACCCCTCAAAAGATATTGTTGAGTACCTACTTAGGTTATTTGACGTGAATTACACAACACACGGGACCTACGGCTTTAAGTCCCATTCAAGAGGACGAAGCAATAATGGTCTTAAGTGTCTTGCTCAGGGACGCATGAGTCAAGACCGGGACTCGAACCTACACTCATCAGTCTCGCTCGAGGAGACAAGTGTCAAGACAGTAAAAAGGCCTCCACCGGGATCACGCTCAAGGGCCAAATTTCAAAAACCATTGAAGCAGAAAATGCTCATCATCATCATTAATATCAATATCATCGTCTATCGACTACAACTCGGGCTTGCGTCAGGCAAGATGACGGATACGCCACATGTCCCGTCTCATCATCTATGTCTGGAGTTTGTCAGCAAGTTCGGCGCCACCTTTATCACCAGGGTCTTGACCTTGGGTTTGGAAGGACGCCCACTGTTCATCCTCCATGGGTTGGTTCACAGAGGATGACTTTGTTGGCAGACAACTCAGGGTGTCACAGACAGGGGCGCATCGAAAGGTATGGTAGGTCTGAAGGGGGCTCCATTGGACATATATAGCTTTACATGTTAGCTAAAAGATTAACGAGGTTGACTGGTATTTTTTAGCTGATATTATGGTAAAGAAGATTGTTCTTTGTGGTTTCCTGTTACATTTAAAATACTCTCCTGGGTGTTTTCAAATAGTTTGTTTTATATAAGGTGTGTGGGTGTGTATTGGGCTATAGGGGTGTTTGTTTATTTGTTTTTCTACATGTCTATGTTTATTTGTCTGTAAGGTGGGGTTGTTTGCTTGTTTGATTGGTTGTTTGTTTGTTCATCTTCGATGTTATATACATGTGTATTTTTTTATTAAATTTTGTGTAGTATTTTCTCAACATAATTTGCGATATTCATGTATAACTCGATTACTTGATTTTATTATTTTATCTATTTATAATTATTTTTTTGTTTACATTTTATAAAGTGTTTAAATTTTTGTGTAACATTTTAACCTGTACAATTGTTTAATTCGGCCTCTGGCCGTGATTACTTTTTAACAATAGAAACCATTTCAAATCAAATCAAAGATGTGTGCCAGATGTTTGGACAGGGGCGCAACTTTAGTCTTTTCCGCGGGCACAATTTTTTCGTAGATACGCCGCTGGTTATACAGACAGTGCCTGGCGAGTTTCACTCGTCTTCCTGCTATCTTATTGGTGCTTAGCGAACATTTGCAGGGAACCAGTTATGTAATAACTACATTTCGTGACGGTAACATCTGTGCTAAGCAATTTTGTAACAGTTTCATGAGATTGGGCCCTGGGTGTTGTCAGAGTGTGGGTTTGGATCCATGTTATGGCACAGGTGTCTAGCCACAGCTCAACAATATGGTAAGAAGAAAAACATAAATGTTCACAGATGTACATGGTATAAAGATAGTAATGGTAAAAAAAAACTTTCCCTGAAATGTTTCCGCCAGAAGTGTTATCGTTTTTAAATAATTCATGAAATAAGATCCAAAATTAGTTTCGTCTCAGTCAGACGAAAACTCTGCCTATAGGAATGAGTACACAAATGCTGAGTGCTTGTTTACCGTTTTCTCGCAAATGGAACAACAAAATGAGCTGACATCTTATACAGGTTGGTTTTATTACAAATATCTTGATTTCTGTAAAGTATGGAAGCATTTAGTTTACCAATGTTGAGCTGGGGCTTTCAGCGATACAATATTAAACCATTATTGCTTTTGTTTGCCCTTCGGGTGGGACGTAAAGAAGTAGGTCCCGTGTGCTGTGTAACGTACAACGTCTGACGCGTCATTGATCACTTACAGTGTTTGCAAATGTCTGAGTGGCTCAAATACACCAGGTACCAACTCTTTGATCTGGTTCTGCCCCATATATCTGAAGAAGAAAACAAATAGTATAAGGATTAAAAAGCATTCAAAAGTTAACATTCATATCAAAAGATCTTTATGGTGGTGCTGACATCTTGTTTTATCTCCCACTTAATATCAAGGCTACCAAACCGAGGATTGGTGTGAAATAGTCTGGTACCAGTTTCATTAACCAATGTGAACATTACACGTACTTGAACATGATGAGGATGGTGGTAGGATAGGTACAGGCTTCGGTTATGAGTTGGTATAGTTCAATGCAAGGTGCATGCTTTCTAAAAAAAGTGCCGGGTCTTTGGAATTGGCCCAGAGAAGTGCCCGTTTGGACAGAAATACAACAAGGAGGATGCAAGGCCCGTGAGTTGTCGTCTGCGTCTGCTTGTGCACGCCCTCTTTGTCAGCTGTGGACATAGTGTATCAATAGCCTGTCAATAGCCAATAGTAAAGCTGCAATTTTGTCATACAGCTAAAATGCAGCGCATATGAACTGCCTCCAAGCAGATGTGCGGTCAGATAACTACACACACATCTCTGGGTACTAATCCTGTGTGGGTCGTACCCATGCAAGGGCTGGGGGGAGGGGGGGTCATAATTTTTAACAACTTAATTTTTTGAACAAAATGACCACTTAGACTCTAAAAAAAAAAAGGAACGATTTTTAATACTCACAGATGTTGGAGGCTTCTGAGGCCTCGAAACGCACCGTACTTGATCTCTACAATTGTGTTATTTGTCAGACTCCTACAACACACCAGAAAGAGAGCTATATCATTATTTTATTCAAGTAATCAGTTATTATAATATTTGTGTGTTTTATTTACATCAATAAATTGTTTCTGGTAATGAAACCATGGGGTCTTCACAAGCGACTAGCATTGTGACCCGTAGGCCTGAAGATACCTGTGTAGAGATGACTGTGATGATGAAGTGCCGAATGGATCAGGTTTAAAGGTAAGAGGGAGACAATGTGGGACGAAAAAAAAACTAAGTAGTCAACCCAAGACAATCAGGTACGGACTGAAAACCCCAATCAACATGCGAGGCTCCGTCCGAGGTGAGATTCGAACCGGGTTCCACTGTGAAGGACATGATAAGATACCACTAAGTCAACCTGTTCATCGATAAATTACCACTTTCTCTAAAACTACGTTACTTCAAGGGGAGTTGGTTCTCACAATGTTTTATACTACTATCAACAGCTCTCCGTTGCTCCTTACCAAGTAAATGTTGATGGTCATTTATTTTTTTTAGTAATTACCACAAGTATCCCCTGCTCTCTTAATTAGTTAGATTGAAAATCACTCTAACTAGATTGAAAATCACTCTTTTCGATTGAGGCCAGGGACAAATCTTTTGAAGTTTGTCCTTAGTTTCAATCTAATTGAGTAAATTTCAATCGAAAATTGAACTTTGCTTTTTTAATGTTTTTTTTTTATACTAATAACGACCTATGTCCATTTCCAAACGTTTTGAAAAATCATGTCAGGGAACTTTTGGGATTGTTTGATTAAATCTTCAAAAGAAACAACTTAAGAAAACTTAAACTTTCTATTACTTACATTACCTTCAGGGCACCCATATCTGCAAATAAATTTGCTCGTAACATTCGAACTCGATTCTGCGCGAAAAATCTGGAATATAAAAAAAAAAAAAAAAATTGCGTTAAGATAATTATTTTATAACTATAGGTATTACTGGATACAGTCTTCTTAGAAACTCTAACTGAAATGTCTGAATCAAATTTGGAGACTTTTTGTGACGTAATGTGGCACCAGGTAAATCCATTGTTCTCAGAAAATGTGCACATGCTCAGAACCACACAGACACTGAAAGTTTATCTGGTATGTCTTCTGCCAGCTGGTTCGAAAATATCTCATTTCTGTCAGGTTAAAACACAATAGTGTCAAACTTACAGTTTCTCCAGCTTTTTTAGTCCTGAAAACGCACCAACACGCAGATCCGTGATGAAGTTAATTGAAAGAAATCTGAGTACAAGGAAACAACACAATAATGTGAGGTATAACGTGGAAATCTAATGGGAGACTTTTAAGGACCATAGGTGGCAGCAGACTTACCAGGTAAGTCCATTGTCCTCGGATATGTGCCCATGATCAGAACTATACGCAAACAATAGAAATTTACCTCTGCTGCCACCTAGCGTCCCAAAGTCACCCATTGTTTTCGTTTGGATTACGAAATGTGTAGAGACCCTTCTATTGTTTCCACAATTTCTTATGGGCGGCCTTGAATATCACCAAAAAATACTTGGCGGTTGGCACACAAAAAAAATCTGCCCTTTTTGACATTTAAAACCCATTTTTATGATTACAGAAGAATTGTATGTCCGTTTTGTTTTGGGTGTGCATTGATTGTTAAGTGATATAGGTAATTGGGTTATTGTATGGAGTGATGTAATTTGCAGTGAAATCAGCCCATACTTTTGCCAAGTTGGGAAAAACTCGCAGCTGTGACGTTGCAAAAGAAAGGTCTATTGGAGATAACTTCTGTGAGGGGCAACTCCAATGATTTACCCCCGAACAGTTGCAAAAAGGGATTTCTTGCGCAGTCGCTGATTTCTGCTCAGCCCTTGACGGTGAATAAGCTCACTTCGCCAATCTGTAATGAATGTGAGACTTCAGACCGGGCAATGGGCAAATTTCCAAGGACAATGGATGTACCTGGACAGGCAGCCAACTAGTGTTCTCGAAAGTCTCCCATAGCAGTGCACCACACCCAGCAGTGACAACATCATGTTCTATGTGTCATTTGTTCTATATGATTTTGTTTTCTCTCTTTTTGCTTTGTTTTCTTTCTTTCTTCTAATCGAGCGGTTTTCAATGTCGGTGCTTGAGAGGCAATTGCTTTAACTTACAAATCCTGAAGCTGTTTCATGTCTTTGAATGTCTGTGGCTGGATGCTGGTGATTTGATTACCATACACAGACCTGTGGGGAAAAATAAAGCAACTGTTAAAAAAAAAATTCATAATGCTCATCCTGCTATACAGGTGTTTAGACATGCAACAGTTTGGGAAAAGGCCCACTTTTTTTTCCTTAATATTAGTCTTTTTTCAGCATTTGAGACTGGCTCTGCTAGGTTCGAAACGTTATGTCATTACCACCTGTTGACATTTTTACAACAGGGTCCAATTTCATAAAGTCTGTAATCAGCCGTTTCCTGCTTACGGAGTGGCCATTAGCAGAATTTCTCTTTCATAAACACTATACTAACCGTTTATAAGCAAGCCAAAAAGCACTCTGACTTGCCAGCGTTTTCTTTAAATATTTAATTAATTAAGCAGATGAGTAACACACCCATGCAAACCCATTCTGAACGCTGTCAAATATTCTCCATCGTTTATGACACTTTTGCTTGCGCATATTATTTGCCTGCTACATTGAGCACACGAATCTGCTTACCGGTAAACAGATTTTTGACATTGGGCCCAGGTCATTTGAGATGGTAAGCAGTTTGTAAAAACCTATTTTTTTTCAGTTTTCAAAAAATAAACAAATAAATAAATAATATTTGTAATAAAGGAAACTCACCGATTGGAACAAGGCATATCGAATTCAAAGTTTCACTCAAGTAGAGCGCCTTGCACTTTTTACTATTTTTATAACTGTTCTTCTGGCCAAAAGGCAACTCCATTTGAAGTACTTATCAGTACGCAGTAACGGCGAACGATTTTGCTTAGCATATTGTATACAATCCACGCAATAACTCGCTTCTACCACCGTGGGTACCAATGTACTCCTGGGTGATGAGAAGCAATTACAGTTCATTATATTCTTCCAATGACGTGATCAGAAATTGCAATGACTCAGCCAAATGAGACTCGATTCCAGTTTGCTGGAGAGCTCGACCACAGCACAACCTTTGTACTGTTTGACCATTCATTGTCGCCTGTGTGGTTTTCAGATGGCATCCTAAAGCAATATGATAACGTGTGTTCCTTTACACAGTCAACCTTCCTACTGTCTGACCACTAAGCACCCATTAGCAATTGGTTTCAAATGATAGATGCACTGTGCTAGCCTGCAGTATGATACCGTGTGGTGAATGTCTCTACACAGTACCCTTCTACTGTTTGACCATTCATTATATCCACATAGCTTGTAATGATAGATGCGCCATTTCAGCCTGCGATCATATTATGTGTATACATGCATCTACACATTCCGCGTTCAAATTAACCCTCGCACTGTCTGACCATTAGGCGATCTGGTTTTGAATTATAGATGCACAATGCCAGCCTACATACAAAATAACACCATGTGTTAAAGGGGCTGTGTCGTCATGATTATAGCAGGCCTGTGGCTGTGCATGGAAAGATGAACTCTCCCGCAGATACTGCACACACGTGCGCTTGCAGTCAAATCACAAAGGGTGCCGTCTTTGTCAAACTGTGTGATGACCATTGATCTACGATTAATACTGACAGTATTAATGGAGATCAATGGCTGTGACTGCCGGCGCACGCCAACATTTTGGCATTAGAAATACTACTTACAAAGTATGGACATAATTCAGCCCCACAAATGAATCTGCTTGGAGATGACTTATCTTATTCTCTTGTAAGATCCTGTCAAAAATAAGAGAACAATGCTGTGTCATTATTTCGTGTGCTGTATACATTTGTTAGCTTTTTCTCCTGTTCTTAAAAAGTGATTATTTCCTAGTTTTTGTTTGTTGCCTCAACGGCTGCCCATAGTTTAGCTTGTGAGACGTCCCTATTGCAGTTGATTTTTGACAATGGCCCTTTCGTATTTTTTTTTCGTTGCCTCAACGGCTGCCCATGGTTTAGCTTGTGAAACGTCATGTTCTATTGCAAATGATTTTGGATATTGGCCTTTCTCTAAACCACGGCTTGGGCTTGGGGTCCAGCTTAGGCTCTGCCTTATTGTTTGAAGCACTGTACCGAAAGAAACGTTTTCAGAACAACTGACGTCTACGCCGGAGACCAAGCCTAAACCACAGCCATTGCTTTGAAAATGGGCATTTTGTATTTTTTTCTTGCAAAAGAAACGTTCATACGAATCTTCATAGCATTGAATATTGACTTGATTTGGGGTTTGCCCTTACAGCAGACCGTTTATTTGTTATTTGACAATGCTTTTGTTATTATTATTGTTTTTATCATTTTTTGTCATGTTTATTTTCTGACCATGCATTGCATTTAACTTGTGAGGTAGGATCTGCCCATCGTTGTGAAGTCACTGTCACTTCTATGCTCGACATTCAAAAACTAGGCCCATTTGAAAATCTGAAGAAAAAAAACTATTTGACAAAAAACTTACAGACGTTTGAGATTTTTGAATTCGCTAAAATCCAAATGAAGAACTTCTTGTACTGATCTATTTTGAGTACTGGTAGCATTATCACCCTGAAGATTAATTGCCAACCTACATAAAAAAAAAAAATAATAAATAAATAAAAATAAAAATAAAATATATAAATATATCGAGCAATACACCACAAGGGAAACTGACTGGGTCATATTTAAAATCAATTTTTAAATGTTTAAATTGTAAATCAAAATTGATTAAAAAAATTATAAAAACACACAAAAGAACAAAACTTGTGGTCAGCAGTGTGCAATACAAACGCAACGAGTTCTTCACAAATTTATGCAGGAATAATCAAGTCCCTGTTGTGTTATATTTCTGGTTCATTCACAACAAATTGAAACATTTGACCCTAAGACCAAAATCGTTTCAATGTACAAATTCATACAAAAGTTAAAACTGTTCTATTTCGTTGTTAAAAACTTAAAACAAAGTATATCGCTTTGTTTTTTACAAGTTTAAAGCTTTTTATAAAAAAAAAAAGTATATATAAAACTTTCAAAAATACTAATCTTAACAGAGGAAACAGAGACTTTAGAATGAGGCAGTTAAAAAGGGGGGGGGGGTCTCAAAAATAATAATAAAAAGGCAATTATTAATGTCAACAACAAACATAATAATATAAGAACAAGAAGAAAAGGGGATTACACGTACTCGCAAGACTGAGAACAACAGAAGAGACATCAACAATCAAGGTTTGCCAGGACTGACAAAAGTGCCTGCACTGTCACCAAGAGGTGTGTCAGTCCAGTTTCTCTGGGAAATTTGCTGATATAAATCACTTTGTCCTTTCTAAATTTTAAATTTATTTAAAATGGCTGTTCGTCGTGATCCGAAGGTCAAACTACATGGCCATGTACAGGTAAAGATTTAAACAATTTGGATAAAATGAAAATGAAAATGTCACGGGGGTCACTCTGCATCAGGGGCCGAGTTCACAAAGAGCTCAGATTCGTCTTAACTGTGTATACCAATCTTAATTGCTATTAAGCTAAGTGTGATGTCACAATACAAATCACTGTGGTAATATTAGCAACTCGTGGTGAATCTTGGTGTTCCAGCACCAGCACCAGCACCAGCACCGGTACCAGCACCAGCACCTGCACCAACACCAGCACCAGCACCAGCACCAGCACCGGCACTAGCACCAGTACCAGCACTAGCATCTGCACTAACACCAGCACCAGCACTAGCACCAGCACCAGCACCGGTACTAGCGCCAGCACCTGCACCAGCACTAGCACTAGCACCAGCACCAGAACTAGCACCAGCACCAGCACCGGTACTAGCACCAGCACCAGCACCAGCACCAGCGCCAGCACCAGCACCAGCGCCAGCACCGGTACTAGCACCAGCACCAGCACTAGCACTAGCACCAGCACCAGCACCAGCACTAGCACCAGCACCAGCACCAGCACTAGCACCAACACCAGCACCGGCACTAGCACTAGCACCAGCACCGACACTAGCACCAGCACCAGCACCAGCACCAGCACTAGCAGTAGCACCGGCACCGGTACCAGCACCAGAACAACATCAGCATCGATCAGCACCAGCACCAGCACAAGAACAAGCACCGGCACCGGTACCAGCACCAGAACAACATCAGCATCGATCAGCATCAGCACCAGCACCAGCACCAGCACAATCACCAGTATTATAACACCTCTTCCTTTGATTCTATCTGTTGATTGGCCGAACGTGCGTCACGTGGTGTTGTGTATTTTTACTATCACACTGCACACCGACCAAAAGAACTATTAAATGGTACTATCCAACGACAACCTCGAACCCGGTGAAAAGATCAAATAATACGTGCATTCGAAATACGATATGAGAACGAAGGCAGTGTGGTAGGCCCCCTACCCCTCTTTCTTTTTGTCAAGTTTTCCTGTCAGATTTTATACAGTTGTTTGAAGACTGGTATACGCACAGTTGTTTAACGAATATTACAACAAATTTGATGAAATTGAGGTGTTATAAAACAAATATTGACTGCTTTATCTCGTGGCGTAGTAAAACTAGTCACTCTCGGTGATCCCCGGAGCCGCCTATCTTCCCTCGGCTCCGCCTCGGGAAGATAGGCTGCGCCGGGGATCACCTCGAGTGACTAGTTTTACTACGCCACTCGAAGCAGTCAATATTTGTATACCAGCACACACCAGTACCAGCACACACCAGCACCAGCACAAGCACCAGCACCAACATCAACACTAGGGCCAGCACCAGCACAAGTGACAGCACTAGCACCATCACGAGCAGTGGCAACACCTACAACAGCAACCACAGCAACAACAACAAAACTTATTTTGGAACTTTATTTTTATACTCACAAATTGACAGTGTTTCTGGATACCTGGCTTGCGGATGTTGCATTCCATTGCGCGTTTTCACAGAAGACGCGGTATCCACCGCATACACACTGCGCGGGGCATGGTAGATCTGGGGAGAGGGGTGTGACACGATGAAATATTATGACGAGTCCATTTCGCTCCGTCACGGTCTCAACAATTTCATGTATACAGCTGTTGGATCTCAAACACATGATGACAGTTTATCCTAACTAGCCTTTCAGAGAGACATATGTTGCATTCAGTATAAAGAGGAGTAGACATAAATCAGTTTCGAACTATTTTAGTCTCCTCCCCAGTCATCCCAATATTTCTATAAAATAATAATAATAATAATAATTCAAAATAAAAAACACACACTTAACTACACCACTGTATTAAGTTTGAGGAGAATATTGACATATCAGACCACAGTAGGCCTACAATGCAGTAATTTAAAGATGACAAAACTAAGCTTACACAATGGATCTGCATATAGCTTTGCGGAACATGTGAACAATGGTTAAAGTAATGGTTTTGATTACTGATCAAATAGTCTACATGGCTCCAGAAAATACAATTTTCCGCAATTAAGGAGAATTTCTTATTGCATTGGATTATCCACAAATAATATACCACATCCAAGCTCGTCCCCACGGCCAGGGCAGTCGTCGCTCCCATCACATATTGAGGTGACGTTGATGCATGCGTTGGCAGTCGGACAGGGGAACGGCAACGAACATGGAATGTAATGCAGCATATCTGCAAATGGAAAAGAAGCAAATAGTTCGTCTATATTAATCATAATAAATAACTACCTCAATTTATAGCGCATGTTAACAATTATAACGTTTCGATTCGTCTTGGTCATTTGGCCAATAACGTTCCTGTCAGTCCCCTGGGGAGTATAAAGTCACAGGCTGCCGTGGTACTCCAAAGACTTTTTCAAACACAATATGAACCTCTACCCTTGCAGGTTCCCATTTATACTCCTGGGTGAAGAGAAGCAACTAAAGGAAAGCATCTTGCTCAAAGACACAAGTGTCACGATGATGATGATGATGATGGTGATGATAAATGGTTTATTTATTTTAAACTTAAAAAGACATTATTTTATTATATCTCTGCATGTGCGCCTGGTGGTTGCACCGCCGTTTAGCTCCGATCCTTGGTCTTGTTTTCTTTGGATCTACGGCTCTACGCGAGGAGAAAGTCAGTTGGAGATCTGAGTAAGGACTGGTGATTATCACATACAAATTTCAGCATCAAATCATTTCTCACATTTGCTGGTTTTTGATGTACTTTTTTGCATCCAAATTTTATTGGAATCTGCTACTGTGTAGTGCTACTGTGTTGACATGAGCTTTCGACATACACGCATGGCCAAGTCAGCATTGTTGGATCTTCTATTGTGTGCATTGTCTGCACTAATCGCACTACAAGCTACTTATCTTGTCACCTTTTCAACAGTGACAATAATGGCCCATCATCCGCCTTACTCCTATTCAAGGGATGAGCTGATCTGCATGAACAACAGACAAGTGAAGCTACCACTGGATGTGTACAAATGTATACAAAGTCTCAATCTTGGAACCGTGAAACCAACTAGAAGAGGCTGTAGAGGTGGAATAAAACTACACAAACAGCCCGATTTGTTAGTTCCACCCAGCTTGAATCTGCCCCAAGATAACTGTCCTCATATTCAGACGAAGAAAAATGCCAAACTCTGTGCACTTCACCTACAGTCAATTAGAAATAAAACAACAGCCTTCGTTGACTTCGTCTTAGACAAGAACATTGATATCGTGGCAATTTCAGAAACTTGGTTGAAGCCAGGAGATGAAGCAATTATAAGTGATATCACTCCGGCTGGTTATTCAATCCGACACATCCACCGTCCCTCGTCTAAACGAGGAGGGGGTCTTTCCCTTCTGTACAAGTCTGGATTAACTGTCCGGTGCCATGATATTCAACCATCACCCAAATCATTTGAATGCCTCAATGCCGAACTCATAAGCACCTCAACCTCAATCTCGCTTGTGCTAATCTATCGACCACAGACTAAATCAACTGGTTGTTCTTTCAATATTTTTATTGAAGAATTCACGAGCATCGTCGACCAATTTCTACTCAACCCTATGCCCATTCTCATCACTGGTGACTTTAACATTCATGTTAATGACATTTCAGATACCAATGCATGTTGTTTTTCATAGTTGCTCTCAAGCAGTGGGCTCCATCAACACATCTCAGATGCTACCCATAAAGCCGGCCATACACTTGACCTACTAATCACACGAACATCTGACATAATGGTATTTTCAAACCTTCAAATCATCGATGGACTGTCAGATCATAATGCCATTACATGTGATCTGTCACTTGAAAAACCACGTACCCTCACCAAAACTATCTTCAAACGCCATATCAATGCCATAGACACTGATGAATTCTGCAATGATATTGCTGTTTCCGATTTGCTCCACTCAACCCCTACAGCTGATCTTGAAACCGAGGTTATTGGGTACAACAACACCCTGAAAACACTTCTTGATAAACATGCCCCATGTAAGAGGTGTGAAATCAAGATTCGTCCAAACTGTTTGTGGTATACCGATGTTATTCATACTGAAAAGCAGAAACGGCGACACCTAGAACGGGTAAGGAGACGATCACGACTTCAAGATGATGGCATGCTCTATCAATTACAACAACAAAAGGTCAATCACATGATGACAACAGCTAAGTCGAATTACTACAGGGAGTTGTTTCTTGCTAGTGCCAAGGATCAGAAGCAACTGTTCAAACTTACCGACCGACTACTCCACAGGTGTCGCGTGTCCCCCCCCCCTCCCCACAAGTCAAAATGATGATAAACTGGCCAATGAGTTCTGCTCCTTCTTTACTGAGAAGATCCGGAAGATTCACAGTGGTTTCCAGCATATTACTGACAATCTTTTCCATGAGGAACAGGTCTCTGCCACACATCATCTCACATCATTCCATCAAGTGACAGATGATGATGTGTCGAACATTCTCAGCGTCTAAATCCTGTGAACTTGACCCCATCCCATCATCTCTGTTTAACAAATGCTCAACCGTACTCATCCCAGTTTTTACTGATATCATTAATGTCAGTTTACTGCACGGTGTTGTCCCAGACAATATGAAAGTTGCCCAAATCCGACCTTTGTTAAAGAAGTTTAATCTGAACAAAGATGAAATGAAGAACTACAGACCAGTATCAAATCTTTCACTTCTAAATAAAACCTTAGAGAGGGTAGTCTTAATGCAACTGTCATCTTTCCTAATTGAGAATAATCTACATGACCAACATCAATCTGCCTTCCGCGCCAATCACAGCGTTGAGTCTGCCACACTCAAAATCCAAAATGACTTGTTGCTGGCTATGGATAACCGCAAGATATCATGTTCGTGCTGCTTGTTTATCAGCAGCATTTGATACAGTTGACCATGCCACATTATTCCACCCTCTCAAATCTCGTATTGGGATAGATGGAGTTGCATTGGACTGGTTTAAATCTTATCTTAATGACCGTTCACAGTTTGTCCGCATTAATGAATCAACCTCTCCAACTGTATCTCTGAATTTTGGGCTACCACAGGGATCAGTCCTAGGACCTGTATTGTTCTCTTTATATACAACACCACTTGGCAATATCTTTCAACAGCATGGCATATCTTAACATTGCTATGCAGATGATACCCAACTGCATCTGTCAGTAGACCCTCAACAACATAAGGTCGATTTAGCAATCCAACAGACGGAGGCATGCATCGATGAAGTTCGATCCTGGATGACCCATAACTGGCTCAAAATCAACGATCAAAAGACAGAATTCATTATCATAGGTTCAAAGCAGCAATCATCTAAAATTCATATTCCATCTATAAGGGTTGGCGATTCATCCATCATACCATCTACTCAAGTCCGTAATCTAGGCATTATCTTTGATTCATCACTATCCATGGAACCTCACGTGACAGCAATCTCCAGATCAGTCTGTATGTCCATCCGTAACATTGGACACATACGTAAATATCTTGACAAACACACCACTGAAATACTTGTTCACGCATTCATCACATCCAAAATTGAGATGGGCAATTCACTACTGTACGGCATCAAGAAAACTCAACTGAACCGTCTGCAGAGCCTTCAAAACATCGCTGCAAGACTTATCTCTCTCACCAGTAAACATTCTCACATCACTCCTGTACCAATACCACAGAGAATTCAGTACAAACTTGGCCTATTCGTTTTCAAAATTCTTCACAACAATGCTCCAGAATACCTCATCAAACTCATCCACAAATACACCTCAGCATACACCGGACTTCGCTCTAATGAGCTCATGTTGCTTCACCAGCCCAGGACTTCCACTCTTTGCGGCAATAGGTCCTTTTCAGCATCATCATCCCGGGTGTGGAACCAACTCCCCCTGACTGTCAAATCATCTCCATCTATCACAACATTCAAGAAAAACATCAAATCTCACCTTTTTAAGCAGGCATACTCACCCAATCAACAGTCCTAATTTGTCTTTCTCCTCTAGCGCCATGAGCGCCTCTTTTGGCGGATACCGGCGCTATATAAATGTTCTATATTATTATTATTATTATTACAATCAGCAGATTGAATTGCGTCTAAATTTACATCGAGTCAAAAAATAATCACCATGAACCGGGATTCGAACCCACAACCTGATGTTTCTCTAAATTCGGTTTGCCTCTATCGACAAAGGCACCCCCTATGTATGGGTAGATGATTATTTTTAGCAGTGTTGTTGGAACAGACATGCCAGTTTCTATATCTCTCTTCAGAAAGGTATGGTGCAATGATGTTAACTCTCTTTTTCTTTTCTTTTTTAGTTTTTTTTATGGAAGTCGCCAGAAACACAAGTAAGCCACTCGAGGTGTGGGCTACAAATCAACTGTTTTATCCAGGGGCCATTGCCACCTACTCCTGGGGCTGAAACAGGGTAACCCCCTTTACAGTAAGGATTTAGGCTTAGGTATCATCTATCAGAAGCCTGGCTGGTAGAGCAGAAGGCTCTACCTCCCCAACTTTTACGGAGCAATTATGGTTAAGTGCCTTGCTCAAGGACACAAGCGTCATGACCGTGACTCGAACCCACACACCGATGACTCAGCCACCGGAGCTTGAGTCTGACGCACTAACCACTCGGCCACGACACGCCACAAAAAAAATTAACTTAAAATGTTCGATTGAAATTTACTCTATTCGATTGAAACTAGGGACAAACTGCAAAAAAAAAATGTCCCTTTCCTCATTCGAAAAGAGTGATTTTCAATCTAACTATTTAAGGGAGATTGTTGCCAAAACTGTTGCTACTGGTGTGTGTACTTTCTTTGAATCAATATAATGTACAGCATTGTTAATGTTGTCAAAAATGCTGCCACTGGTATGTGCACTATCTTTGAATCAAAGTCGTCCAGCCTGTTTATTCCCTGGACGCTATTGGCGACTCCAGTCGCCCAGGATTCCCGATTAGATGCCATTAAACACATGTATGGGGAGGATGCGGGGTGGAGTGGGCGGGGGTTGGGGTCAAAGAGGGGGAAAGATGGAAACCCCCTTCCCCCGGTAGCGCTGCTACCACCTCCCCCTCCCCTATAAAAAGAATAATAATAATAATAATACAATAATAATAACACAATGAAAAAATACATTCTTGTTGCACCTCACTTGCTCCTCAAGTTTTAGAGTCACGCCCCGCCGAAGCTGTCTAGGGCAGTTTGGAGGAAACCAACTGCACTGCACGCAAAAGAAAAACTCGGTTACAAAACTACGGTATCCTCAACAACAAAAACAATTATGTGAAAATTGAAATGTGGAGTTATAAAGTTCTTCTTGGAGGCTGAATGGAGTTCATTGTCTTTCATGACGTATCGATTGGAACTAGGGACAAATAATCGATTATAGTGAATTAGGTAAGGTAAGGCTCTCAGACGTCCAATTACTCAGCTAAAGGTAAAACGACAATTCAGTAATTGCCATCACAAAGTATAGGTACAAAAATAACAAGCAAACAAACAAGCAAAAACAAACGAACAACCCAACAACCCCAAAACCCAATAAACAAACTAACAAACACACCAATAACACAGCAAACAAACAACCCAACAAACGTACAAACAAAAACGAGTATTTGAAGAAAGAAAACTAACTAAAATTGTTTTTGTACTCACGACAGAAGAACTCGTCGTCTCCAGACGGGCAGTCTTTCGCGCCATCGCAAACGAGACCAGGCGGGATGCAGCGCTTTGCTGACCCCACGCAGTGGTAGTTATTGGCTGTACAAAATACACCCTCTGAAAAAAAAAATGAAATGATTATGGACACTGTATCACTAAAATTATATATACAAAACATTTTGAAAGTAAAACATAATTGTGCTGATTCCTGAGATTGGTTTGGAATACCGCAAACTGTGCTAGAATAAACCCACCTTCGAATGTTTTTTTTTAAAACCTGATTTAACTTCCGAGAGACATTTTTCCTATCTCAATAATACAATGATTGTACTTGGTAAATGTACTCAATGCTCGACATCAAGAAGATTTATGGCAGTGGCTTGGTGGTGGTGGTGTGTGTTGGGGTGTCTACCCCCTGAAACCAAAGTCTTTAACAATAGGATGTCTGCTAGAGCGAGGACGTCCTCGCTTCCCTTTTCGTGAACCAAACCAACGGGTACGTCGCAAAGAAAAGGAAGTCCAATCAATGAGAGAATAAAAAGAACTAGTCCTCGTTTACGGGGTCGACAAACATTTGTGTGTGTGTGTGTGTGGGGTAGAAGTTGTACTTGGACTTACAAACAAAACTGCCAACATTTAGATGAAGAAGTACATCATTATTTTATCAAGGAGTACATTTATTCACGTCCCCCCCAGTGTTCAATAAACACACCAAACAACCAACTTGCGAAACCTTTCCTCAAATTCCTTTGAATGATACATCCCATTTCCTCGACTCTGACAATATTTCAAACGAAAATACAATTTTTTCGAAACTAGTCAACAAAAAAGTCGTGAACTTTTCTCTAAAGAAAAGTTTACAAAAATGCTGAATGTTTTTTTTACCGTTTTCTCGCACACGAAACAATGAAATGAGCTGAAATTTTTACAGGTTGGTTTTATTACAAATATCTTGATTTGTGCAAAGAATGGAAGAATTTCCAGCCAGTTTACCAATGTTGAGCTGGGGCTTTAATTAAAAAAAAAAAAAAAAAAAAAAATCAGATATTAAAGAAATAGTAATAAATAGATTTTAGAAATAATATTAAATATTATTATAGAAACAAACAAGTTGTAATAGCCTTTCAGTTTTACAAATGCAAGGATAATTCATAATCAGCTTTTAAAAGCCCCATCGATTCCGCTTGAATGTCTATATTCTTGAAGAAAGATGACGCTGTTGACGTTTTGACGTGAACACACAATAAAACAGATTGAAATCTGCAATTAGTGAATATGCTGACAAAGGCTTCACTTAAGGCCCGGACGCGCCGTCAAGAAGTAAATACTCGGCCTATTCAATTCTCCTAAATGGACCATTTACTGACAGAAAGTGGTTTACGATCTGCCCCAAGAAATTTAATAATAAATTCAATTTTCTTAAATAAAATTTAATAATAAAAATTATATATTAATTGCGGCCTGTTATTTTACGTAAGTATCAAACTGACTACTAATAAATCTTTGTGTCCCATTTTCAAAAGGATATATAGGCCTACAATAACGTGACCTAAATCCAACAAATCTTCTGCCATCAATGGGCTGAAAAGACATGGTATAAATTCAATTAAAGACTATTAATATGAAAGCCGAACTGTGGACCAAACTTTGCAATATCCGCCCAAAATATTTTTTTTAATATGTTTTACTTTTATTTTAGGCTATTAATATTTTGAGGATTTTGGTTTCTGTGTAAACTTTTTGACTTGCATCTACAAACGGCACGATAAACTTAATGTGAAAGAGTTGTATACTTTACGAAAGCACCGCAAGTTGTTTAATTTATATAATTTAGCAGAATAATTGGAAATAATTATAATAAATATGCATACAAATAATACCTAACGTATTGCGAGTTTGGGTCCACTATTAATACAGGTTTTATGAAAGAGTTGTATACTTTACGAAAGCACCGCAAGTTGTTTAATTTATATAATTTAGCAGAATAATGGGAAATAATTATAATAAACATTCATACAAATAATACCTGACGTATTGCTAGTTGGGGTCCAACATTAATAATATAGGTTTTTCTGGCCAATTTCAGCACAAATTAACTAAATTTCATTAAATCGCTCTCAAATTCATGCATGTGTAACGGGATGAAATTGCAGGCCCCAATTTTGTTTTGTTTACCCCTACATAGTTTACCTATGTCCAGCTCGGACTAGGGCGAGTCTAGAAGGTTGACTGCGTGATGAGTGGGTGATTAGTAGCAAGCTATGCAATCAATCACGGCGTATTGAGGACGAATTGTCCAGAGGCCAGTGACCATGCCCAAGAAAGTGTTTTGACACTTGGCCACTGGACCCCGACAGAGGAAAGTTGTGAGAATTAACCCTCCAAGTTTCTTCAGTATGTACACTTTGCCTCTGTTGGATAATATCTGTGTTGGATTGCGCCACCCCATCTCTACGAAACACATCATTAATTAAGGTTCTAAATCTTACTTTTATCTTGCTGGTATTATTTCCAGGCTTAACAGTTATTCTTTAAGTTTATAAGTTCAGAACGATTGTCAACTTTAATTTGAGCAATCACTGCAGATTTATATTGTGTGAGGACAGTGTTTTAGGTTTTATATTGTGGTTCTAGAACAAAAGTTATTTTTTAATTCGTTCTGATTTTGGTTTAATAATTGTTAACTTGTTGTTTTCCATGACCTTTTAACTTTTGATTGCTTACAAAATGTGAATTACATTTTGTATCAATACTATTTTGCTTTGTCCTTGATTGCCTAAGAACCCACACTTCTTAGAGGTCTTGTTGATTGATTGATTGATTTTTTTTCCTTTTGTTTCTACCTCTTAGTTATTAGAAAGAAAAAAAAACTTTGTTTCTAATAGTACTTTCTGATTCCTTTATGGGTTTTACAAGCAATAAGGAATAGTTTCTTGTATAATGAGTTTCAGTAATTTTATAGTTTTATGCATAAATATCTTTATTTTCATTTACTTTAACTGATATTTAGTCAGTGATTATTTTGATCATAGTTTTGCTCTACGGTTTGATATTTCTTTGATTTTACTTTCTTGTTTGCTTTTTAATCTTTTGCATTTACTTTTAATTGTTGACTTAAAGTTTACCAAATTCATTTGTATATAAATTTTTGCTTGATAAAATCAATTTTCATGATTTTGATTTAATTGATGAGTCATTATTCCATGAAATGTCTTGTACCTACATGTAGTTCCACCTTCTATGCAACAAGCATTCTTTAATTTGACTTATGTAATCCTTGAATGTCCATTATTTAGCCTTGGCAGTGGCGTGACCGGGGAAGGGGGGGGGGTAGGGGGGGGCCTGCGCCCCCCACCCAGAACTCTTGCCCCCCCCCCTTAAATCACAGAAAAGTGTTTTTTTTTTTTTGTGTATTTATATCAATTGTTTAATTTGTCATGCATAAAATCCTGCCGTAAAAAGTAAAACTGCCATCATATCAGTTTGTGAACCTTATAGCCCAGTCATAACAAATGGACGGAAACGTGCGCGCGATCGTAATTGCCGGTATTTCCAGGTCGCGGTTTTGTTTGAAAGGAAAGAGCGAAATCATATACATGTAGCATGCAGAGAGATTGTGAATAGGGAAGACAGTGTAGCCACAAAGACAGTTTTTGTTGTTGTTGTTGTTGTTGTTGTTGTTGTTGTTGTTGTTGTTGTTGTTGTTGTTGTTGTTTTGAGAAAGCGTGTGCATCAAACAGTTTTTTGGTGTATGGCCACAGGACAGTCAGAAAATGAAATACCAGTTTGCACTCACAATGTTTCAAATACTTGTATTGGTTTGGGGCAATCTCTGGAAGATAAGAGGCGCTAACTAGTATGTGACAGGCTATTTTGAAACCTTGATTCAAGCAAAAGAGAGCCAGCTGGCCAGAGTACTCCTTCCTCACTTATGTAAGGACAAGGAGCTGATTTAGCATCACTTCAAGTCCCCCCCTCATCATTTTCAACATTTCTCCAAGATAATTTTCTTCAACTCCTGGAAGAACTGTTCCAGGAAGAACTGTTCCAGGTCGCGGTTTTGTTTGAAAGAGAAGAGCGAAATCATACATGTAGCATGCAGAGAGATTGTGAATAAGGAAGACAGTGTAGCCACAAAGACAGTTGTTGTTGTTGTTGTTGTTGTTGTTGTTGTTGTTGTTGTTGTTGTTGTTGTTGTTGTTGTTGTTGTTGTTTTTTTGTTTTTTTTGAGAAAGCGTTTATCTCATCACCGGTCACAGTATCTTCCAGTCATCACCGGTCACAGTATCTTCCAGTCATCGTTTCTTCATATTCGCCAAAGTCCAGCCAATACAGATAGGCCATTCATTTATTCGTTTATCCATATAATTATTTTATTTGAATTGTATTAAATTTACTTGTGTTTAGCTGTCGCGAACCGCCAGGTTGTTCTTCTAGCTCTTTATTTCAACTGAGATTAATCAATGTTGATCTCAATTTAGTCTATACAGCGTTTTAATCGCCTCCCTTAAAAGTAATCAGGGAAAGTAATAAATCAATCTATATATTTACAAGAAAACTCAGCGTATAAAAACTTGTAAATTATTATTATAGAATGCTTGTTACACATGTTTCCCCAACTCGATCAAAGTAGGGTTTCTTTTTAGCTACTGTTGCATTAAATTTCGTTTTTCATGAGCACATGATTTCGTTCTTCTCATTCGGGTTCGTTTTGTTCATTCATGTGTAGACATTTCATTAATCTTCAGTTGAACGACCTACTTACAACTTATAAAATGGTTGACCATTCTTAATGCTGGCTTTCATTGTATGATCTGGGCTATCTAATGAATTTGAATGATCTCATTTGACCAATGAATGCTAAAACTGTTCAAATTGAATGACTTATTTTGACTGCCAAATGCTGTTGCAACGGAGCAATCAGTTTCAAACAAAAATAAATAAGCCATGGTGTTAAATTGAATGACTTTCTGTTGAAATTGTCCGGGAAAACGTGCAGTATCAATGCACTATCAATCAATCAATACTCGATTTCCACTCAATCAATACAGGTAACTAAGTATAAAAGGTGATTAAGTGATGGGGTGTCCACAAAGCAGAGCCTGTTAAATAAGTGGAGACCCCCATGATGTGTGTATATATAGGTTAAAGGTTCAGATTTTATACAAAAAGAATTAAATTGCAACTACTATCACTAAGTTAAGATGATTAAGTTGCACAAACAACAACGACTAGAAAAAAATAAGACAAGCACGTTAGGCTACTGCACAGCAGCAAAGTATTGTTCGCGAAAATCAACCGGCAGAGGGATTATAATAATAAAGCAGAAAGTCGAAATTAATTGAACTAAATTATTACAATCAAATAACATCAGCCATTTAGATAACTAGATATTTAGATATTTTCCCCGTAAAATATACTTCGATGTTTGCTTCAAGCCCTATCTCAACATTGGCAAGAAGAAAAACATAAATGTTCACAGATTTACATATACCTTACATAGTATAAAGATAAAGATGGTAGAAATATTTCTGCCTCAAGCGTTGACGTTTTTAAATAATAAATACAATAAAATTCAAAATTAGTTTGTTTGTCTCAGTAAAGGAATGCGTACAAACATACATGCATTTTTACCGTTTACTCGCAAATGAAACAACGAAATGAGCTGACATTTTCAGAGGTTGGTTTTATTTACATACATACATCTTAATTTCTGCAAAGAATGGGAGCATTTACAGTCAGTTTACCAATGTTGAGCGCTGGGCTTCAAATAAGTGACGACTGTTAACGCGTTTAATATCGTTATCTACACTCAATCCAAAACTTCAGACATTGAAAACGAATTCCTTTTTGGGCAAATGAAGTACCTGTCTTAGGGGTATGGATGTCACTGGAGTGTCTAGTATAATGTTGATGAACAGAAGTGGTTGAAATAAACATAGATTTAAAATAATTAGGTAATTCATGTTTAGTGAACTGTTACATAAAAACTCCCAACTAGAGTAAGTAAGTATCTTTGACTTAATGAGTCTTATGTCTGATGAATAATTGACTTGAGTGAGCTCAAAAGTCTACATGATCAATAATTCTCAGTGCCCGTTCTTGTAAAATGAGAATTCTATTTACAAGATGGGTATTACCCCCACACAAGTATACCATGGGCTAACATGGGATAAAATTAAAGTACCATAAATAGTATGTAAGACCTTGGATGGAAAGACATATTTCAGTTTACTTGAACATGCCTTTGTTTTTAGATATTAATTTACAAAGGTAACATGTTGACTCCAAGAGAGCTTAGCATCAATAAATAATCCAAGAAATTTAATACAATCACTTTGAATAGTATAGGCGAATTATCAAACAAAATGTATTGAGAAAGACATGAAACTGTATTGCTGAATAACGTAAAACTTGTTTTGTCAATATTGATAGATTAATAAATTAGCTCGAATCCAGTTTGAAACATGAATGAGTTCCCTGTAAACAGTATTAATAAGATTGGCTGCGTTTTATGAGAATAAAATATATGGGTGTCAGCTGCAAAAAAAAAAAAAAATAATGATAGAATCTCAGAAGATTTAACAAAGTCATTAATGTAACTGGAAAACAACAACGGACCCAACAGGGACCGTTGTGGTACTCCAGACAATAAGTCGACTTATTGTCATTAACGCAAACAAACTGTTGAGAATTTGCAGAGTAGCTTCTGAACCACTCCAAGGCCAAACCTCTGGTTCCATAAAAATGAAGTTTAGATAAAAGAATTTCATGATCAAAAGTACCAAATGCCTTAGAAAGGTACAGGAAAATTCCCAGGGTACGGCACGACTAATCGTGTTCTGAGGAAATTGCGTCAATTAATTGCAGGATAGCATGTGAGGTTGAGTGATTCTGTCGGAACCCTTATTTATTGATTTATTTTATTTTAACCATCTTTATTGAGGGTGACCCATCCAACAGAAGCTGATCCATTCGGGCCCTCATTAAAAAAAAAAAGAAATACATCAAGATCGTAATAGAAACAAAAACACAAACACAACAAAAAAATAAATTAGAGTCATCTTACAAAATGAGATGCCACAACTGGAAATTACCCAACAAATTTACATTAAAAATCCATGGAAAAGTTAAAAAGCGAAGAAAAAAGTAAAAATTGCAAAAGAGGGGGGAAAAGTAAAAGATAAAGACAATTATGGCAAGAAGACTTAAAAAACAAAACATTAAGCGCCCCTCTCCCCCATGAATTAATATGAACCACCCCAAAAAAACAAATGACCCGCAGAGCACAAGGCTGAGACAACTAATTATGTGGGACTCATATCCTATTCTCTTTCAGCAGCCGCCGAAAAGAAGAATAAGGGCCTGAACGACTGGCAAGAGGAATATCATTTAAAAAAAAACTGAAACTCTGCAACTAAAGCTGTTCTTAAAAAGTTCACATTTAGGTTTAGGTATGACGAAGTTGCCATGTGAAACTGCCCTGGTCGCTGGTCGATTGCCAGGCTGGATCCGGTTGAGTTTCTGGCACAAATAGTCCGGGGCAACAACGATGTCAGCCCTAAAAGCCGGCCTAAAAACTCGGATGTGCGAATGTAAATAAGACGTTCAAGAATTTAAGAAGTTAAAATAGAAATGGGTCTATAATTACTTACAATATGGGGGTCGCCTTTCTTAAAAAACAGGAACGACTCTGGCTATTTTCATAGACTCTGGAACTTTGGCAGTATATAGCAAGTGACTGATTCATAACATAAGTAAGCGGCCCGAGATAGTTAAATACTATCTTTATTGTTAAACAAATCATTACCAGACGTTTTTTGTTTTATTGGGTAGGCTCAAAACGATGATATTAAGTTCGTGTTCTGTTACAGGAGCAAATAAATAAATAAATAAATAAATAAATACAAATACAGTGTGGGTTTGGATTGTAAAGGTCATTTTTTATAATTACTGTGACAATTGGTAATTTAGGTTGCGAGTTTGGGTCCAATATTGACAAAAACATTATTAAAGTATTCTCTGATAAAAACTAAAAATCATAAATACTAGAGTTGCCAACATTAATACTGGAGATTTTACGAGGAGGATTGTTTTTGAGTACAGACGAAGTAAACAATTTTCCATGTGTTCTAATGTTGTATCTCTCCTTTTCAAATTGGTGGGTTTAATAATTCGTTTTTGCAGGAGATAAAACGGTAGTAAGTAAAGTTTTGAAACGAATGTTTTTTTTTGCCGACTTGGGTCACTTGGAAAACGGACACATTTATGATAAAGCCTGTCTTTATTATTAATGGATTTTAATAAAGCTTCAGCTATCCACGGGGATCTAGGTTGAGATTTTTTATAGAAGTGTTTCGCTCTTACCAAGGGAGTATTTTAAACTGTTTTTTTTTTAAAGTATACACAAAAATATTAATGGAAGTATCAGGATTATCGGTACTAAAGTTTGCAAACCAGTCCGTGGATTCCAAATCTGATTTTCAGGGGAGTTTTTGCGAAAATCTGTGTGTTGGATGGAATGAGTATTTAGAGTGAAAGGAGGTTTTGTAAAAATGAAAACAAATGGTGGGAAATATCGGTAATTCAAATGCCTGAGCTAAGAGGAGGAGGGACATTACAAAAATAGATTATCAACAAAAGTAGCAGATGATGTTTGAAGCTTTGCATGGTGTGAAGGATAGGAATTTATAACTAGTAAACTAGTTTAAAAAAAACTTGCGAGTACAACCATGTACAAATCTTCTTTGGGAGGAGTGGTGGCTCTGAAAAGAGCCGGTGTGGTCTCGACGTTTCGAACAGTATACTCTGCTCATTTCTCCTGAAGACGTGCAGAGTATACTGTTCGAAACGTCGAGACCACACCGGCTCTTTTCAGAGCCACCACTCCTCCAAAGAAGATTTTTACATGGTTTTACCCGCAAGTGTAATACCAGTTATAGTTTGCTAAGAGTAGCAGAGGCACTGGTAATTTATGTAGGTTTATGAATTAAAGGAATACAAGAGTGGTTAAACATTGAGGTTTGACTGTGGTGGTAACTGTTCAGAAGAATAATATTAAAATCTCCCGAGTTGTAGATGGCTAGACAAATTTTGTTTTTGAAACGATTTCCTTGCCAACCAACCTACGTGAACATGTGTATACACGTCGACCTTGCCTGATGCTGGTACCCAGAAGTCAGCTATATTACAACGTCACTTCGCCTGCATTTTGTTTTCGTGTCGCAAGGCACCTGGCTGAAATTGAGCATTATTGTGCTCCACACCGATTTCGTTTTAATACGATTTAATCTGTTATTATTTGTTGATATTTCATTTGAAAGTAAATAACTTTGGTCATCCTAATAAAAAAATAATAAAAAATAAATAAAAAATAGCAATTCAACATTTGGATTATTTTTCAAGAGTTTAATCGGCTTGAGCACGGATCATTCATTTTAAAGTATATTTTATATAATTATAACTGGTGCTTACTTTCATCAGGGTCCTAGTACAGATTATCGTTTGTACAAATTGAAACCTTGAAACATTGTCCTCACACAAATGAATAAAGGGAGCAAAGAAACAGAAAGGTATTCTTTAAACAGTTTATCTGGTTAAAAAAAAGGAACTTACCCACGGTCGCGACTGCGGTTAAAGCTAATGTGACTAAGAGCGGCAGCATTTCTTGCACCATCTCCCACTGTTTACAGTATGAGTTTGCGTAAACGTA
This sequence comes from Marthasterias glacialis, assembly GCA_911728455.2. NCBI lineage: Eukaryota > Metazoa > Echinodermata > Asteroidea > Forcipulatida > Asteriidae > Marthasterias > Marthasterias glacialis. The sequence goes on from OU452220.1 coordinate 3,644,694, forward strand.
ATGACGTTCACCGCCCGAACCTGCGTAGTAGTGTTTCTCGTCTCGTGTTGTGCATCGAGTGTCGGGCTCTTGTTGGGCCGCGGCTTCATGCAAAGTGCCGGGCGTTGCGTTCCGCGTCAGACGTCAAGTCGACCAAGCCTCCTTTAAATCCGATCTCGACATCTCGCTCGTCCTACCGTTCTCTGTATTCGTCAATTAAGAGGGACCACATTATTTTCATTTGTCACGGATCTGCCGACAGGTGTCTGCCAACGGCTGTTGCATGCTCACAGCTTTTCTTTCAAGCAGTGCCGGCGACTATCCGAGGCACTCACCCGGGGTATGTTGGTCTAGCCGTGGATTTTCACGACGACCGGCTTGTCATTTTGAAAGACAACAAAATGCCAACATGAAACGGTAGCATGGGACTCGTCCATCATCGACGAGTTTCATTAAAAGTTTTAACGCATCGTTTTTTGGATGACGTATGCATAATTTACCCGATGGATACGTTTGTAATAAACGGTCGATTATGGTGTAAATTTAGACGCACCGGAACATTCTGTCTGACTCAGGTAAATATTTTTGTTTTTTCGTTTCGAACTCAGGGGTAAAAAAAAAAGAGAGGATAGACCCCGCCCCTTTTAGTGACCCCTGAATCTTAGTGGTTGTGTTGTATATGCCCTTATCTGTTTCCAATCTTTCGTTGTAGATTGATGGGTTAGTGCTGCTCTAAATCACAGCGCTGTTAGCCAAATCAATAACCTACAGTGGATTTAAATTTTGGAGAGACGCTATAACGACAGATGTAGATGCCCCTTTTCAAAACATCCCAAGAACTTTTGGCATTCCACAGAGGAAAATTTAAGCCTTCTTGATACGCAGGATTTGCCACAACTTAATCGGGAAACGGGAATCCCCCTTGATTTTAGTTCAACGGTATTCACCCAGTTTTACAATTAGCCACCACTTAGTTCAATGAGATCCAGTCCGAGCCTTAAACCCCACAGCAATATCTTTTTATGCCACTGTTCACAGGAAAGAGCTATATGATTTGCAGATGGTTCTACTTATTCAATTTGACATCCAACTGATTTTTGGAATGTCAACCAGCTTTCACTTGGATGTGTTAAGCACTTCAAGTGACGTGTACGCGTAAAACCTGCAGGTTGATTTGTGTCAATTCATCCTGAAAGAATCAAACGAAGACAATCCTAAGCACTTCCTAAACTTAAGCTGCTTAGAGTATTATTTGTGTTTACCCTACATCGATGTTTGTTAAGGACTTTATACCGGGTACTTTCCCAAATCATGTGAAGAAGAAAACAATCCACAGGCATAATACTCGGGTGGGATTCGAGCCCTGTTCAGAATAGTTATTACAACTATTGTTGGATAAATATGAACAACTTAGCATTTTATTTTATTATTATTTTTTTTAATATAAGTATAATTGTCTTTAACTGAGTTATTCCATTTACTGTTAAGGCTGGTTTATAGTTCGTCGCGCGATGATAATCGCTCGACGCTGTGATCGCTGGATGCTGAGCCTTATCATTGCAGTCTGTAGTCGCTGAGGCGTCAGCGTGGACTAACCACGTCGTGCGTCAATTTTACTGTCGCGCTACCGTCGCGCGACCGACTATAAACCAACCTTTATAATCATAATGACACAGCCCCTTTAAGCCCGGTTCATACTTCACGCGAATGGCGAAAGCGAAGCGAATTTTCTTGCGTCACAATTGGAAAACAGTGCGGACTAAATTTATTGCGTCACCGAAATTCGCTTCGCCTTCGCTTTCGCGTGAAGTATGAACCGGGCTTTACTACGCGTGCGTGCGCGCCGGTGTGGAAGGAGATGCTGTCCGGCAGGAGATTCTGTCCCAGCATACGGCGTTCTGATAGCGCCCTCTTTTGAATAAACTCCTCCAGCCCACGTTAATTTACAGTATGGTGGACACGTTACCCGACAGAATACCCTATGACACCAGCGCTCACATCACAGTTTGACAAAATGACGGCACCCTTTGTGATTTGACCGCAAGCGCGCGCATGTGCAGTATCTGGGAGAGTTCATACTTTCATCTACAGCCACAGGCCTGCTATAATCATGACGACGCAGCCCCTTTAAAGTTGTTTAAATATCTGGTACACAAATAGTATCCGAAGCGTACAGTCAAAAACATTTATGTAGTTGTATACCTAACATGGTTCATAAAAATAAACTTCCGTCGAAATACACAACAGCTTGATTTGTACATGAAACAGTAAAGCATGACAAGTAACAATGGCGTTCTTTCTGCCAGCCACATACATTGCTTTGACGTGCGTCTTTGACTACGGTGGATCGTATCAATTGATAAAGCTGCAACGCGTATAAGTAGCTGCGCAGTTTGTAATTATACCTTTGCCTTAATTTATTCAAAAAAAGTATGGACAGTTCCGTGATTACTATCAAGAATCAGAAACATTGGATTGTCTGGCTTGAGATTTGACATCAATGAAACTGAACAACGAAAAGCAGCTGTACCCGTGGTCCAGTGTAACACGAGTAATCATGGAAATGTCCATACTTTCTTTGAATCTATTAAAGGTACAACCGTTGTTGTGAAGATCTGCCTCTATGCATGCAGCCGCTTAGATGGCACTACCAATGCTCTGTCCCGCTGTAATTACATGCATCAACCTATAAATCGGAGCCAACATAATGCTTATGGACTCCTTTTTTATAATGACGCTCAGCCTGAGGCTCAAACAGCACCTCATCATTGAGGTAAACAGGGAACACATTATTGGCTGACATGATAAGCTGACCACCGCAGCTATGGCCGCCGTACGCGCGAGTCGACGCACACACTGTGGATTCTCCATGCTGATTGGTACGTATACGAGCGGCTGCGCCTTTGTCGCGTCGCGCGCGCGTACAAAGTCTGTAGCTGCGGTTACTGTTGTTAGCACGGAGTTTAAAACCTTGGGGTCATTCGCAATGAAAACTTTACGCAGTGTATCCACAAGCTGATTTTTTATCAACACCCTGTCTTTTAGGTCAATAACTCCCCCCCTATTCAAGCCAAAAGCTACACTAAATGACCATGTGGGTGAATTTGAGTGCCAGTCAAGACTTAGACTTGTGTTATTTACGATCAGTGTGCGGCCGCAAGTAGTTTTCACATAGTGCATACCGCATTGTGCCAATGACCCTTAGCACAAGGGTCAATAAATTACTGCACGGAGACAGGTGGCTGCTGTCTTTCAACACTCCTTACTCTGCAGTGGTTAGGGTCTGGCCAATGAAAGTCTGCAGGCTTGTGGGGTATACCAGGGGTGAGGTTTACATGGAATCTTGGCTTTTTGGCCATTGAAAAAAGGTTATGGCCATATTTGGTAGTACCTGCTGATTTTAATCATCTTGTGGCTGACAAAAGGGTTTTGAAGTTTCGCGGAAGCTGGTTTATGTTGCTTGGTGTGAAGTAGTTATTATAACAAGGATTTCCTTCGCAAACTTTTTACGCGCGCATTAGCTATGGAATGAGGTGCATGCTGGTCTAGTAATCGAACATTTTTTGTCACATACTAGACCAGCATGCACCTCATTCCACGGCTAACGCGCGCGTTGTGAAGTAGTATACATAGCCGTGCTGGCGCCCTCTGCTGGTGGATTGGCCCTGTTGCTACCGTATTCGGACATACACCTTTTCAATGTAGATTTCAACACTGCAAAGGCCTTCCTCTGTCTTCTTGCAAGATGTTATCATAAGGGTCCCAGTCTAGTCTAAGCAACAATTGCCGAAGAGAACCTACATCTTGCATGTTCCTAGTGATCGCAGTGAAATTATAAAAATTAATGTCATGTTATGTCAAAAGAAACAAATGTCCATGCTTTGAAGCATGTGGAGACAAACATCACGGAAATTATGGGAAAAAACAGTTACTGCCACAGTCGACATAAAACAGTCAATCAAAATTCAACGTTCAATAAATAGACCGATCCATTAAGCCCCGTCCCCATACGTGTTGACCAACCAGAGCATTGTCTATGCCACCGAAAGTCCAACACGATAAAATCCTATTAAAAATGTAAACATGTGTGCGCGTACTTATAGCGGGCGCGTTCATGTCGTGCAGTGTGGTATTGAAGAGACGCACATTCTGCTGCCCAAGTGTACAGTGGTGATGTAGCCACTGCTGTGATCGGTCAATATGTTTTGGGGCGGGGCAGAATCGGTCTATTAGCGGCAAACAATACGCCGATCAATTAAGGCCCGCCCACTGTTCACACGCGCCATATACACCAACCTGTTTGTCGGACGTTTGTCGGACTTTTGGTTGCGCAATCACGTGTGTGATTGGTCAATACAACGAGGGCGGGGCTTAATGGATCGGTCTGTGGTTATTGTCAGAGACCAGTATGGACATTTGTAATATGTGACCCAACAGATACATGGGGGGGGGGATGTTAAACTTCAGAATTAATCGGGCATGAGAGTCAAATCAAAGCAGTGAAGGTGAAAAATCACTGTTTTCAAACATCGGCCGTGATCCGTCATGGATATTTTTTTTTGCGTGTTTTTACTATTTTGTACTTTTAGTCATTTTATTGTTCAGCGCATTTGAACAAACTTTATTTGGAATTTGCGCTTTATAAATGAATAAATTATTATTATTATTATTATCGGCTTTAGGACTTGCGAGATCAAAATTAATTGTTTGAATACATTTTTCAACAAAATATTCTAGGGGAAGTTTCCAAACAATGACACTATACAGCTTAAGGTTTTTTCACAAGATTTGAACCCTGTTAAGTAGCAGAAACTTTCTTGTGTCAATCAATCCGTTAAATGAGTAATGCACGGTTTCGATTGTCATTACTATAATTTGGCCATCACACCCTCCAAAAGTAAATAGAAATTAGAACAACACGATTTTCAAAGCTAGTTTCAATGTTCTTCTCCGTAGGCTGGCATCTTTGTTTTAAAATCATTCACTTAATTATTTATAATCGTCCAAATTATTTTGCTCAATAACTGCGAGGGGTAACAACGTGTTGCAAAAAAAAAACCCAAAAAAAACACTACTTAAAAAGGCCTGATCTCGTGTATTTGGGATGTGGGCCGATGGCGTAGCCATCAGCTTGTTTTGCCAGGGGGTTGGGGAATGGGGGATACAGATATTTGTAGAGTGGAAATTTTAGTTAAAATTGTCTGGTAATAGCAAATTTCAGGGTGTGCAGGAGCAAGGGAAGCACTGGGCAAGATGTTCCACGGAGGGGGGGGGGGGGGCAGCTGCCTCCTTTGCCCACCTTTTTGCTACGCCACTGATGTGGGCACTACAATTCACGCCAATAGACTTCACCTTCTATGGGCTTCCAATCTAGAGACAGATCATGGACAGATATGGCCGTCAATTCTGCCGAAACAATTAAGCTCTCCAATCTCAATCTTAAGTCTAGCTGCACTTTCCCTATAGACTCATCAGAAAGAGAAAAACAATAGACAAAATATGCACTGCAAATTCACGACCACTTTAATGGATTATCATCGGTTGACGGAAATAATATGACATCGCGGTCATAAAAGCTGGATATTTCTCTAACACTGCCATAGTTCACCTCGCGCATTTCAAGTCCATTAAACCTTGTCCCAGTGGACCGATTCACTCACCATAATACTAACCCTCCGGTATTGGTCTTCTTCGACGAGTTGTCGGCCATTATCCATTTTGAAATCCCCATTCTCAATCTCATTTTCGGTGTTAATCTGCATCCGTAAATAAGTGCACAGTGTAAACTCTTTCGTAGATTGAACAATATTTCGCTCAACTGTACTCAACTCTCATCTCATCCTTTAAACAGTAATTTATATTGCTGCTTGTCACTTGGGATTGTTTTTACATTAGACGTGGGTGGGGTTGTCTGTATAATATTAATAAATGACTATAAAGAAAAGATGACTCGGGTGACCGTGTGTATTTGGATGGGCACGGATTGATGTGCTCTCTTTAAGACAGTTGTAATAGTGGCTGGACTCTAATACGACCAAACCGTGGGTATAAAAACGCACTGCAAGTAGGTAGCAACTCACAGTCACAGCTGACCTCAGCTACGCTAACATAATGTTTGCCCTAACTCCTAGTGTGCTTTCAGTCTGCCTGTTGATGTATACCTGCAACCAGGGACACGGTGAGTGCTAACCAATCCCCTCTTCCATCCAAAGCAGCTAAGCCAAATTTCATAAAGCAGATTTTGTTGGCACGTCTCGCTAAGCAGATATAAAGTGCATGCAAATATACTATAATGTTGTATATTGCTTAACTGTGGCATACTTTTTACTAATTGTCTTCCAAGCAAATAAAATATTGTCCATCTTCTCAGATTTAAAAGTTGTGTCATACGACGAACGACGAACGACAAGGGTGGGGCTGTTTTGTTTTCGTTTTTTGTAATACTTTTTCTATATTACACACAAAACTTTTTCGGCTTTTGAGCCGAAGGTAGCCCAAAACTTTGGGCGTGCAGCATGTGCGTGACGCAAAGACTTACCAACAGGGTTATGTACTTTACACTACTGCACTGCATTTTAAATGGACACATTGCCTTCAGATTGGGCGCTTTTGCGCTATAAAAAAGCATCTATGAAATGAATATGTTGGAAATGTTTTAAAAGTAGAATATAATAATTTACATAAACCTGACTTGAAATTGTGAGGTTTGTGTTTAATTTTGTGACAGAACACGGTCCGCCGTTTTGTAGAACCAGATATTTTATTGGCAGACCATTTGTTTTTATGTAGAGTGGGGTTCCGCTGGTTGTTGGACCAGCCGCACCGCGGGGCACTTTAAGTTCACTTACGTCGTGTTGTTCAGCCCCACCAACTTCTCCCAAATCGCTGGACGACCGACTCAGAAGAGTTGCCCATGTTACTGCTTATTTCGTATTAAAGTTGTATACATGTACATGTACATGTATTATACAAGCAGAATGTTCAATACACAGACGTGTGAATACAGTACTCGTCCAATCGACCTTGCACTGAACCAAATACAAGCCAACTTACCCACAAAATTAGGCTGAACAAAACCCCCAAATTCCTTGAAATAAACAATTTTAAATCGCTCCCTGGTTATGTTTGTGTTGACTTGTGAGTTAAAAAGTCAAATTCACTGCCGTTTTGTTTTTAAATTTTGAGTTTCATAGGCATACTGGGGTAACTAATTCCATACACAAGCAATGAACAAAAACACAACTGGGGATACAGTGACGTCATGAGTCGTTTGTCACGTGGTTTGTGTGACCTTGCGTTTTTCTGATTTTCTGCTGCGAGTGTTTGGGAGAAAAATGTTTTTGTCGCTTTCCATGATGTGTCTAGGGACTCGTATTAAACATTTGTAAAATCCTTAGGACTTCAGCTATAAGATATGTGGCGGAAGTCTATTCTTAAAAAAAAAACCGTTAGAGCCCCACTTTAAGACATCTGCTCTAGTCATGCGGGAGTCGTGGGTTCGAACCCCACCCGAGTTGCCTGTGTTTTTTTTCCACAGGACTCAAAAGCACTGAGTATACAGTGCTTATCACACAACGGAGTAAGGTAAATTGAAATTTATATTCATTCCCCCGATGCAAATATTAACATCTAACAAGTTTGTTGTTGCTGTACCAGCTTACACTCTTCCAAGTTTCGTTCGCGATTTATTTCTTTAATGTCTTCAGTTTTAAACCAAAAGACGATGCATCTTTCAGCATCAGGCTATGATGAGACTTTAAATTAGTGTGCGGGTGACAAGCACGTGAATTAATATCTAATATGAAGAAGTGTTGGATCTGATAACAGGTGTGGTGAGATGATGTTGGGTCTCAACGTTTAAAATATTAACTTTCATGGTTTTTATTTCTCAATTGTTATTTTGTTCCCTCGAAATAATTCGCTCCTTCGAACTATTATTTCTTTCCCTCGAAATACTACTTCGTCCCCTCGAAAACATTTCGTTCCAACAAATTATTGTTTCGTTCTCTCGAATTTATTAATCAGCTACGGGGCCTTTGCAGTGGCGTAACTAGGGGGGGTGGGCACGGGGGGCATGTGCCCACCCCAACTGATGTCCGTGCCCCTGGGTGCCACCCACCCCCCCCCATTTGAAATCTGCACTTGAGATTAAAAATTACCAGAATAAATGTAACATTTTTCAAGCATTTACGTAGTAATTTCAATGTTTTTTGAACTGTTTTGAATTATTTACACACATAATGTATTTTGTTTTACGTCAACACCTCAGAAAACACTGAAAATGGGCTTGTTTAGGAAAAATACAAACGGGAACACAGTTTTAGTTGGCCAAAGTGCCCCCCTAGGAAAAATGGTGCACCCCCTTGTGCCCCCTAAAATTTTACCCTAGTTACGGCGCTGGGCCTTTGATGTGCCATTTCGTTTTGATGAAAAAATCCTGGTTTAAAGCTACGTCAGAATATTTCCATCAAAATGAAATAGCATGTAGCTAATTGATAATTTTGAGGGAACGAAATAACAATTCGTGGGAACGAAATTATTTCGAGGGAATGAAATCATTTCGAGGCAGCGAATTAATATTTCGAGGGAATGAAATAAACTCAACTTGTTTTTTCACCCGTCCAATTTCGTTATCCATGTCCCCTTTGGTCTCCGTATTAATGTAACAGTAATATGATTAAAATCAATGTCATACCATAAATTTTAATAAAAAGGGCTTAGCAACTGTGTTATTACTACCAGAAACCGACTGTTGATGTGAATCTGTCGGTCACAGCATGTATTTGCACGTAGTTTGCCATCAGCTTAGTGACGTAGTACCCACTACAGGTCACGTGATGACGTGTAAACATTGGTCGCGCAATCGATCTATTATACTAATATATAGTTGGTACTACAAAGCGTTACCCAAGACGATGTGTACAAAAATAACAATATCTCTCTGTCTGCCGTTCACTATCTGCTTTCAGGTCAAATATTTTCCCCGGATTCTTGCATGGGTGAGTTTTTCTGTCAAGATTCCTGCAACGACCGAGTCGAATCTGGATTACGGCGAAGCAGCTGCCGTTGTGACAGATTGTGTATGACATACGGCGACTGTTGTCAAGACTACACGGAGAATTGCCTCCAAGACACGCAGAATGACACCGTGGAGGTCTCGAGGTTCCATGAGTACACGGCCTGCGTCAGCCAGATGGGTCCTAGGATACCGACAAGTAGCTACTACGCCGTGAACCGTTGCCCGCTGAGTTGGCCGGCGGACTGGGTGAGGGACAGCTGCGAGAACGGGACCAGAGCTGAAACTGAGCGGTTCCTGACACTCTTTATGACCGGACCGGATGACTACGTCTTCAAGAATGTATACTGCGGTATGTGTCATGGTGTGGAGCTAGGGAACCTCACTCCTTGGATTTTCAACTTGACTAGATGTTCAACAGACATAAAGGGCAACGACCGAGTGACAAGTGAAGAGCTCGCTTTTGATTTTAGATCTTGCCGGATGTATCTCCAATCACCTCCGATGTTGCAAGGGAGTGATCCACACCTGTGTTTTCCTGATGTAATCAGCAGCTGTCCCACAGGTAACTGTACCCCTTCGCAGTCGGATAGCCAGAACAATCAGTCTTATGCGTGTGAAAATGTAGTGGCGACGGTACACGAAGCGGTTACATCTGTCATCTTTAGAAATGTTGACTGCTGCGAGTGCAGCAAGCCTGCCGTAGAGTGCCAATGGCTAAAATGCAGTTTTTTCCTCCATCAAACGTCCGGATTGGGCTCCTCCCTTGGGCTCATCTTCAACTTTAACGATCATGAGATGCATTCCACTGGCTTAGAGTGGAAATCCTTTTTCATTTACCATGAAAACCTGAACTTACTACTCGGGAACTGCAGCAGCGGACACATCTACGACCCGTTCGACGATATCTGTAGGCTGGTGAAGAATGAGGGCAGACCGTTGTTGATGCATCCAAAATCTAACGCGGACATCTGGACAGATCAGTCAGGGAATGCATCATTGGCGTGTTTAGCTGAGGTCTTGCCTCCCAGATTACACAAGATCTTTACTACTTGTAATGTCATGTCACTTGCTGACTTGATTAAGTTCGTCCCTGACCTACATCAAGGCGTTCTGGTAAACAGTTCACACCATTTGCTGGCACTTTCTGCAAATCCAAGCTTTGAAGCCTCATCGAGTGTCCTTCAAGCCACAGACTTCATAGTGAAGTTGTCATCTAATCGAACTGACACCCTCCTCTGCGGAATCAACATGATAGTTGTTATGGTATCATCCAACCACATCAGGCAAGCTAATGAGGTAGATATACCGACATGCATGGGGTACATTGTTCTTAACATCGGTCTTTCCAATTTATATTTCTCAGAAGATTCATTTTACGTTCGGATACGCAACGATACCTACAGGCAGAAAGACTGGATTCACACAAAGACTTACAGCATCCAAGATACATCTAATGGCACTGTCATAAGACAAAGCGAAACTCTCAAACTATGTAACCCCTTTCTGGTCAATGGTGTAAAATGTGATGAGTATATCACTTATAATGAGGAAGACTTTGAAATTCAGGATTCTGCTTCTCAGACGCTCGTCCACTCAACATCCGGGCAGGCTTACAAGTCGAGTGAATATTGGATACTGCCTGACCGATCCATTGTAATCTGTAAATCTCCGAATAAGATACAGTTCTTTCCAGAATCACTTCACACCTTAAGCAACATCGGTGGGACTTTGTCTATTATCGCACTCGGTGCTGCAATTCTAACGCATGTCATTTTCCCGTCCCTTCAAACTCTCCCTGGCAAGTGTTTAATGCAGTTGATGATCGCGATGTCCGTGGCCCAGGTTGCGCTCCTGCTAGAAGGCATCACCCTACCGTGGTTGTGCTCTTTGCGTGCTGCGGTTCTACACGCCTCTTGGCTGGTCGTTTTCATGTGGATGAATGTACTGACCGGCCACCTCGCCTTCAAGATGAAGCGTCAGGCTGTCCCGAACAGACACGTTCATCTGGAAGCCACCATGATGCGGAAGTTTTGCTTGTACGCGTGGGGAGGTCCTGTGGTGTTTGTCTCCGTATGCTTCGCCGCAAGCAGCTTCGGTGATGGCCGTCCGGGGTGGCTGCAATACGGCGGGAAGTTTTGCTGGATTGTGGACCCCTACGTTTCATTCCTTCTCTTCGGGATCCCGGTCCTCCTGGTGGTCATAGTGAACGCACTGCTTCTTGCCTACATGATGAAAGTGGTCGTCATAAACAGAAGGTCCATTAACCAGATTGGAATCAACAGGCAACAGTTGCGGAAATCCAAACAAAAGAGTGATATGTTACTTTGCCTTAAGGTTAGTGCGTATAGTACCGGGCTATGAAAGTATCATTCAATAATGATGTTGACATCAGGTGGTTATTATTACCACGGAATAATCCTGACTTGAGGACGTGATTAGTATTTCTTTCCAAGATGAGACTTCGAGAGCTTTACTATGATGCGTCATAAGGGTCGTGCCACACGAGGTGATTTACAGGCAACCAGTTTGAAGAAATATTTAAGAAAAACAACCCAAACTTTTTTACAATAATTTTTAGGGGATAGCCTAATAAGACAATGTTAAAAAGCTTGCCTCTGTGCATTCGTAACGGAACTCATAACAGGGCGCTCCAAGTACACAATATTATGTTTAGGGGCGGGGCGTAACGGATCGGTCTATTTCATGTACAGCCACAGGCCTGCTATGATCATGACGACATTGTCCCTTTAAGTTTACAAAGGAAATGCGCAAATAAGTAAGTTGCATCAGCAGCAGATTTCACGAAACATTACACAACTGCGTACGTCCACTTGCGCAACATTTATTGCGTAAGTTGTACACCACCCACACAATAAATATTGCGCTAAGTGAACTTACGCAGCTGCGTAAAGTTTTGTGAAATCGGCTCCAGGTCCGTGAACACTGATAGAGTCATGTCACACGGGGCAATTTTTATTGATAACTTGGACGCAACCAACTGCGCCGCATGCAAAAGGAACACTTTGGTAGCACAGGAGTTATTTTTCTAACAATTTCTTACAATCCTCAAGAACATTAGGTGAACATTCAAATATGAACGCCTTTTCTAATTGGAGATTGCCTGGAACTGGTTGCCTGTAAATTGCCCCGTGTGACGTGGGCCATAGAGCACTAACTTAGTCTCCCTACAGACGATGCTACTATCTGTTCAAAAACCATGGTTTACTGGTCAGTATACACGTACCTTTATAATATACAGGACGACTCGTATTTCCTTTTCTCGAAAAACGTCTACAGTTGTGCATTATGACAGGCGTGCCGTGGTCGACTTTCTTCTTGGCCAATCTGACCACCTCACCGGTCGTGTGGTACGCAGCCATCCTGTTAAACTCCCTTCAAGGCGTTTTCCTGTTCCTCACTTTCGTCTGCAAGAAGAACGTCCGCAATCTGTGGAGACAGCGTATCACTTCGGTCATCGGTCGACGGAACGTGGCCATCGCCAATATTGTGTTGACATGAATTGGCCGTCATCTGGTATGGTAACTGGAAATATTGTAGAGAAGTTTTGCAAGTCTACGCATACGTAAACAGAGATGTTTTTTTCTGCTGCAGTCTAAAAACTGCCAAAGTCGTAATAATTTTCAATGGGGATTTTTTATTATTTTTTTATTGAATTGAATCGATTAAAAAAAGGGAATCCTTAAAACAAATAGACCGATTGCGCGACCAATGTCATCATGTGACATATTGTGGGTACTACATTTTCTGAGCTGAAGCAAATACATGCCGTGACCGACAGAGTCATACCAAAAGTCGGCTTTTAGTAATAATAACACCGTTACTAAGCCATTTTAATAAAGTTGTTTGTTATGAAATTGGTAATAATCATATTACTGTTTCATAAACTACCAGTATTCTACTACAAAAGAGGTTTATTTTGAGTTAAGCACTACCGGCGTCGGACGACTATGTAGCCACCCGCCTGTTACTTTGTTTGTAATGTAGGCCTAAACCACTGTAAAAAAAAGGGGGGGTAAAGAACGTTGGAAAAGTGAGCATTTATACATAGCCTTGCGAAATTTCAAATAGGCAAAGGAATCACAAAGTTTTGGAAAGCAATTTCTTTGGATGATTCAGCTTCAAACTTTCAAATTATGTGTTGAAAAGTGTGTGATCGCGGTCGTCTGGCCTAAACGTTCCGTCGTGCACTAGTACACATCGTGCACATTTATACGTTACCTGTACAATTACCAAGACTTGCTGGAACTGTCCTTACTGGCTTTATTCAGCCACTCGAAGGTCTCTGGGACAAACTCTGGAATACTTTTCGTAGATTTCGAGAAAGAAAAGCCTCGATCGAATAAACAAATCAACAATCATCGTGTACCATACCGTACCGAACTTTCCTATGAAGGACGTCGTGAATACATTTAATACCCACAATAGGTCACGTCACGTGACGCGGGTCGCGCAATCGGACTATAACGGTCTATTGGAACATTATCGAGGATGGCAATTTTGAACTGCAGAAAAGACAATTGTTAACGGAAACGTACAAATAATTACTTTGTGTGTTCACGTGACATGTTATCGTTGCGTCCATGTAGTGCATTCACGTTAACCTGTTGACGTTCATGCAAGTCAGTAGAGACAAGGATTCTGTTTTGCAGTATTTTAGTTGCATTTTTGTCCACGTAGGCTACAATTGTTGTTGTCAATGAGAATTTTAAAATATTACTTAATCTTATTTTATAATTATTTGATTTAATTTATTATTGTTTATTTATTTGTTTGGTTTTTTTCACTTATTTATTCATTTATTTATAATTTTTTTTTTTTTTTTTTTTGAGGGGGGAGGGGATTGGGGCCAAAGACATAATTTGGGGAGGGGGCTATTTAATGTAGAAAACCATTCATTTTTGCATTTTTCGATTCATTTGGGAGAGCAAAGGGTTGTGAGCGCCCCCCCCCCCCACACACACACACACCATCCCCACACCCACTTAAATTAAACATGACAAATTGAAATTAATGGGCCAACGTGTAGGTACAATGTGATAACTGGTAGACGACATGCCGCTTGCTTGTATTGTAGTGTGAATTTTAGAGTGTCGCAGTTGTATTTGCTTTTGAGAAGCAGTGTTGTCATGTTGATTCTATTTAAAGGGCCTATGACGTCGTGATGACTGTGGCTGTGCATGGAAAGATGAACTCTCATCCAGATACAGAACACGCGTGCACTTGCACTCAAGTCACAAACGGTGTCGTCCATTGATCTTTATAACACCTCTTCCTTTGATTCTATCTGTTGATTGGCCGAACGTGCGTCACGTGGTGTTGTGTATTTTTACTATCACACTGCACACCGACCAAAAGAACTATTAAATGGTACTATCCAACGACAACCTCGAACCCGGTGAAACGATCAAATAATACGTGCATTCGAAATACGATATGAGAACGAAGGCAGTGTGGTACCCCCTCTTTCTTTTTGTCAAGTTTTCCTGTCAGATTTTATACAGTTGTTTGAAGACTGATATACGCACAGTTGTTTAACGAATATTACAACAAATTGGATGAAATTGAGGTGTTATAAAACAAATATTGACTGCTTTATCTCGTGGCGTAGTAAAACTAGTCACTCTCGGTGATCCCCGGAGCCGCCTATCTTCCCTCGGCTCCGCCTCGGGAAGATAGGCTGCGCCGGGGATCACCTCGAGTGACTAGTTTTACTACGCCACTCGAAGCAGTCAATATTTGTATACCATACTGCTGACTGGATAGGACGCGTTGCGCGTCATGCATAAACGCGCGCGTTCTTTCATGAGAGTTTGGGAAATTTTCAAAAGCGAGTCGTTACACTACTCTGTACGCAATGCAGACAAATGAAGGGTTGTGTCGAAGTAAATTATTTGCGTCCAAATTTGCTTATTTCTCTGCACTTTTGAAATTAAAATTGAAATCCGTTAAATTCAAAATTTAAGGTGTAAATACAGCAATGGTAAAGTGTTTTGCAAGTATAGGTTATCGATTCGCAAGACGCGTAGATGTTCCAAAAAGTTGGATTTCCTTCCACCAGTAAGTGATTTCGTCTGCAGTAATTATGTGCTTTACGTAACTAATACATTTACAACATGGTCTTTGTCTTCTTATCTGATCTGTTTTTGATCACTGCAAATAAAAATAACTAGATCCAAATCACATACCGGTACCTTCAAGTTCCTACGATGATTGTATTTATTTATTTATGTATTTATTTATTTATTTATTTATTATTTTTTTTAGAGCGAACTCCTTCGTTTCTAAGGAATTGATCATCAGACGATACGTAGACGTGTGTACACAGTAAGTCAGTTCGTGGCGTCGGTGAGCAAAACAATGTATTATACTTCAAAACAAAGTGTTGGAAACATTAATAACATGGGAACATGCTTTCTTTTTCTTTTTTAATGTTGAATGAGATTTTTGTCTGAACTCTTATATTATGTACTCGAAATCAAATCAAGTAGTCTATGTTGTGAAACATATTATTGATGTCTAATTATTGTAATAAACACATTCATAGATGGCTTAAGGGAATGTTTGTGCAGCTCATTTTACTAACAAATTTATCTTAATAAGTGCGCTCATGCATTATTCTTTTAGCGCCCACCTGCTTTCTCAGAAAATCGTTCTAGTTTTGTACGAATGCGTTTAAACTCGACCCCGCCGGTGTGGCAGGAACGTTAGTGCCACCGGATATTAATTAACCTGTGCCATATAGGCGTACGAGCCGGAGGGTGGGGGGTGGGGGGGGGCAGGGGAAGATTCTCTCCCCCTTATCTCAAGCCTATATTGTGCCAGGGAGACTTTGTGGTTAGAGTAGAAGAATGGTCGTAAATCAAAGATTTCCGCAGCTTGGGAAAATTGTCTGGTTCCCATACCCAAAAATCTCCGACTATTCTCTGTTGATTTTAAGGTCCAGTTTCATCCGAGGGTCACGTGACAACACAGGAGGAATTCCTCTTTTTTTCGAAAATATCCGAAATGCTTTGAACCCATTGTCGTGTTACAATCGGACAGTGTCGGATATTTCCGGGCATGTGTAGACCTTTCTTTTGTCGATAAACAAACCACGCCGGTTGGCGTGGACAGCCAAGTAAAGCAAAACAGTCTTGTTGACGGACGTTGTGACCAAATACATAAAGAAATGCAAACTACACATCCCTTTTTTTGTTTTTCTTGTTTCCAACCAATTCAGCACTATTTTTGAATGTTTGAAAGATTTTTTACAAAAAGTGTGATTATCCCAGGCTTATCCCTTTGTTTACTTGCATCAAGACCTGTTGCAGCAAGGCAAGACTTGTCGCAGCAAGACTTGTTGCGGCAAGGATTATTCCATAATCGTAAAGACCATAATCACTGGGCACACTTAAATTTGGAGGTGGCTAATTTGGCTCACTAATTAATACCTTACATAGCCTCACAGAAACCCTACACAAACACCTAATTATCAAACAAGTTTTCTACCATCATTATCTTCATACCATGCAAGGTATATGTAAATATGTGAACATTGTTTTTCTTCTTGCCAATGCTGAGCCGGAGCCATACGGGGAATGAGGCTGGTCCTCTAATAAAAGTGGACGAGCACTCGGATACAAATTAACAAGGTAACCAGGCCGACTGCTGTCGATTCACTTATTTATTCTGAAGAAGAAAAAAAAACCTCCAAAAGACGAAAAAAAAAACCACACTCACTTGGAAGGTAAACAATGATTACGCTGTAGGATACCAATACGTCCTGACATGTAACAGCATACAATGATATGCTTGGTGACACAACATACGAGTTTCGATCTCATAAAACCAACTTGTCTGTTCTCCGATAAGGCAAACATATACAATTATGGAATTCTCACCGTGTTCTCTAGGAAGTTCCCATCAACCTCCAAAACACATAATCATCATGGTTAGAGCTATGATGAAAATAAAACTTGTTTTTTTTTTTTTTAAATCAATCTTTCAATTTTTTTTAACAACTATATAATCAAATTGAAGGAAACGCTATCGAGATCGGAACTTCCATTATGTTATGTTCTGTGAGTGTTGAGGTCACAGGCTGTGCACGTTCATGGCAATGGGGTTGTAATCCACACACTATCAGTTCCCACTGCATGTAATGCATTAGTTCAGTTATAGATCAACTATCTTGTTGGTGAGTGATGATCGTTTTGGAGCCGGAAGTGCAACGTAAACGAATGTCATACACACAATGTGCAGGAACATTCGTTTCACTGCACTCCCGGCTCCAAAACGTCATCACTTACCATCACGTCACTTGACCAACACAACTGCCGATAACCCTATATATGCAAAAATGACCCACGAGCCGCAAAATGGATTTCAGTATCAAAAAAAAAAATAAAAATAAAAATAAAAGAATGAATCAATAATGCTTTATGTTTCATGTCAGGGCCATTTTATTGCTGACGTCCTTTTAATACTGGGACGAAATACTCTATGTGTTGGTAAAAGGGCATAAGGCCTTATGCCCTTTTACCGGGCACACGACATAAGTTTCGCCGAAAAATTATGAGTGTAAAGGTGTTTCTCAGTGTCTCCTTTGCGACGAAATTGTCATGATTTATTCTAGCAATCTATTTGCAACAATAGAGGGCGCACTTTACTATTTTAGTCTGGTGCCCTTTATGTGATGAAGTGTCTAGTTATTGAGGCACATAGGGGAACCACATGTTCTGTTTTTTGCTTTAGTTTGTTTACTGGAAGTCAAACATGAAACCAATGTTCGTCACGTGGGAACCGTCACATGTTTACCCAAACCATGCCAAGTTTTATGTAATCTACTGATATAAATATAGATTGATTAGTTGGCGATGCAAACCGTCAAGTATGGAAACGTGTCAGCAAACAAAACTTGACCTTGATGGTTTGAATGTCAAAATAATATAAGATTGGTAAAACTGATATTCTTACCGGTATGATTCAATATATACATACAAAAGAGCAAACCTGTGCAAGTTTGAGCTCAATCCGTCTTCTGAGTAAGGAGAAAATAGTGGAAAACCATGCATAATTTTCAGCATGTCAACACATTGTCCTTAATTTCTATTGTTAAAACCGAAATTAAAATTGGGGTCTTCAAATTCTATTTTATTTGGAAGATTAGTACTGGTACAGGAAGCTGTATTCTGCCTTTAAAATGTCACAACTATAGCAGCCTATAACAAATCTCACTGTGGCCTTCATGGGAAACGTAAGGCGCCGATTTCTTTAGAATATTGAGCACACGAGACCCACTATCAATTAAAGTCATAGCAGATTACAATTTTACGTGTAGGTGGATTAAACAATCAAGGATGAGCGGGGACTTACGTGGTTACCAACAATTATGGAGCGCCGAAAGTGCTAGATTGGGGAACTCAGGCTGAAATGTGAAATCCCACTGGACGCCATTTCAGCAAGTAACTCTTTTGATACAACATTAGATCAGCGCAGATTAATACAGACAATGACCATTGCTATCAGTGGGAAACAAAGCATTCACTTGCTGAAATGGCGCCCATGCCTATTTCACGTTCAAACGATAGATAGAGCTCTAGTTCCCCATCTTGCGCCTTTGGCACTCTATGCTATTTATGGTTGTTACCATTTGGCTCTTTGGTTGAATGCGACACGCTCTCACTGTCCTTGATAAAGATAATGACAAAGCCGTTCGTCTATTTCTGTGCAACTTGACAACACGAACCTCTGACAAATAGTAGATTCGTTCTGAACTACGATTTTACATTTGATTACAAATCGATGATTGCTGACCAACAGTTCTTCCGATTTGACAAGCTTGCCGCTTGCAGCTTTATTGTATGTGATCGCAACCAAACCATAGAAGTTAAAAATAATAACGCCTTGGTTATAACGTCACCTTTCAATGCATCGGGTTCCACTTTATCTTCTCCGACATCTTTGTATTTTTTGTTTTCAATGTTCCCTCACAATCATAAACATCTAATATCATGTACACAAAAAGAGGCCAGATCATTTTCCATCTCAACTTCGAGTTGGTTTCATTTGTTTTGTAGAATGAAGTAATTGAAAAATTACTGCACCTTGAACAATCTAATAATACTGTTCCCCCTTTTTCAGACGTATCAACAATAAACACAAATGGATACGTCATAACAAGGCTAGTCAGTTAGAGGCAATTTACAAATGAAGAGGTCAAACATGAGTTTAGTTTACTTTTATAATAAAAAAAACAAACAAATTGTTAACTTTAATTATAAATACAGACACAATAAAGTGATGCATAGCAACCTGATTAGTGTTGTTGTTGTTGTTGTTGTTGTTGTTGTTGTTGTTGTTGTTGTTGTTGTTGTTGTTGTTGTTGTTGTTGTTGTTGTTGTTGTTGTTGTTGTTGTTGTTGTTGTTGTTGTTGTTGTTGTTGTTGTTGTTGTTGTTGTTGTTGTTGTTGTTGTTGTTGTTGTTGTTGTTGTTGCTGTTGCTGTTGCTGCTGCTGCTGCTGTTGTGATCTTGTTCAAACAAAAGAAACATGTAATCACATGTGGATACACCCTACAAAAAACATCAAAGAACAAAAATAGTAAGAATAGTTATGTTTACTTTGAAACACATGTTTATTTTTTCGTCGACTGCCTGGAGTGTGTACAAGCATGCTTTAGACAGATTGACTGTAATCAATTTGCTCGTTAGGCTTACGATCCACTTCAGTCCAAGAATTGGTCAGCGCAACGAGATATTGTGTGAGAACACGAGATATTATAAATAATTCCAACATGTACTGGTGAGCGACCGAAGTTGCCTTAAGTCCTACCGGGTTTACCGGGAACCGCTACTGGAGCCCCTGCCAATACGGACTACCGACTTGTTGTAGCACATATCCGTATCAACCTCTTCCCCAAGAAGATTCTGCCAAAACGCCGCCGGCACCTTCTTCTTCTTAAGACCCCCTGATGGCCACTAATTACTCTTTTGAGGTCCGGAACAAATTTGATGTTCTTGGTGAACTGCCTGATTCTGTTGATGACTCTTGGGCCTCCTTTCGTGACATAGTTCCAAGCTCCGCTGAGGCTGTTGTACCTGCCTGTCGAACGGACCGTCGACCTTGGCTGACTAAAAGCTCTCTTGGCGTCATTGAGCTTATTTCCCTGCATGGACGAAAACCTATGTTCAGAATCTATATGCGGCCCAGCAGCTGTCCCAAATTCGGTAGAGTCCGTGTAAGTAAATAAGTTTTTCGTCAGTGTGATTACTAGGTTTCAGAAGTTGGACATAACTTTTTTTTCTTTTAAACTCTTAGAAGCCGCATCACTATTATTTTTAAATACGCCCACGCCACTACCCTTTTAGGAATGATATGGATTTACTCCACTTGCGTCAAACAACCGGTAGAATCAAAACGGGTAACCGGTAGCCGCGACATTGCTACGGTTTATTAATGAGGATAATCAAATCGTTGCAGGTATTTCTATGCGATAAATATTCATGAGGTCAAGCCAGGTCGTGGCTACGGGTTACCTTTTAAGGAGTTGAACTGTAATAATGTATTGGCCTAAAGCCGATTTAGCCGCACTGGCCTTTGTGCGTTATTCGTGTTGTAGGGATTGTGAAATAAAGGATTTCAGATAACGCCATCTTGTTGCGTATGAGTCTGTGTAGATAGCGTTATTTACAAGTGAGACACCAACAACACCAGTAGCTGCTCTGAGCCACGGCGCCACGATCATGTATGCGAAACGCTCAGCGTATACTACACTCGTAGCACACTGCGAATATGTTTCATATTTAGGTCGATCAGATTTTGGCAGAAAGTGTTTAAAGAAAAAAAATCCCGACAGAAACATGAAATATTTGCTGATCGGTGCTTAAAAATTAAGTGTAGTTTAGGTAACAAAAAAATAAATTGTTTCACATTTATTTCAGTGTATTTGATTTGTTTCAATTTATATAGTTTACAGTGGCCACAGGTGTTCCACTCCACTAGCCATTTTGCAACAATGGAATGAATCTATTGTCAGCAATAACCGGAAGCCGCGACCTCGCTTGATAAATTTAATCTATCAGAATCCATTTCATAAAGTACGGCTTCGGCTTGGGCTCTTGTATTGACCAATGGCTGATTAATTTTATCCGTACTGCCCTTTGTGCAGTGTATTTTGTAGGATTATTGGAATTATTACACGCTTCAGACTGTAGACTGCAACTGTTTTGCTGAAATTGTGTCAACAACGTGTTTTACAAGTGACATTACACTACCATTAGTATAAGGCCTGTACTGAATATTGTTGGGAGTACATCATGTAGTATAAACTAAACTAGAGGTGTGGACTTTTACACGAGGCGGATGGTTGCGAAACGAATAGTCATTTCTCTATGATTACGGACTCTCAGCTTAATACCGGAAATTGCGCCTGAGTGGAAACTGCACGAGTGTGATGGACGGCGAGCCATGCTGTTTATACGCGTTGTCACGACAATGAACAAAATAATATCGGATACATCATCCGTTAGCGAAGATGCTACATTAAAGACAATTTACAAAATGAAATGGGACATTCATGATTTTACAATAGTCTTTTCTAATAATAACAAAACAAACAGACATATTAGCTTTTATTATAAATAAATACACACACGATAAAGGGATGCACAACAAACCTGTTTAATTTTAATGTTATTTTTTCTTCAGTTACCAAATGAACCCATGCTGGAAAAAACCCACTAATGTCATGGACAAGTCGTCACCGTTCTGACAAAGAGCCACATAGTGTCAAAAGGTTTGATTGAGATTTACATTTTCCACTGTGCTTAGCTTAAAACTGCAAATTTTCAATACCAAAACCACGGTTTGCAGTTTAAGACCGCCCATATGATTCTGTAAAAATTAAACCTGTTCATTGACTAACTGATTTCTTAAAATAGAAAAGTGGCCAGTTTTCATAATAATTAGACAAAGGTGATTATGTGTCTATTCGTGAGAAACTGCAAAAGTGCGATGGCCAACTGTTACGCCCATCTGAATAATGTATTTTTACTTAGAAAAGGGAAGCGTATGTCACGTGATCATGCGCACACTGGCATCAATGGCTCTTCGTGAAACCATAAATAACGATTAGCCTACATCTATGTTCTTCTGTTAGAATGTATTAGATGCATCTTTGGGGGATGTGTGGCTCCTCGTAAAGATACACAATGCAAGACAGTCGCCCCTTCCGGTAACAATCATTAAACATGTCAGGTTAACGTACGTGGCTCTTTGAAAACGGTGACGAGTTGTCCTTCAGATGTTTCTTTGTCAAAATAAGGATAAATTAAATCCCTACTTACCTGTTTAAAGGATTTTTACTTGACCAATAAACGATGACGAGTTGTCCTGATGTTTCTTTGTCGAAATAAGGATGAATTAAATCCCTACTTACCTGTTTAAAAGGATTATTACTTGACCAATAAACGATGACGAGTTGTCCTTCAGATGTTTCTTTGTCGAAATAAGGATAAGATAAATCATTACCTACCTGTTTAAAAGGATTATTACTTGACCAATAAACGGTAACGAGTTGTCCTTCAGATGTTTCTTTGTTGGAGTAAGGATAAGATAAATCGTTACCTACCTGTTTAAAAGGATTATTATTTGACCAGTAGTCGGTTGCGAGTTGTCCTTCAGATGTTTCTTTGTCAAAATAATGATAAAACAGATCCTTACCTTCCTGTTTAGAAGGATTTTTACTTGACCAATAAAAAGGACCATTGTAGAATGCTTATTGCATGCCACTCTACCAGTGTTGTATTGTAGCAATTTAATTGGCTATCGACACATGCCATAAAATTGTCTTGATATGAATAATTCATGAGGCAACTTAGGTTGTGAAAAGCACTGATTTATCGATCGACTCCTTCACGCGATTAAATAGAAACACGTATTGGTCTAAAATCTGTATTCAAGCTTGGCTCACAATAACTTACGAGTCTGGTGGGTTAAGACGTTGGAAAAGCAAACACCAGACCACTTCGGTTTGAATCCTTCAGATTTGTCAATCAAGCACATCACGGTATTAAATCTACACCCAACTATTCAATTCTTTGCGGGGCAAAGGAAAAACAACATCACTAACATTGGCATAAACTTCGAACACAAAATAAATATCGCTGAAGGAACTTGAAAAGACAAAGACTTAAGTTTAAGTAATCATGCAGTTTCGAGTCATTATCAACATTGCTTTGGTTGCTTTTGTGATGAAGCTAATTGATGATGTGCTTGGGACTAAACTGAGCTGTTCGAGAATGCAGGAGGCACATCTATGGACCCAGTATGGCAACAGTTGCTACCTGGTGCAATCGGACCCGGCAGTCAAGTACCCGTTTGACGAAGGTAGGGCATACTGTCAAGACCGATGCTCAGATCACGTTACACCAAACTCCCAAGAAGAGAACGAATGGGTGGGGAATAATTTTAAGGCCAGCTACCCAACTGACAATCCTGACCACATGTGGCTGGGTTGCAGCAGAACCACAGACGGATGGGTTTGCTCTGGTGACACAGCGGGAAGAAAGTACCGTAACTGGAAAGACGCGGAACCAATCACTCAAGCAAATACATGCTCAGCGATCAATCGTGAAACCGGCAAATGGACGGCATCCCCTAATTGCGATGCAACCGCATCGAGTCCAAAACGTATAATGTGTGAGGCACCAGCGGAACCTCCGATCTATTCCTTAAGAGTCCGATGCAACACGGTTGCCACACCCTCCGGAAAATGCCCTGTCCCTATCCACACCGTGAAAGTGACCAGCCCGATGCAGTGTTGCCTGGCCTGTGCCAAGCAGTGCAACTGCCGCTCTTTTAGTCTGATACCAGGGACTCAAGACTGCTGGATGAACCTTCGCAAAATCAACGACCCAATCACCACGCTGACCAACCAGACATGTGAGTACTACGAGTACGAGATTCAGAATTAGAACTAGATATGGGTAATCCAATAGCGTTGAAAACAAGTCTATTTGTACTCAGATGATGCCTAATGAATAGTAGTGATCATGTTAACACAAGCAACATAATGGCATGCCGATTCACCCTGGGGGAAAACAAAACCTAAGAATATTTCAAATTGATATGTTTACGATGGAAACTAAAAACAAGCTTGAATATTTAACTTTAAGTGCATATAATACAAAGGCTGCATGTAAGGTAATAAATCCTTGGTCAACTGTTGTGCTCAATAGATTGGCCAAAGTATTCTGCTGGCTAGACTTTAATCTACGTCACTACATAGTCGGTTATAAGCAAAGATTATAGAGCGCCGAAGGTGCAAGATGGAGAACTGAAATGTGAAATCCCATTGGACGCCATTTCAGCATGAATTTTATGCTACATCGATAGATCAGTGTGGATGAGCGCAGACAATGACTGTTGTTACCAATGAGAAAACAAAACATCCACTTGCCAATATTTCATGTTCCAACAACAGATAGAGCTTCAATTCCCAAATTCTCCAATTCCTTGCGCCTTTGGCGCTCTATAATATTTGGTTAAAGTGCGACGTATAATTATGAGCAAGCTATTGTAGAGACAAAATTGCGTGATATAGGGGGCTATGTTTTTTTAAAGACTAAACACATTTCTGAAATATATTTGTCAACAAACAAACCAGTCATCTGACCTGTCAAATTAGGCACTCTTCGCTTCGATGTATGAATGTACAAAAAGTTACGTTTTTTTTTTAGACAACCGAGTATAATGATCATGTTCGACCCATTGTGTCCGACTCGATGTGTTCGATAAATCTTTGCGGCTAACATTTATGCCTGAGTCAATGTGTCCGACAATTGACTAGGTCCGACCCAATGTGTCTCAGAAACCGCTATGTCAATGGGTCAATGTATTCGACATTGTGTTCGACAAACTTCTATGTTCGACTGATATTTCGTAAAACCTTACCGAGTAACGGTTAATATTGTACAGAGCCCGTGAAGGGGCACGGATATATATATTTTTTATTATTATTTTTTATTTATTCTTTTTTTATTTTTATTTTTTTACAAATTTAAATGTGTCTCCGCAAAACTTTCTAGATCATTTTATTTTGCTTATTTATTTCTATCATTGTTATTACTGTTATTATTTATTTGTTTTCATTCCCCTCGAATTAACATTTCGTTTCCTCGATCTTTGTTGGAACGAAATAATTATTTCGAGGGAGCAAAATAATAAATTAATGCGAGGGAACGAAGTAAGATGGCGAGGGGACGAAATAATATTTCGGGGGAACAAAATAATACTTCGACGAAAAAAACAAACAAACAAACAAACAGGCTTTGTAATATTGTGCCTTTGCCGAGTGATTAAGCGCACCGGTCTCAAGTGCTGATCAACAGAATGTGGGTTCCGGTCCCGGTTTTGACCCCTGTGTCCTTAATCAAGCTATTTTTGCTTCGTCCTTCACATGAGACATTGTCTCCTGAACGTTAACGAACCCGCAGCATCTTGTAAATCAATTTTATTCGTATCATTACTTCTGGTATAGAAACCAAGAATTCATGCCTCATAAGTGGACCGAATCACTGTAGCTCTCAAGTCTGAGGAAACCTGTAAATAAGGGTGTTTGCTATGTGAACCAGAAACACTCTCCCAAGTGTTCTGGGTTCTTTTACTTGCACTACCAATCCTAGTACACGGGACCTACGGCTTAATGTCCCATCCGAAGGACAAAGCAATTATGGTAAAGTATCTTGCTCAAGGACACAAGTGCCGCGACCGGGATTTGAGCCCACACTCTGCTCCGGACAAAACCAGGACTTGAGTCCGGTGATCTAGACCGCTTGGCCACGACGACACTCCACAATGTAGTAATAAAAATGATAACATAATTCAAAAGTAAGCATACCTGTCGTGCCTGTCACACAGCGCTTTAAATCACGTGATAAAGCTGTTATTTTATTACACAACCGTGACTGATAATGTCATTGACATTATGATAACAATTATTGACGTTTACTTGCGGGTTCTTCGGATCGCTACGATTACAATCACCAACTGTCCCTGTCAAATGAATATTCAACTGATTATATATAGATTTTTTTCGGCAGTATTTCGGATGGCAGAATATATTGGAAGAATAGGTACTAATTTGGTCTTTAGAATCCGTGTCTTTTAAAATAAAAATCAATCAGCTTGTCTGGTGATTATTTTCCCAATCCTATTATTTTGTTATTTTTTTTTACTGTAATTGCAAACTACGCTCAGACCAGACACCAGAGCATTTAAGGAAGCTGTAGCACCCAATGTCTACAGTTGTGTTTGCTCAATGTAAGAAAAAGACAGTCATCACCGTCTATAAAGACCGCATAGATGCGCGCGCAACGTTGTTCGAAGTTATCTCTAAAACAACAACGTAACATTGTTAGCCTTGATCAAGGCTGTTTGCGCTTACCCTAGTCCCGAGTTATCCACGCACGGAGTCCGTAAGGACGATACGCAGTCGCGCACAAACAAAAACACAGTCCATGCACGGATGATGCACGGAGTCCGTCAGAACGGAACCCCGTCCGACAGGATGGTATAAGTACTGATAGGTAAGGTCTGGACACGCGGACTCGCACACTGTCCACGCACTCATCCGTCAGGACGACACTGTGTACTGTAAAAGCGCTGCACACCGCGTGTTGGAGCTTGGGGCACAGCATACTCGATGGGGCACAGGCTTAACATTTTGTTTAAACATGCATTGTCCGGTTTTGGGCCACAGACTAAAAAAAATAATTTCATTCAGCAAACGAATTTAAAAAGTTTGGATGCTTGTGTAACGAAGAATATTATATACAAAAAAAAAAAAGAATTTTGATATCAGGAACTCGAGATAGAACACTTTAAAGTTTCCGTGGACATTTGCCGACTTCAATTTGATTGGTTTCCCAGCGGCCAATCAGAATAATCTGTAAGATAATGAATATTCATGATTCTTGTGACCTTTTTTAATATGAACGGGTCGCGGCACACCCCCTGCGATGCTCTCAGTCGCTACCGGCCCACACGCTCGCTGTGCGCGTACATACAATGTACGTGGTGTTTGTACAATGTGCATACGTTGAGTGCGCGATCCGAGCAATAACCTACAACCGGCTCTCTGCTGCAAACACACCGGGCGGGTTAATAGGAGCAGGCCGCCGCTGGTCAATCGACGATCACACGGACGATCGATTGATGAAGGCTCCTACTGTACATGTACAGTGTTGGGTTTTCTCATTACACCGTGTACAGTGTGCAC
This sequence comes from Marthasterias glacialis, assembly GCA_911728455.2. NCBI lineage: Eukaryota > Metazoa > Echinodermata > Asteroidea > Forcipulatida > Asteriidae > Marthasterias > Marthasterias glacialis. The sequence goes on from OU452220.1 coordinate 3,671,970, forward strand.
CACACACAACCAACCGGACGATCGTCGTTCCGAAATAACATTGCTTGAATATAAACATGAATATTCAGACACTGCGGTGCTGCAATATGCAAATGATGTACGTCATCACTCTTAGGATTAAAAGTCTGTGCTAGCCTTTTATTCATTTACGTTTTTGATTAACTGCCAGATCAAAAAATCAAATGAAAGCTCATAACTTTTTATACACCGTGATATAAGCAATTTGAAAGTTGAATCAATTTTTGACCCCAAATCGGCCTGAAATCGGGCAATGCATTTTTAATGGCAAAATGCGACAAGGCTACATTTTTTACCGTTATTTCGTACAAAGAAAATAAGTATTGTAATATGAGGTAACAAAGGACGTTATTATATGACATTTGAGTTATTTTATTACCTTAATATCTTTATATTCTTCACGATTTAATTTTGTTAGTTTTTCCCACTAAATGTTAAGCAATTGTCACTCTGTGTGGTAACCACGCCCATAGACCAATGCAAGCACCTCATTATGTGACTTGTTTGAACAGACCCTGCCGATAGTCATTGGATTGTACTTTGTTTTTGCACTTCCTTCGAACCTCTTATCATCCTCAATTTTCGAACACACCCAAGGTGGTAACAAGGGGAGGCACATCGGGGTTGCACCATTTTTTCTACGGGTAACTTCTGGCCAATTAAAATTGTAGGCTGTAAACTCATTGTTCTATTATACCAAAAGTGCATGAACTGAATTAAGAATGCGCTTCGAAGATCAGGTGCTGAGATTAATGTACGTCTTTTCGAAATGATAACTGCAGTATTTAATTTCAGATATCGTAAATTTAATCCTTATTGCGTTTTGTATTCACTGAGCACAACGAATTTGTGAGGGAGAAAAAATAAAACGCCTTCACGAGTGTAAATTCTGCTCGTGTTATGCGACTACTTCAGAACTATTGATTCGTAAAGTTGGGAAAAGTAAAAATTATACTTTGTTTGATGTATTCATTTAAACAGATCTTTTGAACACCAAATAACTTCCGGAAGTTATACAATAACCCATAAACGTGTGTTAAAAATGAGTTCATTAAGAGTAATCGAGCTCGTATCCTGTACTCGTACCCGTACTCGGACATCCACATACTTGTACTCAGCAGCTGGACTTAGTACTCGGATATCAGAGTACTAGGGAATCAGACATCTGCACTCGCCTCGATGGCCCAAGCACTCGTACTGAGTATTACTCCGCCACCTTTGTACTCGGCGATACTTAACATTTGATTAAAGAAAACAAGCAAACAAAAACAATTACGAATGTCAACATTGACGTTAAACTCAAACCATTTTTGCCAGTCATTATCAACGTCACACATTACGTTTATCCATTATGTCACACAAAACAACAATTGCATCAGGGAAATAATCGCAATATCGGTACTTCAGGACATTTTATTTCTTTGGAAAACACAATGTACGAGCAAAAAAAAAAAAAAAAAAAAATAGTTGAAACAATAACAAGACAAAATGTGACAACAACACCAACAACAACAGCAACAGCAGCAGCAGCAGCAGCAGCAGCAACAACAACAACAACAACAACAACAACAACAGCAACAGTTGCAGCAACAACAACAACAACAACAACAACAACAACAACAACAACAACAACAACAACAACTAAATGCAATAATAATAGTATAACAAAAAAGGCATCATAAACAATACGTGACCTCACAAACACCGCACATTTGCAACAAAAAATGTATAATATTAAGTACACATCACAAGTAAATCAAATGTTAAATGTATAAAACTAAAAGGGCATGAATAATGAATAAAATAAACCAAACAGAAACAAGCACAACTAATAATAATGAGTTAATGTTAATCAAATAATGAGTTAATTTCATCTCATCAACCACCTTTGTCACGTTCCCCGTGCTCTCATATAGTCAGGAATACTGATTCTCGTTTATTCAACGTGACGTGAAGCCGCAGAGCATATTTTATTCCAGCCTCAACTTGATTTCGTTTGTAGAAAGAAGAAGATGGCCAAACCATGATAAATCCTACTTTTATTTATTTTTTTATTTTTTTTATATTTTTTTTTGGTCATAAATTACGTTGATAACAATAAATTAAATAAAATTATGTGGGCATGTGCATTATGGACAAGTGATAGGATAATTTATGTGGCTTGTTTAGATTCAGCCTTCATTTTGTATATTTGTTTATTTAATTATTTTTTTTATTTGTTTATAATTTTTATTGCGTAGTGGTTCAAGATGGTTACCAGCGCGAGGTGGTTGAGTTACACCTGTATTCTTTGTAAGCACAAAAGTGACGAAACCATTGCATATTGGTAAACCAGGTTGTTTACAAGTTGCCCGGGCAACAATTCGTGGCCTATTTTCAAATAACAGAGTAAATTGACATGGTTGTTCACAGAATCTACCAATAGATCTGTCAGCGCGTGTTGAATCCATTAAGAAATTAATGCATTTCTGAAGAGTGGCCTTCACTATGGAAACTCAGCATCCACACAGCCGGAAATTGCTCTCCAGCGATCAGACAATGTCGGTGGGCGGTGGTTGTTTACACGTTACCCAATCCATTACATAGGGGGGTTAAAATACACAATTTCTCTTAACGCATTATGTGTAACGCCCACGTGACATCATGTTTACACATCGTCACACAAGTGCCTGTTGCCTACGTAGCGTCTAGGGTGCGTTGGATTAGCTTGCCCGGGTTCGACCCCGTTTTGCTCATCCGGCCCCAAACATGAGCTAATCGAACGCCAACTTCCCCCAACATTGGTGCCAATTCATCTTGGGACAGCTGAACGGAACTACTTTCGTGGTGTGTGCAATACGTGCGGCCATGGTCCGACACTCTTCGCGATCCACAAAAAGATCGTAAATCAGTTATTCTCACGGTGAAACTGCAACGTTGAATTATGTTATCAACCCAGCTTGATACAAAGGTTCACGTCTACAAATACCAAAATTACAAAATACTCACAAAGTCGCTGTTGTAGGGTGAAAATGTGTATCAAACTTCTTGAAATTGTCCCGTTCAAAAATTGAAAAACAAAAATCAAATCGAAAGATTTTTTTTTAAAGTCAGCCGCAAGTAATCTGGACTGACCCAGTCGAGCCATGACAATGACGTCAAAGCTATAGGGAAGTACTGGGGTCAGACCTGGGTCGACCCGTGGAAGCTAATCGCATGCATAGATAGGTTGTATATTAACCTTTTTTTTTTTTTTTTTTTTTTTTTTAATTCATATATTTAAATGTTCTACTTGTATTTTTTTTCAATATGCTTTCTGCCAGATGTCGGTCAACAGGTCTACGGATCACAGTGATTAATTTGCTTTTGCTGCCCCTAGCCCATCTGGTAGTTTTGCTTTGCTTGTATGTGTTTTTTATGGCTAAATAAAATAATAATAATAATAATAATAATAATAAGATCACACTTTGCGTGCAGCAGATGCGTGCGTGCTTTATTCTATGACGTCATGATGGCAAAAACCTACCCGTTTTTTTCAAAACGCGTATGTGGAACGCCCACGTTACGTCATGGATACGTGCGTATATCGTCAAAAGTGTTTTGTTTCCGTGTGTTATACATAGCAATTCACTCGCTTTGCTTTTTTCGAACGGCTAAGAAAACGACGCTTAAAATCTGCATTTCATAGATATTTCGGAGGGAAGATTTTTACATAAGGTTTCATTTATTTCAGTTAACGTTTTTGCCTCTCTTTACGACGTGGTAGACACGCAACGTGAAGCGCAGTGTATAGTGACTTGAGTGACGGCGGTATGAAGCCGCAAATGATTACGTACGTGTTGCCGTACGCAATGGACAAAACCCAGTAAATTAACCCCTCTCATAAGACATTTACCTGAACGTGATTTGTTGACGAAGTGGTAGTTTTCAAATTCAGTTGTTTAATTGAGGTTTGTTGAATGAAAACCGGGAGAGAATATACACAATAGGTAACTTGTTTTCTTTTTGTACATTTCCCCCAAAAGGGTCGAGTTCGGGCGAGATATTGGGTCATCGATCATTTTTGTACTGTTTGTTTATGACGATCGTCAAAGGGTCGAGTTTGGGCGAGATTGGGGTCATCGATCATTATTGTTCTGCTTGTTTATAACGAGATGTGGTAAGAAAAATAGCAATTAAGTGTACGGTAGCAAATTATTTCATCTATTTGATGTAATTTAAAGGCAGTTTTACTTCTGATGCCTGTGTTTAAAAACAAAAAAGGATAACTGTGATTATAATCTTATATTCAAAACAACAATAATAGCAACAATAATAAATACAATAAAATAAATATAACATAATCATCACCGTATTTGTCAAACTGTGATGCGACCGCTGACCCGGATGTGCTCGTAGTTACTGGGTTATTCCATTTACTGATATAAACATAACAACACAGCCCCTTTAATTTCTTCATATATTTGATCAACGATGCGTGGAATTCCAGAACGAACTAACCCAATATAAATAATTCATGAGGTTATTTTGCATGTGAAAAGTAGTTGTATATCGACGCACATTTCGTTTAGCACAATTGAATTCAGACACGTAGTGCTCGTAATAAAAACCTCCTCAATCTAGTTGAGCTCACTAATAAAGCGCGTTCAGTGTAGATTACTCGGACGACGGGGAGACAAGTGAGTTCAAATGTGTAATAATTGTCACAAATCTGACAACTAATTGGGCTGAATCCCACAGAGTCATCAATTCATATAAGATCTTCGAAAAATAAAGATAGGAAAAACAAACATTCGCAAAAAAAAACACGACTTAGTAAACAGAAGATCTCTACGAAGACGTAATAAAGCAAGACGGAAAAGTAACACGCAATCATGCAGTTTCGAGTCATTATCAACATTGCGTTGGTTGCTTTTGTGATGAAGCTAATTGATGATGTGCTTGGGACGAAACTGAGCTGTTCGAGAATGCAGGAGGCACATCTATGGACCCAGCATGGCAACAGTTGCTACCTGGTGCTTTCAGACCCGGCAGTCATGTACCCGTTTGAAGACGGTAGGGCATACTGTCAAGACCGATGCTCGGATCACGTTACACCCAACTCCGAAGAAGAGAACGAATGGGTGCGGAATAATTTTATGGCCAGCTACCCATTTGGCTATCCTGGCCACATGTGGCTGGGTTGCAGCAGAACCACAGACGGATGGGTTTGCTCTGGTGACACAGCGGGAAGAAAGTACCGTAACTGGAAAGACGCGGAATCAACCATTCAAGCAAAAACATGCTCAGCGATCAGTCGTGAAACCGGCAAATGGACGGCATCCGCTAATTGCGATGTAACCGCATCGAGTCCGAAACGTATAATGTGTGAGGCACCAGCGGAACCTCCGAGCTATCCCTTAAGAGTCCGATGCAACGCGGTTGCCACACCCTCCGGAAAATGCCCTGCCCCTATCCACACCGTGAGAGTGACCAGCCCGATGCAGTGTTGCCTGGCCTGTGCCAAGCAGTGCAACTGCCGCTCTTTCAGTCTGATGCCAGGGACTCAAGACTGCCGGATGAACCTCGGCAAAATCAACGACCCAATCACCACGCTGACCGACCAGACATGTGAGTACTACGAGTACGAGATTCAGAATTAGAACTATACACGGGTAAGCCAATAACGTTGAAAACAAGTCAATCTTTGTACTCAGATGATGCCTAATGAACGGTAGTGATCATGTTAACACAAGCAACATAATGGCATGCCGATTCACCCTGGGGGAAAACAAAACCTAAAATTATTTCAAATTGATATGGTTACAATGGAAACTAAAAATAAGCTTGAATTTAACTTTAAGTGCATATAATACAAAGGCTGCATGTAAGGTAATAAATCGTTGGTCAACTGTTGTGCTCAATAGATTGGCCAAAGTATTCTGCTGGCTAGACTTTAATCTACGTCACTACATAGTCGGTTATAAGCAAAGATTATAGAGCGCCGAAGGTGCAAGATGGAGAACTGAAATGTGAAATCCCATTGGACGCCATTTCAGAAAATGAATTTTATGCTACATCGATAGATCAGTGTGGATGAGTGCAGACAATGAATGTTGTTACCAATGAGAAAACAAAACATCCACTTGCTGATATTTCATGTTCCAACAACAGATAGAGCTTCAATTCCCAAATTCTCCAATTCCTTGCGCCTTTGGCGCTCTATAATATTTGGTTAAAGTGCGACGTATAATTATGAGCAAGCTATTGTAGAGACAAAATTGCGTGATATAGGGGGCTATGTTTTTTAAAGACTATACACATTTCTGAAATATATTTCTCAACAAACAAACCAGTCATCTGACCTGTCAAATTAGGCACTCTTCGCTTCGATGTATGAATGTACAAAAAGTTACGGTTTTTTTAGACAACCGAGTATAATGATCATGTTCGACCCATTGTGTCCGACTCGATGTGTTTGATAAATCTTTGCGGCTAACATTTATGTCTGAGTCAATGTGTCCGACAATTGACTAGGTCCGACCCAATGTGTCTCAGAAACCGCTATGTCAATGGGTCAATGTATTCGACAATGTGTTCGACAAACTTCTATGTCCGACTGATATTTCGTAAAACCTTACCGAGTAACGGTTAATATTGTACAGAGCCCGTGAAGGGGCACGGATATATATATTTTTTATTATTATTTTTTATTTATTCTTTTTTTATTTTTATTTTTTTACAAATTTAAATGTGTCTCCGCAAAACTTTCTAGATCATTTTATTTTGCTTATTTATTTCTATCATTGTTATTACTGTTATTATTTATTTGTTTTCATTCCCCTCGAATTAACATTTCGTTTCCTCGATCTTTGTTGGAACGAAATAATTATTTCGAGGGAGCAAAATAATAAATTATTGCGAGGGAACGAAGTAAGATGGCGAGGGGACGAAATAATATTTCGGGGGAACAAAATAATACTTCGACGAAAAAAACAAACAAACAAACAAACAGGCTTTGTAATATTGTGCCTTTGCCGAGTGATTAAGCGCACCGGTCTGAAGTGCTGATCAACAGAATGTGGGTTCCGGTCCCGGTTTTGACCCCTGTGTCCTTAATCAAGCTATTTTTGCTTCGTCCTTCACATGAGACATTGTCTCCTGAACGTTAACGAACCCGCAGCATCTTGTAAATCAATTTTATTCGTATCATTACTTCTGGTATAGAAACCAAGAATTCATGCCTCATAAGTGGACCGAATCACTGTAGCTCTCAAGTCTGAGGAAACCTGTAAATAAGGGTGTTTGCTATGTGAACCAGAAACACTCTCCCAAGTGTTCTGGGTTCTTTTACTTGCACTACCAATCCTAGTACACGGGACCTACGGCTTAATGTCCCATCCGAAGGACAAAGCAATTATGGTAAAGTATCTTGCTCAAGGACACAAGTGCCGCGACCGGGATTTGAGCCCACACTCTGCTCCGGACAAAACCAGGACTTGAGTCCGGTGATCTAGACCGCTTGGCCACGACGACACTCCACAATGTAGTAATAAAAATGATAACATAATTCAAAAGTAAGCATACCTGTCGTGCCTGTCACACAGCGCTTTAAATCACGTGATAAAGCTGTTATTTTATTACACAACCGTGACTGATAATGTCATTGACATTATGATAACAATTATTGACGTTTACTTGCGGGTTCTTCGGATCGCTACGATTACAATCACCAACTGTCCCTGTCAAATGAATATTCAACTGATTATATATAGATTTTTTTCGGCAGTATTTCGGATGGCAGAATATATTGGAAGAATAGGTACTAATTTGGTCTTTAGAATCCGTGTCTTTTAAAATAAAAATCAATCAGCTTGTCTGGTGATTATTTTCCCAATCCTATTATTTTGTTATTTTTTTTTACTGTAATTGCAAACTACGCTCAGACCAGACACCAGAGCATTTAAGGAAGCTGTAGCACCCAATGTCTACAGTTGTGTTTGCTCAATGTAAGAAAAAGACAGTCATCACCGTCTATAAAGACCGCATAGATGCGCGCGCAACGTTGTTCGAAGTTATCTCTAAAACAACAACGTAACATTGTTAGCCTTGATCAAGGCTGTTTGCGCTTACCCTAGTCCCGAGTTATCCACGCACGGAGTCCGTAAGGACGATACGCAGTCGCACACACAAAAACACAGTCCATGCACGGATGATGCACGGAGTCCGTCAGAACGGCAGCCCGTCCGACAGGATGGTATAAGTACTGATAGGTAAGGTCTGGACACGCGGACCCGCACACTGTCCACGCACTCATCCGTCAGGACGACACTGTGTACTGTAAAAGCGCTGCACACCGCGTGTTGGAGCTTGGGGCACAGCATACTCGATGGGGCACAGGCTTAACATTTTGTTTAAACATGCATTGTCCGGTTTTGGGCCACAGACTAAAAAAAATCATTTCATTCAGCAAACGAATTTAAAAAGTTTGGATGTTTGTGTACCGAAAAATATTATATACAAAAAAAAAAAAAAAAAAAAAAAAAATTGATATCAGGAACTCGAGATAGAACACTTTAAAGTTTCCGTGGACATTTGCCGACTTCAATTTGATTGGTTTCCCAGCGGCCAATCAGAATAATCTGTAAGATAATGAATATTCATGATTCTTGTGACCTTTTTTAATATGAACGGGTCGCGGCACACCCCCTGCGATGCTCTCAGTCGCTACCGGCCCACACGCTCGCTGTGCGCGTACATACAATGTACGTGGTGTTTGTACAATGTGCATACGTTGAGTGCGCGATCCGAGCAATAACCTACAACCGGCTCTCTGCTGCAAACACACCGGGCGGGTTAATAGGAGCAGGCTGCCGCTGGTCAATCGACGATCACACGGACGATCGATTGATGAAGGCTCCTACTGTACATATACAGTGTTGGGTTTTCTCATTACACCGATCGTCGTTCCGAAATAACATTGCTTGAATATAAACATGAATATTCAGACACTGTGGTGCTGCAATATGCAAATGAGGTACGTCATCACTCTTAGGATTAAAAGTCTGGGCTAGCCTTTTATTCATTCACGTTTTTGATTAACTGCCACTAATCCTTGGCGGATTTTTTTCGTTCAAAATATCAAATGAAAGCTCATAACTTTTTATACCCGGTGGTATAAGCAATTTGAAAGTTAAATCAATTTTTGACCCCAAATCGGCCTGAAATCGGACAATGCAATTTTAATGGCAAAATGCGACAAGGCTACATTGTTTACCGTTATTTCGTACAAAGAAAATAAGTAATGTAATGTGAGGTAACAAAGGACGTTTTTATATGACATTTGATTTATTTTATTGCCTTAATATCTTTATATTCTTCACGATTTAATTTTGTTAGTTTTTTTTCCCCTAAATGTTAAGCAATTGTCACAATGTGTGGCAAACCACGCCCATAGACCAATGCAAGCACCTCATTATGTGACTTGTTTGAACAGACCCTGCCGATAGTCATTGGATTGTACTTTGTTTTTGAACTTCCTTCGAAACCTCTTATCATCCTCAATTTTCGAACACACCCAGGGTGGTAACAAGGGGGGGGGGACATCGGGGTTGCACCATTTTTTCTACGGGTAACTTCTGGCCAATTAAAATTGTAGGCTGTAAACTCATTGTTCTATTATACCAAAAGTGCATGAACTGAATTAAGAATGCGCTTCGAATATCAGGTGCTGAGATTAATGTACGTCTTTTCGAAATGATAACTGCAGTATTGGATTTCAGATATCGTAAATTTAATCCTTATTGCGTTTTGTATTCACTGAGCACAACGAATTTGTGAGGGAGAAAAAATAAAACGCCTTCACGAGTGTAAATTCTGCTCGTGTTATGCGACTACTTCAGAACTACTGATTCGTAAAGTTGGGAAAAGTAAAAATTATACTTTGTTTGATGTATTCATTTTAAACAGATTTTTTGAACACCAAATAACTTCCGGAAGTTATACAATAACCCATAAACGTGTGTTAAAAATGAGTTCATTAAGAGTAATCGAGCTCGTATCCTGTACTCGTACCCGTACTCGGACATCCACATACTTGTACTCAGCAGCTGGACTTAGTACTCGGATATCAGAGTACTAAGGAATCAGACATCTGCACTCGCCTCGATGGCCCAAGCACTCGTACTGAGTATTACTCCGCCACCTTTGTACTCGGCGATACTTAACATTTGATTAAAGAAAACAAGCAAACAAAAACAATTACGAATGGCAACATTGACGTTAAACTCAAACCATTTTTGCCAGTCATTATCAACGTCACACATTACGTTTATCCATTATGTCACACAAAACAACAATTGCATCAGGGAAATAATCGCAATATCGGTACTTCAGGACATTTTATTTCTTTGGAAAACACAATGTACGAGCAAAAAAAAAAAAAAAAAAAAAAAATAGTTGAAACAATAACAAGACAAAATGTGACAACAACACCAACAACAACAGCAACAGCAACAGCAGCAGCAGCAGCAACAACAACAACAACAACAACAACAACAACAACAACAACAGCAGCAACAGTTGCAGCAACAACAACAACAACAACAACAACAACAACTAAATGCAATAATAATAGTATAACAAAAAAGGCATCATAAACAATACGTGACCTCACAAACACCGCACATTTGCAACAAAAAATGTATAATATTAAGTACACATCACAAGTAAATCAAATGTTAAATGTATAAAACTAAAAGGGCATGAATAATGAATAAAATAAACCAAACAGAAACAAGCACAACTAATAATAATGAGTTAATGTTAATCAAATAATGAGTTAATTTCATCTCATCAACCACCTTTGTCACGTTCCCCGTGCTCTCATATAGTCAGGAATACTGATTCTCGTTTATTCAACGTGACGTGAAGCCGCAGAGCATATTTTATTCCATCCTCAACTTGATTTCGTTTGTAGAAAGAAGAAGATGGCCAAACCATGATAAATCCTACTTTTATTTATTTTTTTATTTTTTTTATATTTTTTTTTTTTGGTCATAAATTACGTTGATAACAATAAATTAAATAAAATTATGTGGGCATGTGCATTATGGACAAGTGATAGGATAATTTATGTGGCTTGTTTAGATTCAGCCTTCATTTTGTATATTTGTTTATTTAATTATTTTTTTTATTTGTTTATAATTTTTATTGCGTAGTGGTTCAAGATGGTTACCAGCGCGAGGTCGTTGAGTTACACCTGTATTCTTTGTAAGCACAAAAGTGACGAAACCATTGCATATTGGTAAACCAGGTTGTTTACAAGTTGCCCGGGCAACAATTCGTGGCCTATTTTCAATCAACAGAGTAAATTGACATGGTTGTTCACAGAATCTACCAATAGATCTGCCAGCGCGTGTTGAATCCATTAAGAAATTAATGCATTTCTGAAGAGTGGCCTTCACTATGGAAACTCAGCATCCACACAGCCGGAAATTGCTCTCCAGCGATCAGACAATGTCGGTGGGCGGTGGTTGTTTACACGTTACCCAATCCATTACATAGGGGGGTTAAAATACACAATTTCTCTTAACGCATTATGTGTAACGCCCACGTGACATCATGTTTACACATCGTCACACAAGTGCCTGTTGCCTTGGATTATCTTGCTCGGGTTAGACCCGGTTTTGCTCATCCGGCCCCAAACAAGAGCTAATCGAACGCCAACTTCCCCCAACATTGGTGCCAATGCATCTTGGGATAGCTGAGCGGAACTACTTTCGTGTTGTGTGCATTACGTGCGGCAATGGTCTGACACTCTTCGCGATCCACAAAAAGATCGTAAATCAGTTATTCTCACGGTGAAACTGCAACGTTGAATTATGTTATCAACCCAGCTTGATACAAAGGTACACGTCTACAAATACCAAAATTACAAAATGCTCACAAAGTCGCTGTTTTAGGATGAAAATGTGTATCAAACTTCTTGAAATTGTCCCGTTCAAAAATTGAAAAACAAAAATCGAATCGAAAGTTTGTTTTTTTTAAAGTCAGCCGCAAGTAATCTGGACTGACCCAGTCGAGCCATGACAATGACGTCAAAGCTATACGGAAGTACTGGGGTCAGACCTGGGTCGACCCGTGGAAGCTAATCGCATGCATAGATAGGTTGTATATTAACTTTTTTTTTTTTTTTTTTTTTTTATTCATATATTTATATGTTCTACTTGTATTTTTCTTTTTTAAATGCTTTCTGCCAGATGTCGGTCAACAGATCTACGGATCACATTGATTAATTTGCTTTTGCTGCCCCTAGCCCATCTGGTAGTTTTGCTTTGCTTGTATGTGTTTTTTATGGCTAAATAAAATAATAATAATAATAATAATAATAAGATCACACTTTGCGTGCAGCAGATGCGTGCGTGCTTTATTCTATGACGTCAGGATGGCAAAAACCTACCCGTTTTTTTCAAAACGCGTAAGTGGAAAGCCCACGTTACGTCATGGATACGTGCGTATATCATCAAAAGTGTTTTGTCTCCGTGTGTTATACATAGCAATTTACTCGCTTTGCTTTTTTCGAACGGGTAAGAAAACGACGCTTAAAATCTGCATTTCATAGATATTTCGGAGGGAAGATTTTTACATAAGGTTTCATTTATTTCAGTTAACGTTTTTGCCTCTCTTTACGACGTGGTAGACACGCAAAGTGAAGCGCAGTGTATAGTGACTTGAGTGACGGCGGTATGAAGCCGCAAATGATTACGTACGTGTTGCCGTACGCAATGGACAAAACCCAGTAAATTAACCCCTCTCATAAGACATTTACCTGAACGTGATTTGTTGACGAAGTGGTAGTTTTCAAATTCAGTTGTTTAATTGAGTATTGTTGAATGCAAAACCGGGAGAGAATATACACAATAGGTAACTTGTTTTCTTTTTATACATTTCCCCCAAAAGGGTCGAGTTCGGGCGAGATATTGGGTCATCGATCATTTTTGTACTGTTTGTTTATGACGATCGTCAAAGGGTCGAGTTTGGGCGAGATTGGGGTCATCGATCATTATTGTTCTGCTTGTTTATAACGAGATGTGGTAAGAAAAATAGCAATTAAGTATACAGTAGCAAATTATAGTTCATCTAATTGATGTAATTTAAAGGCAGTTTTACAAAAAAGAATAACTGTGATTATAATCTTATATTTAAAACAACAATAATAACAATAATAATAAATAAAATAAAATAAAGATAACATAATCATCACCGTATTTGTCAAACTGTGATGCGACCGCTGACCCGGATGTGCTCGTAGTTACTGGGTTATTCCATTTACTGATATAAACATAACAACACAGCCCCTTTAATTTCTTCATATATTTGGTCAACGTTGCGTGGAATTCCAGAATGAACTAACCCAATATAAATAATTCATGAGATAATTTTGCATGTGAAAAGTAGTTGTATATCGACGCACATTTCGTTTAGCACAATTGAATTCAGACACGTAGGTCTCGTAATAAAAACCTCCTCAATCTAGTTGAGCACACTAATAAAGCGCGTTCAGTGTAGATTACTCGGACGACGTGGAGACAAGTGAGGTCAAATGTGTAATAATTGTCACAAATCTGACAATTAATCGGGCTGAATCCCACAGAGTCATCAATTCATATAAGATCTTCGAAAAATAAAGACAGGAAAAACAAACATTCGCAAAAAAAACACGACTTAGTAAACAGAAGATCTTTACGAAGACGTAATAAAGCAAGACGGAAAAGTAACACGCAATCATGCAGTTTCAAGTCTTTATCAACATTGCGTTGGTTGCTTTTGTGATGAAGCTAATTGATGATGTGCTTGGGACTAAACTGAGCTGTTCGAGAATGCAGGAGGCACATCTATGGACCCAGCATGGCAGCAGTTGCTACCTGGTGCTATCAGACCCGGCAGTCAAGTACTCGCTTGAAGAAGGTAGGGCATACTGTCAAGACCGATGCTCGGACCACGTTACACCAAACTCCAATGAAGAGAACGAATGGGTGGGGAATAATTTTAAGGCCAGCTACCCAACTGGCTATCCTGACCTCATGTGGCTGGGATGCAGCAGAACCACAGACGGATGGGTTTGCTCTGGTGACACAGCGGGAAGAAAGTACCGTAACTGGAAAGACACGGAATCAACCAATCAAGCAAAAACATGCTCAGCGATCAGTCGTGAAACCGGCAAATGGACGGCATCCGCTAATTGCGATGTAACCACATCGAGTCCGAAACGTATAATGTGTGAGGCACCAGCGGAACCTCCGAGCTATCCCTTAAGAGTCCGATGCAACGCGGTTGCCACACCCTCCGGAAAATGCCCTGCCCCTATCCACACCGTGAGAGTGACCAGCCCGATGCAGTGTTGCCTGGCCTGTGCCAAGCAGTGCAACTGCCGCTCTTTCAGTCTGATGCCAGGGACTCAAGACTGCCGGATGAACCTCGGCAAAATCAACGACCCAATCACCACGCTGACCGACCAGACATGTGAGTACTACGAGTACGAGATTCAGAATTAGAACTATACACGGGTAAGCCAATAACGTTGAAAACAAGTCAATCTTTGTACTCAGATGATGCCTAATGAACGGTAGTGATCATGTTAACACAAGCAACATAATGGCATGCCGATTCACCCTGGGGGAAAACAAAACCTAAAATTATTTCAAATTGATATGGTTACAATGGAAACTAAAAATAAGCTTGAATTTAACTTTAAGTGCATATAATACAAAGGCTGCATGTAAGGTAATAAATCGTTGGTCAACTGTTGTGCTCAATAGATTGGCCAAAGTATTCTGCTGGCTAGACTTTAATCTACGTCACTACATAGTCGGTTATAAGCAAAGATTATAGAGCGCCGAAGGTGCAAGATGGAGAACTGAAATGTGAAATCCCATTGGACGCCTTTTCAGCAAATGAATTTTATGCTACATCGATAGATCAGTGTGGATGAGTGCAGACAATGACTGTTGTTACCAATGAGAAAACAAAACATCCACTTGCCGATATTTCATGTTCCAACAACAGATAGAGCTTCAATTCCCAAATTCTCCATTTCCTTGCGCCTTTGGCGCTCTATAATATTTGGTTATAGTGCAACGTATAATTATGAGCAAGCTATTATGAGCAAGCTATTGTATAGACAGAATTGCGTGGTATAGGGGGCTATGTTTTTTTTAAAGATTAAACACATTTCTGAAATATATTTCTCAACAAACAAACCAGTCATCTGACCTGTCAAATTAGGCACTCTTCGCTTCGATGTATGAATGTACAAAAAGTTACGTTTTTTTAGACAACCGAGTGTAATAATCATGTTCGACCCATTGTGTCCGACTCGATGTGTTCGATAAATCTTTGCGGCTAACCTTTATGCCTGAGTCAATGTGTCCGACAATTGACTAGGTCCGACCCAATGTGTCTTAGAAAACGCTATGTCAATGGGTCAATGTATCGACATTGTGTTCGGCAAACTTCTATGTCGGACTGATATTTCGGGAAAAAAAACCTTACCGAGTAACGGTTAATATTGTACAGATCCCGTGAAGGGGCACGGATATATATATTTTTTTGTTTGTTTATTATTTATTCTTTTTTTTTTTTTTAAATTTAAAGTGTCTCTGCAAAACTTTCTAGATCATTTTATTTTGCTTATTTATTTCTATCATTGTTATTACTGTTATTATTTATTTGTTGTCATTCCCCTCGAATTAACATTTCGTTTCCTCGATCTTTGTTGGAACGAAATAATTATTTCGAGGGAGCGAAATAATAAATTATGGCGAGGGAACGAAGTAAGATGGCGAGGGGACGAAATAATGTTTCGGGGGAACAAAATAATACTTCGACGAACAAAAAAAACAAACAAACAAACAAACAAACAAACAGGCTTTGTAATATTGTGCCTTTGCCGAGCGATTAAGCGCACCGGTCTCAAGTGCTGATCAACAGAATGTGGGTTCGGGTCCCGGTTTGACCCTTGTGTCCTTAATCAAGCAACACACTCAGCTATTGTTGCTTCGTCCTTCACATAGAACATTGTCTCTTGAACGTTAACGAACCCGCAGCATCTTGTAAATCAATTTTATTAGTATCATTACTTCTGGTATAGAAACCAAGGATTCATGCCTCATAAGTGAACCGAATCACTGTAGCTCTCAAGTCTGAGGAAACCTGTAAATAAGGGTGTTTGCTATGTGAACCAGAAACACTGGGGGGTAATTCCCCTACTCTCCCAAGTGTTCTGGGTTCTTTTACTTGCACTACCAATCCTAGTACACGGGACCTACGGCTTAATGTCCCATCCAAAGGACAAAGCAATTATGGTAAAGTATCTTGCTCAAGGACACAAGTGCCGCGACCGGGATTTGAGCCCAAACTCTGCTCCGGACAAAAGCAGGACTTGAGTCCGGTGATCTTAACCGCTCGGCCACGACGACACTCCACAATGTAGTAATAAAAATGATATTATAATTCAAAAGTAATCATAACTGTCATGCCTGTCACACAGCGCTTTAAATCACGTGACAAAGCCGTTATTTTATTACACAACCGTGACTGATAATGTCATTGACATAATGATAACAATCATTGGCGTTTACTTGTGGGTTCTTCGGATCGCTACGATTACAATCACCAACTGTCCCTGTCAAATGAATATTCAACTGATTATATATAGATTTTTTTTTTTAATTCGGCAGTATTTCGGACGGCAGAATATATTGGAAGAATAAGTTCTAATTTGGTCTTTAGAATCCGTGTCTTTTAAAATAAAAAGCGATCAGCTTGTCTGGTGATTATTTTCCCAATCCTATTATTTTGTTATTTTTTACTGTAATTTCAAACTACGCTCAGACCAGACACCAGAGCATTTAAGGAAGCTGTATCACCCAATGTCTACAGTTGTGTTTGCTCAATGTAAGAAAAAGACAGTCATCACCGTCTATAAAGACCGCATAGATGCGCGCGCAACGTTGTTAGAAGTTATCTCTAAAACAACAACGTAACATTGTTAGCCTTGATCAAGGCTGTCTGCGCTTACCCTAGTCCCGAGTTATCCACGCACGGAGTCCGTAAGGACGATACGCAGTCGCGCACACACAAACACAGTCCATGCACGGATGATGCACGGAGTCCGTCAGAACGGCAGCCCGTCCGACAGGATGGTATAAGTACTGATAGGTAAGGTCTGGACACGCGGACCCGCACACTGTCCACGCACTCATCCGTCAGGACGACACTGTGTACTGTAAAAGCGCTGCACACCGCGTGTTGGAGCTTGGGGCACAGCATACTCAATGGGGCACAGGCTTAACATTTTGTTTAAACATGCATTGTCCGGTTTTGGGCCACAGACTAAAAAAAATAATTTCATTCAGCAAACGAATTTAAAAAGTTTGGATGCTTGTGTAACGAAAAATATTATATACAAAAAAAAAAAAAAGAATTTTGATATCAGGAACTCGAGATAGAACACTTTAAAGTTTCCGTGGACATTTGCCAACTTCAATTTGATTGGTTTCCCAGCGGCCAATCAGAATAATCTGTAAGATAATGAATATTCATGATTCTTGTGACCTTTTTTAATATGAACGGGTCGCGGCACACCCCCTGCGATGCTCTCAGTCGCTACCGGCCCACACGCTCGCTGTGCGCGTACATACAATGTACGTGGTGTTTGTACAATGTGCATACGTTGAGTGCGCGATCCGAGCAATAACCTACAACCGGCTCTCTGCTGCAAACACACCGGGCGGGTTAATAGGAGCAGGCCGCCGCTGGTCAATCGACGATCACACGGACGATCGATTGATGAAGGCTCCTACTGTACATGTACAGTGTTGGGTTTTCTCATTACACCGTGTACAATGCGCACCACACACAACCAACCGGACGATCGTCGTTCCGAAATAACATTGCTTGAAAATAAACATGAATATTCAGACACTGCGGTGCTGCAATATGCAAATGATGTACGTCATCACTCTTAGGATTAAAAGTCTGGGCTAGCCTTTTATTCATTTACGTTTTTGATTAACTGCCAGATCAAAAAATCAAATGAAAGCTCATAACTTTTTATACACCGTGATATAAGCAATTTGAAAGTTAAATCAATTTTTGACCCCAAATCGGCCTGAAATCGGACAATGCATTTTTAATGGCAAAATGCGACAAGGCTACATTGTTTACCGTTATTTCGTACAAAGAAAATAAGTATTGTAATATGAGGTAACAAAGGACGTTATTATATGACATTTATTTTATTTTATTACCTTAATATCTTTATATTCTTCACGATTTAATTTTGTTAGTTTTTTCCCCCTAAATGTTAAGCAATTGTCACTCTGTGTGGTAACCACGCCCATAGACCAATGCAAGCACCTCATTATGTAAATTGTTTGAACAGACCCTGCCGATAGTCATTGGATTGTACTTTGTTTTTGCACTTCCTTCGAACCTCTTATCATCCTCAATTTTCGAACACACCCAAGGTGGTAACAAGGGGAGGCACATCGGGGTTGCACCATTTTTTCTACGGGTAACTTCTGGCCAATTAAAATTGTAGGCTGTAAACTCATTGTTCTATTATACCAAAAGTGCATGAACTGAATTAAGAATGCGCTTCGAAGATCAGGTGCTGAGATTAATGTACGTCTTTTCGAAATGATAACTGCAGTATTTGATTTCAGATATCGTAAATTTAATCCTTATTGCGTTTTGTATTCACTGAGCACAACGAATTTGTGAGGGAGAAAAAATAAAACGCCTTCACGAGTGTAAATTCTGCTCGTGTTATGCGACTACTTCAGAACTATTGATTCGTAAAGTTGGGAAAAGTAAAAATTATACTTTGTTTGATGTATTCATTTAAACAGATCTTTTGAACACCAAATAACTTCCGGAAGTTATACAATAACCCATAAACGTGTGTTAAAAATGAGTTCATTAAGAGTAATCGAGCTCGTATCCTGTACTCGTACCCGTACTCGGACATCCACATACTTGTACTCAGCAGCTGGACTTAGTACTCGGATATCAGAGTACTAGGGAATCAGACATCTGCACTCGCCTCGATGGCCCAAGCACTCGTACTGAGTATTACTCCGCCACCTTTGTACTCGGCGATACTTAACATTTGATTAAAGAAAACAAGCAAACAAAAACAATTACGAATGTCAACATTGACGTTAAACTCAAACCATTTTTGCCAGTCATTATCAACGTCACACATTACGTTTATCCATTATGTCACACAAAACAACAATTGCATCAGGGAAATAATCGCAATATCGGTACTTCAGGACATTTTATTTCTTTGGAAAACACAATGTACGAGCAAAGAAAAAAAAAAAAATAGTTGAAACAATAACAAGACAAAATGTGACAACAACACCAACAACAACAGCAACAGCAGCAGCAGCAGCAGCAGCAACAACAACAACAACAACAACAACAACAACAGCAACAGTTGCAGCAACAACAACAACAACAACAACAACAACAACAACTAAATGCAATAATAATAGTATAACAAAAAAGGCATCATAAACAATACGTGACCTCACAAACACCGCACATTTGCAACAAAAAATGTATAATATTAAGTACACATCACAAGTAAATCAAATGTTAAATGTATAAAACTAAAAGGGCATGAATAATGAATAAAATAAACCAAACAGAAACAAGCACAACTAATAATAATGAGTTAATGTTAATCAAATAATGAGTTAATTTCATCTCATCAACCACCTTTGTCACGTTCCCCGTGCTCTCATATAGTCAGGAATACTGATTCTCGTTTATTCAACGTGACGTGAAGCCGCAGAGCATATTTTATTCCAGCCTCAACTTGATTTCGTTTGTAGAAAGAAGAAGATGGCCAAACCATGATAAATCCTACTTTTATTTATTTTTTTATTTTTTTTATATTTTTTTTTGGTCATAAATTACGTTGATAACAATAAATTAAATAAAATTATGTGGGCATGTGCATTATGGACAAGTGATAGGATAATTTATGTGGCTTGTTTAGATTCAGCCTTCATTTTGTATATTTGTTTATTTAATTATTTTTTTTATTTGTTTATAATTTTTATTGCGTAGTGGTTCAAGATGGTTACCAGCGCGAGGTGGTTGAGTTACACCTGTATTCTTTGTAAGCACAAAAGTGACGAAACCATTGCATATTGGTAAACCAGGTTGTTTACAAGTTGCCCGGGCAACAATTCGTGGCCTATTTTCAAATAACAGAGTAAATTGACATGGTTGTTCACAGAATCTACCAATAGATCTGTCAGCGCGTGTTGAATCCATTAAGAAATTAATGCATTTCTGAAGAGTGGCCTTCACTATGGAAACTCAGCATCCACACAGCCGGAAATTGCTCTCCAGCGATCAGACAATGTCGGTGGGCGGTGGTTGTTTACACGTTACCCCAATCCATTACATAGGGGGGTTAAAATACACAATTTCTCTTAACGCATTATGTGTAACGCCCACGTGACATCATGTTTACATATCGTCACACAAGTGCCTGTTGCCTTGGATTATCTTGCTCGGGTTCGACCCGGTTTTGCTCATCCGGCCCCAAACAAGAGCTAATCGAACGCCAACTTCCCCCAACATTGGTGCCAATGCATCTTGGGATAGCTGAACGGAACTACTTTCGTGTTGTGTGCATTACGTGCGGCCATGGTTCGACACTCTTCGCGATCCACAAAAAGATCGTAAATCAGTTATTCTCACGGTGAAACTGCAACGTTGAATTATGTTATAAACCTAGCTTCATACAAAGGTACACGTCTACAAATACCAAAATTACAAAATGCTCACAAAGTCGCTGTTTTAGGATGAAAATGTGTATCAAACTTCTTGAAATTGTACCGTTCAAAAATCGAAAAACAAAAATCAAATCGAAAGAATTTTTTTAAAGTCAGCCGCAAGTAATCTGGACTGACCCAGTCGAGCCATGAAAATGACGTCAAAGCTATACGGAAGTACTGGGGTCAGACCTGGGTCGACCCGTGGAAGCTAATCGCATGCATAGATAGGTTGTATATTAACCTATTTTTTTTTTTTTTTTTTTTTTAATTCATATATTTATATGTTCTACTTGTATTTTTCTTTTTTAAATGCTTTCTGCCAGATGTCGGTCAACAGATCTACGGATCACAGTGATTAATTTGCTTTTGCTGCCCCTAGCCCATCTGGTAGTTTTGCTTTGCTTGTATGTGTTTTGTATGGCTAAATAAAATAATAATAATAATAATAATAATAAGATCACACTTTGCGTGCAGCAGATGCGTGCGTGCTTTATTCTATGACGTCAGGATGGCAAAAACCTACCCGTTTTTTTCAAAACGCGTAAGTGGAACGCCCACGTTACGTCATGGATACGTGCGTATATCATCAAAAGTGTTTTGTTTCCGTGTGTTATACATAGCAATTCACTCGCTTTGCTTTTTTCGAACGGGTAAGAAAACGACGCTTAAAATCTGCATTTCATAGATATTTCGGAGGGAAGATTTTTACATAAGGTTTCATTTATTTCAGTTAACGTTTTTGCCTCTCTTTACGACGTGGTAGACACGCAACGTGAAGCGCAGTGTATAGTGACTTGAGTGACGGCGGTATGAAGCCGCAAATGATTACGTACGTGTTGCCGTACACAATGGACAAAACCCAGTAAATTAACCCCTCTCATAAGACATTTACCTGAACGTGATTTGTTGACGTGGTAGTTTTCAAACTCAGTTGTTTAATTGAGTTTTGTTGAATGAAAACCGGGAGAGAATATACACAATAGGTAACTTGTTTTCTTTTTATACATTTCCCCCAAAAGGGTCGAGTTCGGGCGAGATATTGGGTCATCGATCATTTTTGTACTGTTTGTTTAGGACGATCGTCAAAGGGTCGAGTTTGGGCGAGATTGGGGTCATCGATCATTATTGTTCTGCTTGTTTATAACGAGATGTGGTAAGAAAAATAGCAATTAAGTGTACGGTAGCAAATTATTTCATCTATTTGATGTAATTTAAAGGCAGTTTTACTTCTGATGCCTGTGTTTAAAAACAAAAAAGGATAACTGTGATTATAATCTTATATTCAAAACAACAATAATAGCAACAATAATAAATACAATAAAATAAAGATAACATAATCATCACCGTATTTGGCAAACTGTGATGCGACCGCTGACCCGGATGTGTTCGTAGTTACTGGGTTATTCCATTTACTGATATAAACATAACAACACAGCCCCTTTAATTTCTTCATATATTTGGTCAACGTTGCGTGGAATTCCAGAACGAACTAACCCAATATAAATAATTCATGAGGTTATTTTGCGTGTGAAAAGTAGTTGTATATCGACGCACATTTCGTTTAGCACAATTGAACTCAGACACGTAGTGCTCGTAATAAAAACCTCCTCAATCTAGTTGAGCTCACTAATAAAGCGCGTTCAGTGTAGATTACTCGGACGACGTGGAGACAAGTGAAGTCAAATGTGTAATAATTGTCACAAATTTGACAACTAATTGGGCTGAATCCCACAGAGTAATCAATTAATATAAGATCTTCGAAAAATAAAGACAGAAAAAACAAACATTCGCAAAAAAAAACACGACTTAGTAAACAGAAGATCTCTACGAAGACGTAATAAAGCAAGACGGAAAAGTAACACGCAATCATGCGGTTTCAAGTCATTATCAACATTGCGTTGGTTGCTTTTGTGATGAAGCTAATTGATGATGTGCTTGGGACTATAAAACTGAGCTGTTCGAGAATGCAGGAGGCACATCTATGGACCCAGCATGGCAACAGTTGCTACCTGGTGCAATCGGACCCGGCAGTCATGTACCCGTTTGAAGAAGGTAGGGCATACTGTCAAGACCGATGCTCGGATCACGTTACACCCAACTCAGAAGAAGAGAACGAATGGGTGTGGAATAATTTTAAGGCCAGCTACCCAACTGGCTATCCTGACCATATGTGGCTGGGTTGCAGCAGAACCACAGACGGATGGGTTTGCTCTGGTGACACAGCGGTAAGAAAGTACCGTAACTGGGAAGGCGCGGGATCAAGCGACCCAGCAAACAGATGTGCAGCGTTCTCTCGCGCAACTGGCGGATGGAAGGCATCCCCAAATTGCGCTATTCACAACACTCCAAAGCGTATAATGTGTGAGGCACCAGCGGAACCTCCGATCTATCCCTTAAGAGTCCGATGTAACGCGGTTGCCACACCCATCGGAAAATGCCCTGCCCCTATCCACACCGTGAGAGTGACCAGCCCGATGCAGTGTTGCCTGGCCTGTGTCAAACAGTGCAACTGCCGCTCTTTCAGTCTAATACCAGGGACTCAAGACTGCCGGATGAATCTCGGCAAAATCAACGACCCCATCACCACGCTGACGGACCAGACATGTGAGTACTACGAGTACGAGATTCAGAATTAGAAATTTACCGAGAAACACAAGAACGAAAAGGGGTAAATCTCCGTGAACAGTCCTTTATGAATAACCGTGATCTTGTTCAAACAAAAGAAACACGTACTCAAATGTGGATACGCCCTACCCAAAATGTCAAAGAACAATAATATACAGTGAGAATGGTTGTTTACTGTGATACGCAATGTTTATTTTATCGTCGACTGCCTGTGTACAAGCAGGGTGACGATCAAATTCAGTCTAATTATTGGTGAGTACAACGAGATATTGTTTAAAAAAAAAACAAAAAAACAAAAACAAAACAAAACTCGAACACATACTGGTGAGTGACCGAAGTTGCCTTAAGTGCTACCGGGTTTACCGGGGGTCCGGTGCCGAAGCCCCTGCAATTACAGACTACCGATTTGTTGTAGAACATGTCCGTATCAACCCCTTCCCCAAGAAGACTCTGCCAAAACGCGTCCGGTCCTCTTCTTATTATTAAAGACCCCTGACGGTTGAGGTCCGGAACCACTTTGAAGTTCTTTTTGAACTGCCTGACTCCGTTGACGACTCCCGGACCTCCTTTAGTGACACAGTTCCAGGCGCCGCTGAGACTGTTGTACCTGCCTGTCGAACGAACCGTCCACCTTGAGAGTCTGTGCGGCCCAGCAGCTGTCCAAAATTCTCTGGACTCCGATGTTGTCGATCCAGCTTAGTCCTTCTGTTACGGCACCTTAGGTGCACTATTGCCTCAAAAAGTTTCTGCAGTAAGGACATACTACGCAGAATCGACATCGCTAGCACCATCATGGCCAACTTGACTGTCTTTGGAGGAGCAAGGCCAGTCTCCCGGTAAAAGTTCGGTTCTATCGCGCGTGTGTGCTCTCCAGCCTCCTTTATGGGCTCGAAACTCGGTCACTACGCAAGAAAGAACAATAACGCATTATAACTTTCCACATGCATTGTCAGCGTCGTTTTCTCTGACTCGGGTGGTTTGACTTCATTTCCAACGCAATCATCTATAGCAGCGTACGGGGCTTGGAAGCATTTTGCCAGAGATCTCATCGAGGCGGCACACCCATTTTTGGCCATGTTCGGCGCCCGCAAGCTCCTACCCCCGCTCGTATTGCTCTCGACGCTGCCGTCCAGTTCCACCTTGGGCAGCGACCTGCCACCTGGACGGGGCCTCGTGGTCGTCCTCGGCTTACTTAGCATGCGGATGATGTGCAGCTGTCACCAAATGAGTGCTTGTCTCTTGCCCTTGATCGGGGAGGTTGGAGGTCACTACGACCGGTGAAGTGCAGCAGTAAGTAAATAAGTTATTCATCAGAGTGTTTACTTGATTTCAGAAGTTGAAAATATCTTGTATCTACGTTCAAACCCTTAGAAACCACATAATTGTTATTTTTAAATACCCCACGCCACTACCCTTTTAGGAATGATATAGATTGACTCCACTAGCGTCAACCAACTGGTAGAATCAAAATGGTAACTGTTAGCCGCGACATTGTGTAACGTTTATTAATTATGATAATCACATCGTTCCAAGTATCTCTACGGGATAAATATTCATGAGGTTAAGCCAGGTCGCAGCTACTGGTTACCTTATAGAGTGTTGAACTGTAATCTTGAGTTGACCTATTTGGCTGATTTAGCCGCACTGGCCTTTGTGCATTATTCATGTTGTGGGGATCGTAAACGAGACTGTGCCGATAGCGAGATTTACAAGTGAGACACCATGCAACACCAGTAGCTGATCTGAGCCACGGCGCCACGCTGATGTATGCGAAACACTCAGCGTATACTACACTCAAAGCCCTTTAACCGGCAAACTGCAAATAATTTTTATTAAGTCAATAAGGTTTTGGCGGAAAGTGTAAAAAACAAATCCCGATAGAAACATGAAACATCGGCTGCTCCGTGCTTAAAAAATAAGTGTGGTTTTAGGTAACAACGAATTATATTATTTCACATTTATTTCAATGTACTTGATTTTTCAATTGATAAAGGGCCGCAGATATTTATTATCTCCACTCCACAACCAATTTTTCAATAATGGAATGAATCTACTGGCAGAAATCAACCGGTAGCCGCGACATCGCTTGACCTTTATTATCTATCGGAAGCCATTTTAGAAACTATGGTTTTGGCTTTGGCTCTGGCTTATGCGCCGTCCTCCTGTTTGACGTCCCTTTACTGAAATCACACGTGTGCAAAATACCCTGACGGACCCGACTACTAGTTACCCCTAGAGTCAACCCTACCAGCCTTTCGGAAAGGGGTTTCTTCATGGGTTTCCAGTCCCCAGACTGTGCCGTTACTAAGATCAGTGGAGACCATTCAAACCACAATCTGATCACGATGCCTTGTGTCCTAGGATGCCCTGTATCCACGGGACCTACGGCTCAATGTTCCATCCGAAGGGCAAATCAATTATGGTAAAGTATCTTGCTGTGAACAAGTGCCTCGACCGGGATTTGAACCCACACTCGGCTCCTGACAACACCAGGACTTGAGTCCGGTGATCTAGACCGCTCGGCCACGACACTCCACAATGTAGTAATAAAAATGATATCATAATTCGAACATATCATACGTGTCGTGCCTGTCACACAGCGCTTTAAATCACGTGACAAAGCCGCTATATTCAATTATGACTGACATTGCCATGGACATAATGATAACTAACATTGACGTTAATTTGTGGGTTATTTAGATCGCTACGATTACGATAACCAACGGTCCCTTTCAAATGATTTTTTTTTCAATTTTGGCAGTATTTTGGACGGCAGAATATATGACATTGTGAAGAATAGTTACTAGTGGTCTTTAGAATCAGTGGGTTAAAGAAAACCAAAAAAAAAAAAAACCAGTTTGTTTTGAGATTACTTTCCCAATCCTATTATTTTGTCCCTTTTTACTGCAATTGCAAACTACGCTCAGACCGATGTACTCAATGAAGCTGTAGCACACACACTATGCATACAGTTGCGTTTGCTCAACGTAAGCAAAACCCTTTAACAAAATACGGTAATCACCGCTGGTCAGTAAGTACCGCTTTCTAAGATGCACGTGCAGTGTGTGTTACCAGTTGTCTTTAAAACAACAACATAACATTTAAAGCTCTCTTTGCGCTTTTCCTTAGCCCCGAGTTATCCACGCACAGAGTCCGTAAGGACGATACGCAGTCACACACACGCATAATTATCACATCCATGCACGGATGATGTACACACCAACTGTACACGCACGGAGTCTGTAGGGTGACACTGTGTACTGTATAGCGCTGCACATCGTACTCGATGGGGTATAGGTGTAACAAAATGTCAAAATGCGACTAAACCCTTTCGTTATTAACCCTCTATTATCTTAATTATTATATATTTTTCAAGACTCAATTATTATATTAATATTTTTTTCTTCTCAATGATAATCAATTTAATCACTCTGTCTGGTAACCAAGCCCCTAGACCATTGTAAGCACCTTATTATGTGACGTCGTCTTACAGACCCTGCCAATAGTCATTGGATTGTACTTTGATTTTCCACTTCTTTTGAAACTTTTTACGATCAGCTAATTTTGAACACAAGCGGCGTTGAAACTAGGGTCAAATGTTGTGGGGTTACTACGGGTGATGTGTCCCTTTAATAATTGTAACGGTTGGAAGTAACACCGACTCCGAAGATCATGTGATTTATCTGAACCAATAATCCGGTTCGGATAAATCACGTGATCTACATTCTTTTTTTGAAAAATGCTCGAAAACGGTCAAATTTCAGCGTTTCTTTGAGGACCGTTCTACTTTGTCCCCGGGAGACATTTTAGATCATATTTGGGTCTATTTTGTAGCTCAAAACAGCCCAACGAAGCCGGTGTGTACCTTTAAACTCAACAGTCTTAATTTGACTCTTGCAATGGTTACATGCATTGCTTCATAAAATCAATATATGAGATCTGCCAGCGCGTAGTTGTTGAATACCGATGTCTTAGCAATAAATTAATTTCTTCTCAAGAGTGGCCTTCGTTACAGGAACTCAGCAGCCATATTTCAGAAACCGCTGCTGACTTTTTTTATTTTTTTTTTTTTATTTTTTATAAACTTGTTTTTATGTTTCGTCTTCAAGCAATATTGATTAATGACACACCTGTGGTTTTTTATACGTTGCCAAGACAACAATGCCAAATCAACCTTCTTTTGAGAAAGAAAAATTCTGAAGGCAATAATCCCCATTATGTTTTACAGTATTTTGGTTATTAATGCAAAACAATTAAAAAGACTGGACAACAAACCTTTTTTTTTTTTTTTTTTTTTTTTTTTTTTGTATCACATTTGCCTCCAAATGGCAGAGTTGAAGGTAAGCAATAAAGTTTGTCTATTTAAATTTAAACTTGTAATAATTCAATATATAATTAGTGTTCTGTTTGTTAAAGTTACTCTTGGCTAATTGAAGTAATTTATGACACTCTGATTATTGATTCATGTGTATACATACCGACAAGGATAGCAGTGATTCTCATTTTTGTTCACGGGGACGGGACCCAACTAATCGTCCGTATCTCGGTTTAAATCTACTGATGAGTATAGATTATTGCTGCACCCCAATACACGTATTTGAATTAATGCTAGGACGTATGTACCGGTATTCGTTGGATTAATAAAGCACTATTTCTGGTTTTGGTAACCCGAAACCTTTATTATAAAAACAGAAAATCACAATCGGTTTAACCCATTAATTTGAATGTCTATTTATGATACCGTAGTCAATCTCACCTACGTTTCTAGATCATCTAAATATGACCTCAGTATGAATAATTCATCAGGCGACTTTGCATGTGAAAAGTACTAATTATGTCGACGTGCGTTCAGCGCAATTGAATTACGATGCATAATGCTCCGTTGTTCTCTTAGCTTGGCTCACCTCACACCGAGTCAAGTAGTTCACGCGGAAGACGCAAACATCATACTGCCTGTTTACTTCTTCTTCTTCTTCTTCTTCTTCTTCTTCTTCTTCTTGTCAATATAATTGTCGACAACTCTAATTATTTGAACTAGCTTAATTACCAAGTACCATCTAGTAAAATAGTTGTATCACGAAGACGAACAAAATATTCGTAAAAAACCGATATCGATCAACCAACGAGAGCTCTTTTACGAAGACGTCAACAGGAAAGACTTAAAAAGATCACAATCATGCAATTGCGAGTCATTATCAACATTGCGTTGGTTGCTTTTGTGATGAAGCTAATTGATGATGTGCTTGGGACAAAACTAAGCTGTTCGAGAAAGTGGGAGGCACATCTATGGACCCAGCGTGGCAACAGTTGCTACCTGGTGCAATCGGACCCGGCAGTCAAGTACAAGTTTCAAAGCGGTAAAGCATACTGCCAAGACCGTTGCTCGGATCCCGTTACACCAAACTCCGAAGAAGAGAACGAGTGGGTAAGGAAACAATTTCTGGCAAGCTACCCAACTGGCTATCCTAAGAACGTGTGGTTGGGTTGCTCCAGCACCTCAGGCGAATGGGTTTGCCCTGGTGACACAGCGGGAAGAAAGTACCGTAACTGGAAAGACACGGAATCAACCAATCAAGCAAACAGATGTGCAATGATCAAACGTGAAACCGGCAAATGGAGGGCAACCACTGATTGCGATAAAAACACCACGTGGCCAAAACGCATAATATGTGAGGCACCAGTGGAACCTCTCATCTATCCCTTAAGAGTCCGATGCAACGCGGTTGCCACACCCATCGGAAAATGCCCTGCCCCTATCCACACCGTGAGAGTGACCAGCCCGATGCAGTGTTGCCTGGCCTGTGCCAAGCAGTGCAACTGCAGCTCTTTCAGTCTGATGCCAGGGACTCAAGACTGCCGGATAAACCTCGGCAAAATCAACGACCCAAACACCACGCTGACCGACCAGACATGTGAGTACTACGAGTATGAAATCCAAAAATGATGATAGTAAATATTTTGATGCTTTTGAGAAACACCAGGCGAACCACATTGATCTCAAAGTAAATTGTTGTATAAGAAACAATTGCAGAAATTCATCTTAATTATCCAATTCTATTTCCACTATTTTGTTTTAGTAACCGTAGAAGAAATAGTTATTATTGATGTCACAAATCTACTTTAGAAAATCTGAGAAATTGAGAAATTAAACTGTTTATCACAGGTTATGTGTATATTCATTCGCCCCCACCCCCCCACCCCCCGGAGGAGGGGGAGGGGACTGTTACCATCTCGACATTGGACGCCATTTCCATAGATCAATACTAAGGTTCTTTTTGAACGTTGCCTTAGTCATCGTTGCCATGGTAACAGTGATGGACAAAGTGATCACCCTTATTGATATCCATTGAAGCAACTACTTCTCCTTATTGAATTACATATTAATGTATAATATTCATACAAGCTTCACTGAACACTTTATACACCTACCTTGATGAATGGTTGTTGTTGAACTCGCTCCCTAATAGTCTTGCTATTATTAAATATCGTTGTTATGATGATGTTTTTGTTTTTTTTTCGTCAACGTCTCTGTTGGGCTTTCTGGGAAGGGATGACCTACATGTGTGTGTCTTTCATTCATGACGGGCAATGACGACCTACACAATTGTAAGTCGTTCTTAATGACCGAAATGATTGACCTACGCTGTAGATATTTCATTCTCCATCGATGGATCTCGAAAGGAAAACCGACAAACACTTTGAGGACCCTTGTGGATAGCATTTTTTTTTTATTTTAGGTAATGAAAACTTGCGTTATGTCAGGGCCTCTTTTCTTTGTTTATCTCTCGAGTACAAGTTGTACAATGTCCATGAAAGTTTGCTTGTATGTCATTATATAATGTAATTATAATAATGTAGGGAACCCAAGTGCGCCCTCTGTGTTTAAGTGTGTGATCTAACTTCATGATTTGCATATTAACAATAACAAGTTAAAGTTCGTGTCCGTGACCTTTAGACTCGCTCTCTTTTCTGTTAGCTTTCAGCAGGGAAAGAGCACATTTTGATGTCTGTTGGTAATTCTCTCTGTTTTGTAGGAGCATAGCGTTACTCATGTAGGAGGGTTTACCCCCTGTGAGTAGATTGTCTTGTTACTAATCATTTCATCAGAGAAATATTGTATTTTTTGGAGACTTTGATAGTGGTAGAATCGTTTCTTGAAAATGTGTGCATTACGGTAGCTATAGCAGGCCACGTTTTATTAGTATTTTTAACTACTGTGGCTGTACTCTGCTGTTGTAACTTTTGAGAAGTATAATCAGAAGTCGCTGTATTTTTTGTTATGTATGTGATGAATGCTCGTCCTTTTTAATTAGAGGACTGGCCTTGTTCCCGTGTCTCCACAATAATATAAAACTAGCATGGGTGATGGCTTTAGCTTACGATCTAAACCGGACCTTTGTTGGAGACAAAAACAAGCACAGACATGAAAACAGATCCATTTGTAGAAAAAGGGGTAATAAATGAAAACAAATTAATTGAAAAAATGTATTTAAAAAAATATTTTTAAATAGTAAATGTTTTATGTTAACAAAACTTAACACTTACATTATTTGCTTTGAGCAAAAAAGGGGGAAAAACTACTCGGCATGTTTTAATATTCATTATTAAGGGAATAAAAGAGTGGAAATGAGATATCTTAATCGACATGTTTAAAACCGGACGTTTCGCGGCCAGTTAGATAAAACAACATCCAACCAACCAACCAAACAAACAAACAAACAAACAGACAGACAGACACACAGGCAAACAAACAAACAAACATACATACAAACAAACAAACAAACAAACAACCCAACAAACAAACACACAAACAAACAAACAATCAAACAAACAAACAAACAAACAAACAATCAAACGATCAAACAAGCAAACAAACATTTTTATGTAATCCATTGTGCTGATAGACTTATTCTAAGATACGTTTGAACAAATACTTGTTTTTGCACTTCAACGGTAACTTTTCGTGCATTTAAAGTTTAATGTGATGCTACCTGAGTGAGAAATAAAACAGTAGATGTGTTTGCGATATTATGTAAAACATCACGTTCGGTCGAATTGACTTATGTACTTGATTATTTGTGAGTTGATCACGGTAGATAAAGCGCCATTGGCCCTTGACATGTATTCAGTCCGGAATCAGTTCTAACTCTACCAAATTCTCTCGAGGTGTTCATGATTGTTTTGTGTTTTTTTTTTTTTTTTTTTTTTTTTTTTTTTTTTTTTTTTTGTGAACCATTAATACTCTAGTTTAAGAAACATTGCCACCATTGTGAAAAACAATTCAATTAAATTCGATGTCACAATATAGCATAAAAGCAACTAAAAACTGTGACTTTGCTTTGCACGTGCATAACACGACTCAATGTTTACTTTTAAAATGCTTTCCCCTTGAAAAGAGCACGTGGACCGTTATCTCGAGCGCAGCAATAGCAATAAGCAACGGTGACTCCTGCGGTATTCAGTGACACTTTGTCTTGAGAGTGGTTATAGACTAGTTCTTGTAGAACCTTTATAATGGAAGATCTTTCAGATTGAAACTAATAATTTTAAACAAATCTTGAACTATGTCTTTAGACTCTGCTAAGAGTCCCATTCAAACAAAGAAGGATTTTGATTTGCCCTCATGCTCATCAAATTGTAATAAACTCATACACATTTGTGAGGACTTTGTTTATCGAACAGCATGACGTAAACAAAATTGCTGCTGTTTTAAATCAAAAAAGAAAATTATGAAATGCACGAGTTGCTGCATTTTGTATATATGTATTTTTTTCCCATTTATTTATTTGTTTATTTATTTGTTGCGCGTACGTTTTATACAATCGCGGCAAGGTCACGTGTCATGACGAGTTTTAACGAAATCATTAATGTCATCTGCGGTATTAAAAAACAATTAGTCTCCATGTAAAATGAAACATTTCATTTATTTGATGAAGCTATAGTCTATAAAAAATATATTTGGCGGAATCAATAATAACCGTTTTTATCTGTGTTTAGTTTATTGTTTAAAAAATGTTGATGTAATTAGTAAGACTTTTTTTGCACAACCTGCTCTGGTGTAATTTGATCATGTTAAAGTATGATTATCGTAGTTGAAATTGCACTTTGATATTAACAATGGTACTTTCTTTAATGTGTAATAGAAAAAATAAGGTGATACTTTAATTGTGCTGATTAAAAAAAAATATAAAAAAGAATGAGAGACTTTTGAGAAGCTGGCGGCAGCAGACACAACGATCCCTTTTGACAGTTCTGAGCATGCGCGCACATTTTCAGTATTGCGCGCGAAGTTCTGAGCATGCGTACTACTGGTGAGAACCGTGAAAAGAGACCGTGCAAAAGTTTCCCATTATCGTGTACGAGATTGATGTTTAGTTTAACAATAGGTCAAAGTTGTTCACGTTGTGCTGTCGCTTCGGTGACATTTTAAATTGGTGGTCACTGTACTTTTAAAGTGAATTGTCTTTATGAATAAATGTAAGTAGACACACGGTCAAAGGTCATTTACAATGCGTTCAAATTAAGGGCCCATTTTCATGGAACTGCGAAAGCACAAGAAGTAGCTAAGCACAGCATGTATGTGTTTACCAGAATAAGGCTACCAGCCAAAATACGTTTTCGCATGTACCATCTGTGCCTGGTACGCTGCCTAATTTTGCTGAGCTGATTTTTTAAGCAATATTTGCCTGCTTGAGCAACTCT
Source organism: Marthasterias glacialis (assembly GCA_911728455.2). Taxonomy (NCBI): domain Eukaryota; kingdom Metazoa; phylum Echinodermata; class Asteroidea; order Forcipulatida; family Asteriidae; genus Marthasterias; species Marthasterias glacialis. The sequence goes on from OU452220.1 coordinate 3,705,137, forward strand.
GTGAAAGTGGGACCAAGTGCTGTCCCAAATTCACCAAAGTCTGCAAGGGTGTGATAAATTAATAACCGAATCTCCTTATTTTCTAATGAGAGTCAAATACATGCAAGAAAACTAAAACAAAACAAATTAAAATAAAAAAGGCTTTCTGCCCTTCCATAATTCCATTACCAGGGACAACTCTGACCAAACCTATTATCGATCCATCAAGTGTAACAAATCCTTGCAGTTGATTTCGAGATGACTTTGGATTTTTACGGGTAAACCTACAAACGACTCATCCAACAAGAACATTTGACCCTGTTCTACTTCGATGTTTAAAAAAATTGTGTTAAAATTGTATTTAAACTAGTATGTATACATTGATAGTCATTCAAATACGTTGATGAGAGTATGGTTAAAAAAAAAAAAAAGCAAAGCAGTTAATGTAATGAGCTTATTAAGAAAATAATAATAATAATAATTGTTTTCTGGCAATGAAACGCCTATTTCATTACCGGGGATAGCTCTGATCAAACCCATCATCGATCCATCTTACGACCCTCCACGTAAGAAAGGAGTGGGTTAGCAGCCCCAAACACTACTGAAAGCAAGTTCAAGATGCTCTCAAAATGAAATGTATATAAATAATCAATGTTTGCCATGTTGACATTTACTTAGAGTCTAGAGTTTACTCAGAGTCTACATATTTTTAATTGCTAAAAATTCAAAACTGACGCCATAAAGCAGCGTTTACTATGAATCCATTGTCTACACCCTGTCGGTTTGCTCATAATGGTTGGCATAAACAATTCAATCGCAGCTACGAATCCGTTCCATTCTGGAAGGTTTTAGGTTTTAGAATGTTAACGCTAAAATGTACGTTTTTTCTTCTTCTGTTTTTACTTTCTTTACTTTTAATTAAATTAGACCATAATCATCTTGATTTCAATAAATAAATCGTACTACAAACATGTTTAAAGGTCCAATGAAACATAAAGGAAACAAATCTTTGAAAAGGCACCTTTGTGTCCCCTTTAACCTTATTTTCGATTCTCATCTTGCCATTTTCAAGGGTATTTTGGTGTCTTTGGGTTTTTATTCGGATACAAATTTCCATGAGCAAAAGTGTGATGTCATATCAGGCAGAAACCTCAATGTTGAAATTTAGCTTATGCACAAAAAGTTGACAGAATCTAGGATATTCTGCTGTTGTAAACCTTCATTTCTTTGTTGATTTATTGTTGTGTTGGTGAATGGTGGTAAGCCAAAAATTGAGCAAACTATTCTCGCACATGCTTTCAACAGGCATTTTGGGGATAACAATTCCCAGAATTCCAACAGAAAACCACAATGTCTCCCTGTGATGACATCACAGCAGCGCCCTCAGTTTTCCTGAAAAGCATTGCACATTTTTAATGTTTAAAAAGTGCACTTTTAAAGAAAATTAGCAAGTCAATTGGTTTTCGTACACTTTAGATTGATACTAATCATTTCCCGCCCTCGTTATTTACCAGTTGGACCGTTGACCATTGACCATGTTATAAGATCACTAAGAGAATAAGCGTGTATTCTGTTCCACACTCGCAGTAGGAGGGGATTAATTGATACATCTGTGTAAATGAATGGTTTCCGAGTTTATTGAATTTTTAATTAGTTGTTTTATCTTATCGGGCCTATACTTGAAGCACCATTAATTTGATGTCAATCGATGTATAAATAAAACTGCACAAAAGAAAAAAAAACTCTCACCTGTTTTTCTTTGTGTTTGTGTGTTTCTGTATCCATTGATCTCGCCACCATGTTCTGCCGATGGATGATAGCAAATCGACGATTTGATTTTATTGTTACTATTTTCCTGTATTTTTTTTTTCTTTTTTTCTTTTAAGCCACTTGAATAGAGCGTTTGTTTGTAACTCCTGAATAGATCTGCATCCCGGACACTTCCCCGCCCCTTACCTCTCAAAACTATCAAGGCCGTGGGGGCACAACACTTTTTAACGCTTACTCCGACCACAGAGAAATTTTCTGACTAGGATCATGTAAACGCCGCGTCTCCTAAAATGTGCACTTCAGTCAGTGACATTGACCACCAAAATGGCGCAACCAAGATTATTGTCATGATGACGTCAGGTGAATTGGGTCAATAAGCCATCAATTCCCACAACGGCACATAGCGAGGTTCAACGTGACGTCACCCGATGCATTTTTCTAATGCTGGATGCACAAACAGACGCTGGGAATCATTCAGCCATTGAGTTTGTGCATGGCTGGACCCAATATGGCTGCGAAACGAACTTTTCCCGGGGTCACGCAACCTCTCTTTACTCAGGCTACAGCCGTACACGGACCAGAGCCGTATATTGGGAGAGTTGCGACAACTTGCGATTAGAAGCCATTTTCGGTCCAACGCGAAACGCGCGCGAAACGTGCTCACACAGTAGTACCAGACTATTGAGACTATCGTGAGTTTTGAGCATGAAAAAGATCGTCCAGTGTGGCACAGATTAGTTTGTAGTTTAGATTTAGAAAATCCATACATTTTGTTTTACTTTTAGTTTAAAGAAATACTACTTTAACTTAGTCTTGAGCAGATCAGCCGGGAAAAAAATCCCGTGATTCACGTTCGTACATGCACATGAAAAGTTCGACACTGAGACAGCACTAACGTTAATCGTTATGCCTAGTACTTAGTAGTACATGTACTATACTGTAGATGGTGTAAGTTGTTCGTTCTTGCTCCTCCGATGCATCATGTTCATTGTTTAGACAGAAACGTTAACATCAATTCAACATTTCTTTTGTGCACACATTTTACCAATTGAATAGCTGACGCATTGTTCATGTTCATCATTTGTACAGGGGCAAAATAGAAAGACAAATTTAGTTACTATGCAAGGCAAGACAATGTTTTTATTGAAAAAGACATTACAATTTACAATACAGTTACAAGCATGACGAGGAAGTGGGTTGCTTCATGAGTGTTCTGCCTTCACCTCAACGGGGTCCTTTTAATACTCCCAGTAGCAGTAGTCTATATTGCACCCTGCATATTTAGAGTATTATGCGACATGCTCCGTATACTGCTCTTCATCAAATAACGCTCTAAACTCTTAAACTTTGCGTGTGTCATTTGTATCATTTGTATTGTATGTTTTCAACAGGCAGTATGAAGTTGACTGGGATATAGCACAGAAGCGCTATATTTTCCCGTATTCCACTCACGCTAGTGTGATAACAAAACAAAAAATAAAAAAGTAAAATAATTTTTTTTTTTTTTTTTAAATGGATAGAATAAAATTAGGAATAATGTCTTTGACCCCCCCTTGCCTCCCCAAATGAAAATGTCTGGTGCACTGGCTTCAGGCCTGAGGTCAGTAAATTTAGTGTCTAGACCAGCAGTCTTGTTTTTCAATAGAATACTAATACCTCACTGTGTATCTTAAAAAACATAGGACAAATGATGTTCAAATGTTGACTTTGAAGCCGATAAATAATTTCAATTCTATTAGGCATCCAATGGTACTTATACCCAAAAGACAAATGAGATAAATCTTCTAAGAGTGCTTGTTCAAAAGTTGTCAGTTTACATATTAAACTGTTTTGAAGATTGTGGTCTTGTAAATAAAATTCTGGTTCAGTAAATGTTTTGTGGATTTTCCCACCAAACTCAAGCCCTGATTACATACATGAGGTGTACATCATACAGCAGTTTATCCCCTTGCAAATATAGTGTTTAACTACGAGTCACAAGCCTTTTGGTAAAAGTACATCATGCCCTAATTGATGAATGAGAAATATAAACAGATAATTATGATGTCATTGTAAACTCACAAATCCTGAACTAAGCACCAGTGGAATCAAACCACTCACATCTGCTCTCATGGTAGTAGTACAACAAAATTGCTACAATACCAAGAGAACCGTGTGTCAATCTGAAGTGCTTTGTATTAGTTACAAAACAGTGAGTTACAAATCAATTTGAAAACATACGTTTATATGAACACTTTGTTTTCGCTAATTACTTCTTTATATTTACAATTTTCAGTGGATGAGCATTGTGCTGCTGCAGAGTATGTATGCTCAGCTAATGGTGATACTCCAACCTTCCTCTTGCATGACATGGTGGGCTTCTGACATCTATTTTTGGGTGACTTCCTCGGTTTGCAAACTTTACGGTGAAGAAATATGGTTGGGACAGCACTCAACTTAACTTTCTGTCAGTTCGCTGAGATTCAAATTGTTTCTTGTCAAAGTGTTCCTAAAAAGTAAACGGTATATAAAAATGCAACCACCTAGTTAATTTTATGGAGTAAAAATATGGTTCAATAATAGGTTTTTTAAACTTTTCTAAGTAATCAAAAGGTAGTCCAAGTTTACCCTGAGACAGGATGGTGATGGCTACAATTAACAATGCATGTACAAATCAGAATACTTCCATTTAATCTCAGTTGCCTTTGTATCTTTTTAGGTTGTCAACAATTCAACTCTTTTTTTTAATAAAGTAGACCCCCCTAAGTGCAACAATATTAAAGCTGATAAAGACCAATATTTTTTGTATACAATGAATATATAGAAAAAGAACGGATCAAATGGATCAGGTTTAATTCTAGCTGGATTAATATGTATACCCGGTAGCTGTACTCAGTCTTAGTCACATAACTTAGACATAAGAACAGATTAAGGCTAGGCTATGACTGGCGATCGGACAGACCATGTGTTAAAATTCATTCTTAATTTCTTTTTAATATTTTTTTCTCCAACATTTTACATGTATCCAATAGAAAGGGTATATTTATTTTTTTTGAAAAGGTCAAAACAGTTTGCCCATCAAAAACCCTTGTTACAATGTTAGTTGTACTCTCTATTGTACTACAACTTGCTCTATGGTACTAGCACTACAACACAAGTAACAAATAACTACATGTACATTGACATTGCAATTATCGATGATACTTTCTTTAGTATTTCAAATTGCTAGTTGCGATGATCGTAACCCTCCATTCTATGTCATGTGTCATGATCCTCCGTCCGACGGTCCGGTCTCGTCTCCGACCGTCGGGAGGACTGAGGGTTACGATCATCGCAACTATTCAAATTGCATGCTTTATTGTATTCCAACAATCATAAAAAACACCCGGATACTAATAGTACAATGTAGGCAAGTAGTATTTTGGAGGTAGGTCGGCATAGTCTGATAGTGATATAAATTCGACACGATCAACCGAGTAACTTCGCTGAAGGATTGTTTTTCTATAGCTTACCTAACAAAGGCATGAATTTGAGTTAGGATGCCAGTCGCGCCGCTTCACCTTCACTTCCCAAGCTTTTCTCCTCACTTTATCTCTTGGGAACCGATAAAATCTCAGGCCAGTTCCTGACCTAGTGCAACCCCAAGCACTACACCCTGTCATTTTGCTGGACCCTGCTCTCCTCTCTCTCTGAGTCTTTGGCAACTGGTTGCGATCGTCAGATGTTACAAATTACAAATTGTATTGTATTTGTACACTCAAATGTACCGCCGAGTTTCCGCATCTGTTTTTTGGACCGAAAATGGCGTCCAGCAACCACGTGACCAAAAAAAATGGTCCCTCTATGTCGCAACTCTCCCAATATACGGCTCTGACACGGACAACAGATTGGCGCCCTCTAGTGATTACATGATGTAACGGCGATATGGGCCGGGTTTGCGCACTAAGAACGAATAGGAGACTATGGAACGCTGGGTGGCAGCAGACTTACCTGTTAAATTTCCAGTGTTTGTGTAGTTCTGAGCATGCGCAAATTTCCGAGAACAATGTATTTGCCTGTTAAGTCTGCTGCCACCTGGTGTCATCAAAAGTCTCCCATTTTGCAAAATAAAGCAAATTTAATATTAGATTCTGTTTATTCGTTACATGCCATTTTTAATAAATGGGTCTTATTTTGAATATAGCTCCACAAGGCTTGTAGACAAATTAACAATAAGCGATTTGAGACGCCATCGCGGGATAAAGCACATTATAAGAACTGCGTGTTATTAGTAATTATGTTGGTTGGACTTTTCTCTATGGTTGGGGGCACCCTATCGCCAGTAGTTGGCCAAATATTCCAACACAAGAGGGCGTGATTTTGTAAGACTTCTTTTTCTCTATAGAGAGGTTGCGTGACCCCGAGAAAAGTTTGTTTCGCAGCCATGGTAGGTGCAGCTAGCCATTTACAAACTTAATGGCTGGCGCGTCGTCTGCTGAATGATTTCCAGCGTCTGTCTATGCATGCAGCATTACAAAAAGGTTTCAGGTGACGTCACGTGAAACCTCTCCATAGAGAGAAAACCATGCGCCGAGCATTATAAAATGAAACCCACAACTTAGTCTGCAAATCAAAGATTCGAATGTTATGGTTTTTATGGATTGTTTAAAAAATGATCCAAAAATGTGCCTCTAAAAAGTGCAGGGTCATTTTTCGAACGTGGAGTGTGGCCAGTTGACTTGTTCCGGGGTGTTTATGTCCTGGTCGCCGTTGGATTTTATGACAACAGAGGTCGCAGGAACTCCAGATCATGTGGCGCTGAAAGAGTAATCAGAGTGTTTCCAACAATCTGAATAGGGACGATGGTACCGACGTTCTTCGGGAGCACTCATCATCAAGATATTTGTAATAAAACCAACCTGTGAAAATGTCAGCGCATTTCGTTGTTGCGTTTGTAAGAAAACGATAATAATGCATTCATCATTTTTGTATACGAATCTGGATACAGCTAGTTCTTCTCCAGTAATGGGAGACTTTGGAGACGTTAGTGGGCGCCCCAGTAACCGGTCCTTTTCTATCATGAGAGCAATAAAAAAAAGGACCGGCTATACTGGGGCGCCCGCTAACGTCTCAGAAGTCTCCCATTCGTGTTGCAAAATCGTGTTGCTAAATCGGCGATTAAGTTAACAAAACGAACGTCGCCAACCAAGATTAGAGCACCTCTTCCTTTGATTCTATATGTTGATTGGCCAAACGTGCGTCACGTGGTGTTGTGTATTTTTACTATTGCAACGCACACCGACCAAAAGAACTATTACGGTACTACCCAACTATAGCCTAGCAATCGACGTACTATCGTCCCTGTGATAGCGGTTCGTGAGCGGGTTCGCGGAGTGATAGCGCCCTCTATTGGCGGAAATTCGTTCCGATAATTTCCGTTTTGGTTGATTTTGTAGCCACTGCTACTCCGTTGACTTTGTCCGCCATTTTGTTAATTTTTTGATCGGAAGTATTTTTTGCTTAAGCAGACGGTACTTTTTATTTTGCGTGTGCAGTTTACGCTGGTGAAATACGTTTACGCTGAAGCATTTTTTTGTTGTTGCTATAGTACGCAGAAAAATTTGCTTACCGTTAAGCAGCTCTATGAAATTGGGCCCTGGAACGTCTTGCACCAAGACTAGACACTCTGCGGTAAGTTGGCCGCATTATGCTAAGTCAATGGGTGACCTGACCTTGGTTCGACCTCCTTCACTGACAGCAAGGGGTCTATGAATGGACAAACAAAGGCAAACCGTCACTGCACCACTGCTACCTGCCATGATAGACACAACTGTTCTTGATATCCGATGACGTCATGTTTCAATTTTTGCTCTGAAAGAGTATGAAACATATTTCACTCCATTATTAACGTGAGGTTTGAGACTTTCATTTTATTATTATTATTATTGTATATTTGTTTACACATTAAAATTCGGTCTTCAACGTCAGTTGGCGCATGCGCGTTGAGACTTCGACTTGGCATAATAAATTAATTTTTTCGGCTTGACAAAGGCATGAAGTATAATTATATGATACGCATATACGAATGGCACATTGAATAACAACACCGAGCGGTACCACACCCAAAGGATTCCTGCGCTACAAAAAGGTACAGTATTTTTATCATTTCAGTTATAGTTTTGGTAAGGCTAGATATGCTGCTTTAAACAAGAAACCCCGTCAAGATATCTACAGGCTCCCCTTGCAGAATTGTGAGCTGAAAAGAGATATTTTATAAAACATGTAGCTTTGTGTGAAAACGTTTGTAACACCGTCCATTAAGAGCAAAAACTGCGTCGGCAACCCAACTTGTAAAAGGGCAAGCAGGGTACAATATACAAAATTCTGCATTATTTTGATTGTTTTGCCGGGGCAGTCAAGCAAAGGCTTCTGACCGCCAAACCTCTGTAGGTGGGGAAATATTTCTGTTGTTCAATCAATCTTTATTAACAAGCGAGCAAGTATACACAATTCTACACAGCAGAGCAACTGTTACAGCAAAGCAAGTAAATCAATAAAAGAAGAAACAAAAATGTTTCAGGGGATGTTTTCAGATTGAATCATGGCGCTGGGTTGAGACAAACAGAGCAGAAATCTAAAACGTGAAGAATGATTACCAAACAATCTACATTTGGTTTGAGATCTTTTGCCCCATGTTTTTAAGAAGGTGGGCAGAAATCAATTGAAGCCCGAACAGCAAAGTTTAAAATCCCCTCGTGGGAGGTCATAGATGATGGATCTTCTTCAGGTGAGAGATCTGAACTCTCCGACTCGATGAGTTTGAGGAGTTTGCCTCGTTGGACAAGCGGTTTGATGCAATCTCCCAAAAAGTCAGCTTTGTCGGTAGAGATGGGGTCTTTGACCATGTCAAACCATTCAAATTCAAACCATTTGTTTGAATTTAGGCCAATTTGTCTAATTATCACCGTTACCGGGCCGCTTGACAACATTTGTCATCCCATCTGACCGAACTGTTTTATTGTTTTATTTGTTCGCTTCCATGTTGACACCCTGCCAATCTGTGGGCAACACCGAGTGTTAGGTTTGGCCATACAACGGGCATTAGGCTATTGTTGGGGATTCAAGATATATTTCTGAGATGCGTGGAAAGGCAACACCGTCAGGGCCTATGGATAAAGGCTGGGGTTGGCCGTTTTGACGGGAGACCCAGAAAGGCCTTTATAGCATTGATGTGAAGATGGTCAAGTCTTTCCAACTGAGCATCAGTTAGTTCGTGAACAGTATAAGCATGTATCTTAAAGATGGGGTAGCATATTGAGTATAGGTTTTTTTTTAGCTTAAAGGGCCTACGAAATAGGATTTTGTATTACTTGAAACAACTCGACATTCATTCTGACACTTGTTTCTGGATTTTGTGTTTTATGCAAATTGAATCTTTCATATTTATGAGCAAGTGTGATGTCATCGGAGACAAAGCTGCAACATCCTGGTTGGTTTGTGCACAAAAAATTACAGATTTTTTTTTTTTTTTTTTCAAATGGCAACTCCACTAATATTTGGTTGTTGTCTTATTGATGAGTGTTTAAAGTTGTCAGTACGTATTTTGTTTTCTTTTGCAAAATTTGGGATTTTGATTTTGTACATTTTCAATGCTGCTGTGAGACTTTGTTCCTATCATGAGTCACACAACAGAGCCCTCATGTGTCCAGTTTTAAGACTGGTTATTTTTGAAAATTCAATTAGTACATTAAATCTTAATTTTAGTGCAAAAAAACTATTTTTCATTTTCCTTAAACTGTCCTAAAGCATGGATATTTGATATAAAAAAGTGTAAGAAAAATTGCTCTTCATAGGCCCTTCAAACTCATCACGTACCAGACATGTTGTTCTTCGATAATGTTATTTATCATTATACCTTCAAGTTTGGGTTTACCTATTTCATTTTCATGAATGTCCTTGGATTTACCCTCAAAAGTGATATTGCTGCTGAGGAATTTTTCAGGGGCTTCCCTGGCAGATTTGAGGACAAAACGTCACCAGTTGTAAAGGTACAGGCATCTGTTCTACCACTGCGAGTTGAAATAGATTTACACTTGGTAATGACTGGTTTGATCATCAGATTCGTCGATTTGGTGATTACGTGGGTTTCGTTCATTCATTTTTGGTGCCTTCGTTTGTCCAATGTTATGAGACAAAAGTCGTCCGCAAGACCGACATCCATCTAAATCGTAACCAAAAGAATCTTCTCGGGCCAATGGCGTCGAGACTTGGATTTGGATTATGATATATTTATTTGACATAGGTTTGACATAGGCACCCCGTACATTACAGAATATTCGCATATTCGAATGGCATAAAATTATTGATTTAACAACACCGATCGATACCACACCAAAGGATTTCTGCTGTAAAAAAAAAGGGTACAAGGTTGTTGTTTTTTTTGTACCATTTCAGCTGTAGTTTTGGTAAACATAAATAACCTAGATGTGCTGCTATAAACACGAAACCACATTTCTGAAAAAAAGAAAGTCCTTGAATCTACATAATAGCTTCGTGTGAAAGCATTCTCCGTGCTCCAATTTAAAAAAATGTGTTGGCACCTCCACTAGTAAAAGGGCAAGAAAGGAACAATCTACATAATTTTGTGTTCTATGCCAGGGCAGTCAAGCAAAAGCTTCACAAAACCTCTGTAGGTGGGGTAATATTTATGTTACCAACAGACGGGTTTTGTTTTTTGGGGGGCACAAGAAACTCGTCATTGGCAGCGCAGGGATACAGTATGACTATACGAGATCTATGTTGTTTGAAGGCAGGGTAAACCTTTAAAAATTGAAACCGTACGTTTTTTTCAATCCTATATAATTGTAGATGTATACCACAAAACTAACCTCTGAATATGTTCGTTCAAAAGATGTTGGCGCTCTTGAGATATTGGCGAAAATCTAGAGTGATTAATTTCACGCCAAAGGATCCGAAAATGCTGACATTGCGCAAAAAAAGGCATCACGGCAGAAGCCTAATCTCTAAGATTCGAACTTGTTATCGAGACATTGCCTCTTTCTTAAAAACTATACTACTCTTCAAAGGAAGTCATTTCTCACAATGTTTTATACTATCACCAGCCCTCCGGATACTCCTTACCAAGTATAGACTAAGATGCTATGGTCATTTTTTTCTTTTCTTATAGTATTTACCATAAGTATCCCATACCTATAAATAAGGGGGTGCAATTTTGTTTGGGAAAATTACATGGCTTTGTATACCGGTGTGATTTTGGTATCGTGAAAGAATCTGACGTCATGCACGAAGCGCCTGCATCATTCCTTCATTCAATTCATTTAATTGTCGAAACGTGATTGAAGCTAAAATGCAGGCACATGTACAGAAAAGTGTAAGATAAAAATGGCAATTGATATAAATCCACCAGCTCATCATTGGTAAAGTGTCTGTAAATGCGTCCATTCTTTCCACAAATCAAGATATATTATATGTAATGAAACCAACCTGTGAAGATGTCAGCTCATTTCGTTGTTTCATTTGCGAGAAAACGGCAAACAGCACTGTTTGACTCATTCTTAGGCAGATTTTTGGTCTCCCATGAGACGACAATTAGTTGTTGATCTTATTTCAGTTTTTATCTAAAAACGATAACACTTCAGGCAGAAAGATTTCAAGGACATTTTGTTTACCATTATTGTTTGTAGATCTGTGAACCAATTGGGGTGTCGTGGCCGAGCGGTTAAGATCACCGGACTCAAGTTCTGGTGTTGTTGGCAGCTGAGTGTGGGTACGAATCCCGGTCGCGGCACTTGTGTCCTTGAGCAAGATACTTTACCATCATTGCTTTGTCCTTCGGATGGGACATTAAGCCACATGTCCCCTGTACTAGGATGGGTAGTGCACGTAAAAGAACCCCGATCACTTATCGTGGAAGAGTAGGGGTTTACCCCGGTGTTTCTGGTTCACATGGCAAGCATCCTTATCTACAGGTCTCCTCAGGCTTGAGAGCTACAGTGATTAAAGTTCACTTATGAGGCATCCTTGGTTTCATTACCAGAAATGTATAATAATAATAACATTTATGTTTTTCTTTCTTACCAATGTTGAGCTGGGGCTTTTAAACAACACCACAACACAAACAATCATTTACAACGTCCTCTGAAAAAAATAATAATTGGACGGGGGGAGAAAAAAAATGCCAGAGTTACTTTGACAAAGTATCACCCTGGTAAACATCCCCAATACTGCCTACTTCATGCATCTTGAAGGGGAGGGGAGGGGCAGATAAAACAAAAATCACTTTTCCTAATTAAACAAGCCCCTTTTCAACAATCTTGCTATACAAAAGATGTTGGATGGGGTTGGTGATGGTGGTGGCTTAATAGAGCTTTCCCATGAAATATGTAAATTGCACATCACGCGTGCGCACAACACTACTGGTTGGCAAAACGAGGGAACATTGCGCCTTTTCTGTGTGGGACTGATGGTGGCGCGACGCACACGCGTTTGTGCGTCTGGCTAGTGCACAACTCTATGGCGATTGCCAACCAATAGTGTCTGTACGCATGCGTGAGTATAATTAGCATATTTTATGGAAAAGGCTATTACAAGACCGAATTTTCCCGAACGCGAACGAGTCATCACGAAAGTACTTGAAGTGCTTAAGCCCTAAACCAATCAGACGCCTCCCCTGCGCGTACGAAACTGCAGGCAACTTAAAAAAAAAAAAAAAAAAAAAAAAAAAAAAAAAAAGCGGTGTCGTGCACGTGAACGATGGCGTTGTGTGTGCACGGGCATGAGAGTTATCGTAACAAAAACTTGTTTCTCTGTCTTCGGTAGCACCACTGATAAACCGGTTTTAGTCATTTAGCGTAATAAATATGCCGACCTATTGTTGTGTTACTGGGTGCAAACAGAGACATCGAAAGGACAACCTAGTTGGGTTTTTCTCTATTCCACGGGCTCAGAAGAGACGAAAGTTGTGGTTGGATTTTTTACAATCCGACGGCGACGAAGGCGAAGATTGGCCTACATATATCTTCGCAAACGAGTATGCGGAGAGCATTTCGTATCAGGTAGTACTAATATTTGAAGACTGAGGCCTAAACGTTTATAGGGTAGCTAAACCTACATTAATAAAGTAGCCATTTGTTATCTAATCCTCTTGGGCCTAACGTTACTCCCAAATCCAAACATCAAATTCCATTTTTTTTTTTTTTTTTTTTTTTGTAGATTTAGTTTATTGGAAATTACACAACAAAATCACGAACTTAGAAAACATTGTCCCAAAAGCCGGCCACCGATAACGGTATTCCATACAATTACTGTGACGTTATCCAAGTAGCATAATAAAGAAATTATGAAACCCCTGTAGAGACAACGTGTTAGCATACTTGAAAAAAAAACCTGAGAGGTCAACGAAGTGGAAGGCACCGGATCAGTAACGAATGCTGCTTCCTAGGCATAGGCCTAGGGACAGGTTCACGGTGCAAGACCAGTCTATCTAAAGTCTAAAGGCTAAAGACTAAAAGAGGTGAATGCATTTTGACTTGGTCAGTGTATGATAGATCATTATATTGGAGGAATCATACAGGCCTATGGTTATTTCTGCGGATGATGTTAAACTAATATAAAACAGACAGTTGAGTCCAATGTTCGTTCGATCAAACGGAATGAGCATGAAGTTCACGTACGATACACAAACCACGTTACCACACGATTAGAAAAAGACGACACGTTTCTACATTTTGGGCTACAAAATCCACAAAACTGTAAAATATACTCCCGTGTATTAATGATTACAGAGATAAAACACCACTTGAAGTTTGAAGTCACCCATACAGGTAGTATTCAGTCTAATTACTTTGAAATCTTGATTCTACCGTTTTTGAAAGTGAAAATGGTCGGCCGCCATCATTCTACAGTTTTCTACGGGCGCCACGCTCACGGCCATGCGTGCGATTATGCAAATTAGGTTTCGTGAAGTTTACTAAGCACTGGTGTAATGGTCTATTAAACGGAAATCTCACCCCTCGATTGTCGCGTCCACTTTCAAGCCGCAGTAGACGCGCGCACGCAAGACATGCAGAATACTCGCGGGCAAAAATGTTCTTTAAAAATTAAAATCTTTCTTCAATGACGCACAATGACTAAACATGTTTGCGTACAGCGCGACTTCAAAACGGTTGTGCATAAACAATGTAGAGTTATCGCTCTAGTCAATATTATACACATATGGACTGGCAATGAGGACAATAGTGCACGTCTATGCACCCCGAGGGCCTGTGAGTGAAATAGGACCCTCTCCTGGTCACTCACAGGCCCTCGGGGTGCATAGACGTGCACTATTGTCCTCATTGCCAGTCCATGTGTATACTAAATTTTGAAACACTTGGTGAAATCTGGAATCTTCATCTCACCAAGCACAGAGTGTATGCGTTACAGCAGGCAGAAAAAAATGGTTATTGTTTCAACTTTTGTTTTGTTCTGAAGGGTGCTTAGTACCGTTGTAATACCATATATTTATCATGGAATCTTTTACTTGTCATTTTCGGCTACTTTTGACCTAATATTGTAGTTACGTATCATCAAATGTATATTTGAAAATTATCAAATAAATAATTGCAAAGTATCACATTACAAATGATCGCATATGTACTGAAGATTATTGCATGAACATTGCAGATTATTGCATATATATTTTCAACATTGCATACATATGACAAATGTCGCACATAATATGACAATCGTCGCATACAATGAAAAACATCGCACACACATTGTGTACATTATCGAATATTGCAACGTTTGACACTCCATACGGACCAGACGTCCGGACGGTTTTGACCACTTCCTGCAAGATGGAGACTCGCGGAAGCAGAAAACAACCAGAGGACGACCTATATTGTACATGTACAGTGTATATACGTGTACAGTGTGTGGGGGTTTAATTCTGATTACACCATGTACAATGTGCACCACCACACTTACAACTGCCTCTCTCTTTTCCCTTCTTTCCACTTGACAGCTTTTGGGTCGCGCAATCAGTCTATAGACTGTTCCAGCCTGTCAACCAAACTGTGCGCGTTGACTAATTGGATCACGCCTTTTGGTCATGTGACCTCGGTCAAAACTCGGTCACGCATGCAGAGTAAACAAACGCAGACTAATGTGTGTGGGCAGGGCTTGTTGCCAAAGCCGGAATGGTCTATTGTGCAAGTGACCTTGGCCAAGTCTCAGGCCCCCCAGTTGAATGAAACCATCTGTTGAGTGAGTGGGTTGTAGTCCAGGGTTTTCTTCTGATCTCTTACCGACAGTTTACAAGTCTAGCGACCAGCAGGCACCTAATTATGCCTGACAGAACTGTCTGGCCATGGCCGTGGGGCCTGCGAGTGACCTATTATTATTATGACAATGGTTTATCAAAAACTCTGCTCATTGCTGCCCACCGGCTGAATTACAAGACAGGTTTTGTACAACATATTTAAAAACAAACAGATTAGAAAAATAGAGAAGTACGGACCATAGAAAAACATTTAAAAAAATCAGTAATGATTCTGTGTCGGACATAATAGCGAACCACGATCACAGACTTGAAACCAAGTCTAGGTCACTTCCTTTTTAACGCATAATGTTGGGAGACACTGAGTGAAGATACTGGGTGGATTTCACAAAGCGCTAGGACTAGTCTTATCTTGAGTTAGGAAGAGTAATTAGTCCTAACTTATAGGACTAGTCATAAGTTAGGACTATAGTCCTAAGTTAGGACTAGTTTTGTGAAATCCACCTCTGGTCTTTGACAATTATCAAACGTATACCTTGTCTTTGAAAGAGCCCTTTACTGGGGAAAAACTGCCTTGAACTTTACATTTCTCAAAAGGGATAAAACTAAAATGGACCACGCTAAAGGCAAAGGAACGATTTCTTTATAAAGTGATCAGCAATACTATATTTAATTTCAGTATAATTTTTGCTCAGGTTTGGAACGCCTTGACAACTTTATATTCTGCCACAAGACGTATCGTGTTACCTGGAAAAATGAAGGCACTCGTTGCAATCGTTTTCATCTTTGCTTTTATCGGTAAGTCAATAAAATATCAAGCAAGGGCAGAAAATAATCAGTTCATTTCAAGTTGACGGTTTTGCATGCAGGGGTTTGTTGGAAATACAAAAAAAAGTACCATTATTTTGTACAATTAATAATAGGGGTGTAAGGGCACTTGCAAAACACAAGAAGTAAAAAAGAAATCGTCATTGATGTTTGTACTTTATGGTTATGTTCAGATCTCGGAAATGCACTTCAGTGCTACTTCTGCTCTGGGAGCGGGGATTGCGCTGACCCGTTCTCAACTACGAATGTTCTTACGGTCGATTGCTCGTCTAGACCAGAATTCCTTAACCGGTGTTGGGTGAGTACACGGTACAAAAGATACAAGAAAAACAAGGTTAACTAGACATTATGTGTTTGTGGACAAACACGTAGCTGTTCCGAAGTTGTTTGTCGTTTGATTAAACACTCCAGACCTTGAAAATGGTCCTACACGGTACAAAATTTATGACTTTTAGACAATTGGCTCAGGAGATATATTTTTTTAATTTGAAGCTTATTACGACCGGAAGTAAAGGTCAAAGTGGGGTCATGCGTTTTATACAAATGTCACACTTTATGTGAGCTACAAATATTACAAATATTATGACTCTACAAGAATTGGTTCAGGAGATGTGATTTTTAGAAATTTTGAACTTCCTGTTTGGACCGGAAGTAAAGGTCAAAGCGCGGTCATGCTAATAAACAAATGTCACATGTGATGTAAGTTACAAAGGGAACAAAGATCATGACTCTACGAAATTTTGCACAGAAGAGTGAGTTTTTTTGAAATTTTGTACATCCTGTTATGACCCGAAAGTAAGAGTCAATTTGGGGTCACGCCTGTAAATCAAATGTCAAATATGATGTAAGCTACATAACAACACAAAGATTACGACTTTACAGGATTTAGTTCAGGAGATATGACGTTTTAAAGTTTTGAACTTCCTGTTTGGACCGGAAGGAAGGGTCAATTTGAGTCATATGTTTAATTAAAATGTCACCCGTGCTCCAAGCTTTAAAATGGGACAAAAATTGGAACTCTACGATATGTGCTTCGGGAGATATGATTTTCTCATTATTAAACTTTGAATTAATGTAACTTGATACCTGATGACGTCACGATGACGAAAACATGTTTGTCTTACTATGAATTGTTGTTATTTACAAGGTGGTAATTATTCACACTGCTGTCTTATGGTCAATTAATTAATAATTATAATTTTATGATACCGTTTAGCTTAGTCAAGACACAAGCTTTAACATAATAAAGAATTTATCTCATAATGACAATTCAAAGAACGGCTTTTTGTGCGCAGAAAAGTCATGTGTTAAGTCAATAGGGTTTTGGGGGAAATAAAGAATAATAGTCGGAACAGCTAAAAATAAAAATCTCAACAGAAACAATAGCTGTTCCGACTGATAGTCGGAACAGCTAATAAAAAAAAATAAAAAAAAATCTCGACAGAAACAATAGCTGTTCCGACTAATAGTCGGAACAGCTAAAAAGGACACCTGTGCGTTTTGCACGTTAGCAGATGTAACGCCTTTTAACCTGCCAACCGCGTGGTGGCGTCCTTCCCCATGTGTCAATTTTGCTTGGATTATTGGCATAATTGATGGCTGAAAACCAAATTTCTGCCTCCGCAGAAGCATCCAGGGGTGACGACGATTAGTCACGAACACAACTATACTGTATGTATAAATGAACATTGCATAATACGTAAACGTGTACTGTATGTAACAATGTGTGGATCCACTCACTGCTTGTGATGGGGAAATTAATAATAATGCGGGAGCAACTATTCCCAATAAACACCGTCCGGCCGGCGTGCCTTGATCAAGGCTGTCCCACACTACATGGTGCACGAGCCAAACCTTAGTTCCTGTTAACTGAACTCACTCACCTGGAATTTTCTTGAACTTTATAATGTATTAAGCTTGTCCCCTTCATTGCATCTGATGAAGTAGTTGTTGCTACGAAAGCTCATGCAGTTGTTTTTTGTTTTTGTTTTTTTGTTTTTTGTTTTTGTTTTTTTTGGGGTTTTTTACTATTAATTTTAGTCTTTCAGTGCTATCACTAAGTTTTTATATTTCATCTGTTAGACTAACACGGCAATCTCTATTTTCTGTTAACTTTGTATTCCATTCCATTTCAGAAAGCGATTGTCGATAATTCTGTCACCCGCTCCTGCGCAGTGGATAATGTCTGCCCCCCTGACGGAACCGGCTGTATAACTGAGCAGGGCGTTACTACCTGCTGCTGTGATGGAAACCTGTGTAACTCTGCAAGCACCACTGGGGTCAGCTATGTTACCCTTGCCTCCCTGATCATTGCAAGTTTCCTTGGTATGATGTAATTTGAACCAAGACGAACAAGAGTCATGATGAGTTTCTTTACATTATAAACACTAATCTCTGCGTAATGTCTATAGTATCAATGTCTTGTTGCTCAGAGCTCACAGCTTTAGTGGGGATTTGGTTCATTTTTGTCAAAAGCAATATTTAGGGCTGCCACTTCACAAAATTGGATTTTCATAGCTTGGCACAATTTTTTTCCTTAGATTAGCCTACGATGTCATCGAAACCAGACTAACCAAACAACAGCCGCTGGGCGTCAGGAGCCGGGGCTTTTGCGGAACATGGATCAACCCTCTGTCCCGCAGATGCCCCCAGTTTTCATTTAGACACAAGTTTACGTTATTCTGACTTGATTTTCGGGATGTTTCTTTTATTCTCAAAATGTCCTTAAAAAGTCCTCAAGATTTTGGAATTTCCTGAAAATTTCCTTAAGATTTTTGGAATTTCCTTAAAGGTGTACTTGAACTGTACTGCATATTTTTCGCCAGCAGCAATATTGGTATGACCTAAATTGCATGCAAGGATAGTTGGATACCCTCCCTCAGCCCCGTGTTCCCTACACCTGTAGTGTATCAATTGAGCCCCACTCGTAGTGGCGTTAGTATTTTATTTGAGCCGGACTAATGGAGACATTGTACTTGTGTGCCACACGCGCCTTGACTAAGGGAAAAGATGCAGAATTAAACAAGCGGTAACTCGAGTTTGAACCCCGGATAACCAAGGAAAACCTTAAAAAGAAAAAAAAACTTGAAGTACAAAAACAAAAACTTGAAACCTCGAAGTACCGCCTGTTTAATTTCGCATTTATAAAGATTATAGCAATCCCAAAAAGGTACAGTCACTCAAAGGCGTATGCGTCACGCCACCTCCAGCACCATACGAAACGGCGCGGTGTTCCCTCATTTTGCCAACCAGTATAGTGTTCGTGCGCACACGCGTTGTGCAATTTACATATTTCATTGAACGGATCTTGTAAAATGTGCTACTTGGCCGAGTTCGGACATACTACTTCAAAACGAAGAAACAAGAGTATCGTAAGGATAGGTCAAGCGCAGCCAGGTAATTTTGTATGTAGACAGTACTGCTTTAAACCATTTTTATCAACTGAAATAGTTTTAAATCTTTGAATTTTACAGGAACTTGTGCTTGTTTGTTAGAGCCATGTCACTCAGGGCATTTTTTTACTGGCAGCTTAATGGCAACCAACTGCACCGCATGCAGAAGAAACACTTCGGTAGCGCAGGGGTTATTTTTTTCTGACAAAGTCTTTCAATTCTCAAGAAAATTCGGTGAACATTCAACTGTGAATGACTTTTCTTCTTGGAGATTGCCTGGAACTGGTTGCCTGTAAAATTACCTCGTGTGACATGGCCTTTAAATTCCCAATTTTTACGCGGGATTGAAATTTTAATCGGCTTAATACCTTTATTTTGTTTCTTCTTGTTTCATAACTGAGTAGGTATGTAAAAGGCGTTCGGTGATATAGAATTACTGAACAAAATGAAAGCCTATGACATTCATTCTCACTGGAAAGGTTACCACAGTGAACCAAAAGATTATCAGAGCAGATTTCACAAAGCTACTAAGCATTCAACGTCCTTTAAGCAACATTTTTGCAAGTGACCAGAGTGAAAGTCATTCAGTGGTTAGCAAATTCTGTGCTGACCAGTTTTATGAATTAAGATGACAATAATATCGAGCTAATTACCTTTTATCCAAGTGTCCAGGGTGGCTTCATCTATTTCTGTAACAAACCGAGAGTCACAGAGCAAACATGGACATGCGGTGCTGAGCACGAAACAAAAATAAGTTTAAACCGTATGCGCACGACGACAATTGAGGGCGCACTTTTATACTAAAAAAACCTCATTGGCCGACCCTGTGTGCACCGCGCATAACTTGACGTTATTCCACGGTCGTTTCATTTCTAAGATGACGTCATGGTGACGTCAATGCATAGCTCGTCAACGATGCCCGGGTAGTATTCGTGAGCACCCAACCCAGCACCTTCTTTATGGACTAGTCTCCAATAATAAACAAAACTAAAGACATGGATCTAACGCTGAAGTTTGTTTAGCGAAACGAAAGGTTTAACCGATTACAGTGACGTAATGACGAGGTTTGATATTGGCTAAAACAATGAGCAAGTTCGATCAAGGACCAATGGTTGACCAGTGGTTGGTGAGTGATGTACGTAGTGCATGCGCACTGAAGTTGAAGTGCGAATAACTCTAGTCATGTCATGCCAACGAGACCACGAGAAAATGGCAAAATCGACGTTCAATCGCTTTTCTGACAACACTGTTCCCCCTATGCACTGTCCTTAAGAAAAGGCTATTGGTAACCAGCGATGCGACCAACCTGGATAGGCTGGTCGCGAATTGTTGACTAGACTATACTCCAACCATCGTTGACTATAGCGTGAGTTATATGAGATTCAGTCTAGCTTTATTATATCCAACATATATCCAGAGCCTTTTTGGAGATCATGAGGGTTTGTTCTGCAAACAGACCAAAATGCATCCTTAGCCCAGGATCGCAGCAACTGGAGGAAATTTGTGGTCGCCTGCTCCGCAGCCGAATGATGACGAGTCAAGCTATTATGGTCCTTGATCGAACCTGGTTAAAACGTGTGTGAGAATATGGTCGCAGTACTTAATTTTGTATCCAAACACCATTGTACCAGATTTATATATGAACTCGGGTTGAATTTATGGAGCCTTAGTTATGTTGAAACTGAAAACTTTCTCAGATTGTAATAAAAAAAAATATTCAATGACTATGCATTGTTTGTTTAGGAGGAAGCTATTTGAAAAAGAAAGTGTTTTTGTTTTTGTTGTGTGTGATGTTTTCCTCAACTCCGGAGATTTCTGTCTTCGCCAACCTCACTATAAAAAGATTGTATACCCACCTTGCAAAGTTTCAAATCTATCCATAAAGGAGCACATTGCCTTCAAATCTCTTAACATGTTGCCGTTTGGAATTGCTCCTTATCCTTTTTAAGAATCGTTCATGCAGTAAAACATCTAACAGTGTGCTGCAATTAGTGAGAAGTGATTAAAGAAACCTACATTTTGCCTCGGGAAATAAAACCAGCAGCACAACACTAGAAACATACAGTCCGCCAATTTGTGGAGTCAAACATTTGGTTCTACAAAATGGCGGGCCGTGTTCTGAAACAAAATTCAACAAACATCACACAATTTCAAAGGACATTTATGTGAATCATTATGTTCTACTTTTAAATTATCTTGCAAGCCATATTCATTTCACAACAAACGCTTTTTATAGTCCCCAAGCTTCCAATCCGAATGCACTGTGCCCTTTAAATTAAATTTTAAAAAGATTGAAAAAATAAAAAATAAAAATAAAAATAACAAACATACTTATAAAGCGCATAATCACCGCGAGATCCCTATGCGCTGTCGAGAATTCAGGAATTATACAAATTTAACAAAATGTGTTTTAACCCGGGTTTTGAATTCTTCTCATGTTTCAGAATGTTTGACAACTTCTGATAAATTGTTCCATAACTGAACAGCAGCAGATTGGGAAGAGCGGGAACGGACCATATAATTACTTAATTTTAATAACTAGGGGGTCAAAAGAGAGTTATCGGTAGAACGCAGATTTCCAGCTAGTTTTGTACTCCTGGACTAAGCAGGGCTTTGAAGATAAACAAGAAGTACCAAAGCTTCAAAATCTATTCTTGCCCGTATCGGTAAACCTTTGCAAATCATGGAAAATAGGTGTTATGGATTCACATTATAATGCATGTCATGGCGACAAGTCTAGCTGAAGGGTTTTGTAAACGTTGCAATCTACCAGTGTTGTAGGTCTCGAGACCGGTCTTGAGACCAGTTCTGTGGTCTCGTGTCTCGGTCTCGAGCCTTCAGGTCTCGGTCTCGGTCTCGGTCTCGAACTGTTGGGTCTCGACTACAACACTGCAATCTACTCATTTGAGTGTCAGCCAATCCACACAGTAAGTTGTCACATGCATCTATGCGGCACATAACCAAAGAATAAATCAATTTATTTCGGTCGATTTTGTATCTAAATAGTGTCAAAATATTGTATAGAACCAATATTGGAATATTGTATAGATTAACACCAAATATAACTCCAAGGTTGCGAGCACTTGACACGGGGATGTTGAAGTGTTATCTAAATGTAATACTAGTGGTAGGACTGGCCGATCTACGGCAACCAGAAAAAATGAATAACTTCAGTTTTATTATCGTTCACTTTTATAAAGTTTGTTGGTTTCAAGCAGTCTTGAAGATGAATAATACCTGGTATTCTTTCATCTTGTTTGTGAGAGTGATGTAAAGTTGGATTTCGTCAGCATAAATCATATTCCCTGGTGATTAATGACATCCTCAAGTGGAGGAGAAAAGTAAAAGCTAGAGGGCCAACCACTTACATTACAGGACTAGATGTTTGAAGAAATTGTCGGTTTTGTCTTAACATCCATGGTTATAAAATGCATTGATCCATTAAGCCCCACCCCCTAATGTATTGACCAATCACAGCGTTGGCTATACATCACCCCTGTACACGAGGGCAGCACAATGTGCTGATAGTGCAGTGTTCTTACTTTATGTGATTCAATATATACTTGGAAAAACAAATTTGTGACAATTTAACCTCAATCCGTCGTCCGAGTCAGGAGAAAATGGTGAAAAACCGTGCACACTTTTCAGCATGACACATTGTCCGTAATTTTGATTGCTACCGAAATTAAAATCGGGGTCTTCAAACTCTATTTTCTCGACTTTGACAGTATTTCAGACAGAAACAATTCTACGGAAGATTGGTACTGGTATGAGCTTCATAACCAGTAAGTTTTTTAGATTGATACTAATATTTGACTCAGCCTGTGTAAATGAGACACTTTGAGGTAAAAATTTAAGTCCAAATTTCATCATGTAGGGCATCTTCCAAGGATTAAAAAGACACCACACTGACCTCTACAGAGTTGACTGTTCTGGCTTGGAACCGTAGACTATGTAGAGGTCAGTGTGGTGTCGTTTTAATCCTTGGAAGATGCCCTACATGATGAAATTGAAATTTACATTTTTACCTCAAAGTGTCTCATTCACACAGGCTGAGTCACATATAAAAATAAATAAAATAATGGATGAATACCAATCCTGTACTGTACCGTTAAATCCCTGAACTTTTGACTTGGTAACAAGTCAATCGTGTCATTTATTCGAGTACCAAAATACTATTTCAAGTTTAAAAAACAATTTTCGTTTTTATATATATTAAATATCTTTTAAATTGTTGCGACTTCCCATTTCCGATTTTCTAGACATGCATCTAGAGAAGAAAAAAAATGAGAATTACACAACTCACTGGACCTAACATTGCACTAAATTTTACTCAGTACAAATCCGCGTGGAAACTATGACATTTGCCTGTATACGGAGAGAAGACGTAAATGAAGTGGTGTGTCGGAATTCTACCTGAAAATTTTGCCCGTCTCGTCCTTCGTGAAGCGAAATATGGACGTAACAAATTTTAACGAAAGCCAGACAACGATTATAAATCCACGTACATTAACCGTGCTAGGAAACGTAATTACGGACCGTTTACGTAATACGCGCAACGTAAGCCTCACACGGCAACTGCTTCGGTCTCACTTTGCTCTCTGGAGTTCGCGGTCTGGTACCTGTATGCATTTGATTTGACGGAAGTGAAGCCTTTGGTCTGGAACCTTCTCTTCATCGGTATAATCACCATACTCAAAGCTGATATGAAGAAAATGACTGCTAAGACTACCAGACTGAGAACATAGTTGCCTGTAAGGTCATAAAGAGCACCTGTGGAGATCAAGGTTTAATTCTATATAATCATAGTATACAGTCATCTCTTTGTGTAAATATAAAACTGAATTGAAGATTTGTAATAGACCCTTCCGGAATATGTAAATTAAACACCGCGCATACGCGCTAACACTAATGGTTGGCAAAATGAGGGAACATCGCGCCTTTAAGTGACGCAAACGCGTTTGTGCGGCTCCGTAGTACACAACTCTATAATTTGTATGGCGTTTGCCAACCAATAGTGTCTGTGCGCATGCGTGAATGTCATTAGCATATGTTACGGGAAGGGCAAATTCAGATATGTTACTGATCTGAATAGCCTGATGTTGGATTTCAAATCACGAGCCATTCTAATTTGTTATACCATGGTATTAGATTGTGAATTTTTATTGGTCGAGAACCAATCACGTGACATAATACAAAATTCCATGTCTTCTCTAAAAAGTGATGTTGTCGGGGTCCATTACCTAGATCGTCCTCAGAAAATTCATTTCATCGTACCCATTGATATGTATTTTAAAGTTAGCAATACACCCGAGAAAGAGGTAGGTCATGTCGCCCACGTCCATTACCTAGATCGTTCTCAGAACATTATTTCATCGTCCCCATTATTCTGTACAACCACATTAGCGATACTACCGGAGAAAGAGGTTAATATGCAACAACTGGTACTATGCACGCTACTGTACTTTCGATATGATGCTCACGATATAGGGACCGTTGATACATTTTGGTTGATAAAAAATTTGTAACTGACGCACTTTTGTTGAATCAAATATTGTCGTCTGCAGCTATGTCGGTAAGGGCCTTTTTAACAATCCTGCAATCAAATACCATGGTATAACAAAACAATTGTTGTCTGTTGTGATATGTGGTCCATGCTGTTTTGGACACCCGCATCTGCCCCCTCGGGTGTCCAAAACAGCATGGACCACAT
Organism: Marthasterias glacialis; assembly: GCA_911728455.2. Taxonomy (NCBI): domain Eukaryota; kingdom Metazoa; phylum Echinodermata; class Asteroidea; order Forcipulatida; family Asteriidae; genus Marthasterias; species Marthasterias glacialis. The sequence goes on from OU452220.1 coordinate 3,730,059, forward strand.
CACAGCAGACAACAATTGTATAGTAAATGTGACTTTGAAACCAGTATTGGGAATCTAATGACAACACAATTAAAGTATTCAACAAAAAGAGGTTTCTGCACTTGTATCGTACATGCATATGGAACTCGCTAAGAGTTACTTAACGATGGGGGCGCTTTCTGTGAAGGACGGCAATGCCACATTACACTTCTGTGCAACCAAAAGTTCAGCTAATAAGAACGAACTTACGAGATACATAGAAAGTTCATTAAATACAAAAATAAGACAGCAAGTAATGTATAAAGCACAAACCAATATTTGTTGCTTATTTTCACGATTATTACGTCGGAACATATAGACCATGTGACCTGTGACATCACACGTTTACAAAAGAGCCACGGAGCCCGGACTTCCTGCAGGCACAGTTTGTCCACGGCCCAATGAAAGAAAACATCAACTCTTATATTTTGTAGAGATCATACTGTCTGAATGTTAAACACTTTTAGTATGAAGGAAGGGGGCACATCTCAAAAGTGGTTCAGCTGTTATTTTTATAACTCTTGCATTGGTGTGGAAATTATGTCACAAAATGTGAAATTTCTCGTTATGACCAGTGTATAGTATCTTGGCCTGCCGGAAATACCCTGGGACGTACAAGGTCACATTTGTAAACAAAGGAAACATAATCTATCATAACAGTTATATATGTTTCACAAAAGCTAAATCTTCAGATAAAACAAGCATATGTAAATGAAACAAAACTGACATCTGATTTGAGCCTGAAGAGATCAGTGCTGTCAACTATATGATTCAAGTCAATCAAAGCCATTATTGTATCACACACTACAAGACGTCAATAAATATCGTCACTGTATAATTTGAAATGACACCCACAAATTTACACTTTAACTCAGTATTTGTCACAAATACAGTATTTTAAAAAAAATATTACCTGTAACTGAAGCTCCTATAATTGAGCCAAAGCCGTACCCAAACATTGCAAGAGATGTTACCGAGTAAGTCCCCAGAGAGCCAAATAGCTCGTCCGCAGCAGATAGGCAGGCTCCGTAGTTTACCCCACGCAATATACCCCAAGCTGAAACATAAAAAGAAAAAAAAACACTGAGAATGCAACTAAAGTAAATTGGTTTATTACACTTCAAAAGTTTGAATTGCGTCATAATTTACATCGAGATGACAAACATTTACATCAACAACATACACACACATTTCACTGTGCGGACATTCCTTTGTCACTTGCAGTTGAGAACAAGAAATCTTTATAACCACCGCGCGCGTAGTATAACTGGGTTATTCCATTTAATGCTATACTCATGACGATACGGCCCTTTTAAACAGAAAGTTATTGTTTTTTTAACCACACACCGGGATCACAAATGACCCAGAATATTGTCAACATTGGTCAGAACCTTTCGAGTTAGTGGCTCGGAATTCGTTCCCCAAAATTCAGCTACGTTACTTAACTTACATACAGTATACTTTGCAAAATGCAAAAAAATATATATATTAATAATAATAAAGGCACCTTCCAACGAGCGGCATTTTAATGCTGACAGTTTACAAAACACTAACTTTGAATCTTACGAAGTTTTGGGATCGTGTGAACTCACAAAACACAATATCAACCTCTACCCTCCCAGATACCCGATTATACCCCTGGGGTGAAGAGAATCAAATAGTAAAGCATTATTTGTTTATTTTGTTTTTTATTATTGTTTTATTTTATTTTTTTGCTTTAACTTGAGACACACGCTTACCCAGTGACAAGACGATCAAATGTGCAAATGAAGAACATAGCGTTAGAAATGCAGACACAACAGCGGCTATGATGGAGGATGCCGCAATGGCGTACAGTTTTAAGCATGGCAAGTGGTCTCCAAGCACCGCAAAGAGAATCTTCCCACCAAGTTCTGCTGCACCAATAATTGTGAGAGCCACGGGTTTCCGATCGGTTGCGAGGCCCAGGCTATCCACGTAACTTGACTGTTGGTTAATAAAAATGGTGAAGAGGTAGCCCCAGCTTAGCATTGGTAAAAACAAAAATGTTCACGATTTACATATACTTCACGTGGCATAAAGAATAACAATGGTAGAAAACATTCCTTGAAATATTCCTGCCTGATGAAGTGTGATCGTTTTTTAAGAATAAATGAAATCAGATCCAAAATTAGTTTTCGTCTCATGTAATGCCCAAACTCTGCCTAAGAATGCGCACAAAAAATGCTGAATGCATTTTTACCAGTTTCTCGCAAATGAAACAACGAAATGAGCTGAAATTTTCACAGGTTTTTTTTTATTACATTGGGTTGATTTGTGCAAAGATTGGAAGCATTTACTGACACTTTACAAATTTTTAAGCTGGGGCTTTAAAAGTTTAAAACTCTTTGAAACATCTGTTAAAAAATAACCTTGATCACAGGAATATTCATTTACATGACATACAGTCGACATTCAGCTGGGTACATGTAATTACTCGATGTCATCACCATAACTTTTGTTTTGAGGATTGGGGTAGATGTTGTAACAATAAGGGTCATGACCAATTCAGTAATGAATATATTTTTGTCAAGGTTTTTTTTTTTAATTGACTGTACCAACAGAGGGCGGTGTGATAAAACAAAACGCAAACGAAACATCTAAACTTGAGGAGGAAAAAAGTCTTTGCACGTACATAGTTTATTGTGATGAAACTCCATCCAAATTGGGAGAGTGTAATGGACGTGACCCACAGCCATGCTTCCGAATTCAGCAACACGCTTCCATTGTTCGCGTTGCTGGGTCCTACCTCCTTGGTTTCCGCACTGTCAATGTCATCATCTTTGAACGTCTTCGATTCTACGTCCTCTTTGGTGGCTCGGTCTGTCGTGGCAATCTCTTCATCCAGTGAGCATTGCTCTTGCTCGTCAGATGGACTTTTCTTATCCGCAGATTCTCGGAGTTGTCTATGCTTCGGGGAGAGTGAAAACGGCAATCCGGCCAAGACACCAAAAACTAAGCAAAAACCGCTTAAGATTCGGAAACAATTTCTCCAGCCGTGCGCAGCACTCAGTAGAGTAAGACTCGGTCCTTGGACCAGTATCCCTGTATCGGAGACAATAGACGTATAGGCCGTATTTTTGACAGCAAGAAGGCGCTGTACTAATTTCATTTTGAAAGTACACAAATATTATTTCAAAACATTAAAAAAAAAAAAAAAAAATCCGAGAAAATATCTTACACTGACTGATTACATTCTAAAAAATGTTACAAAAAAAAACTCAGAAGTTGTACTTTTACGGCATTATTAGAAGTCTAATTGCATCTGGTTTAACACACTATTTAATAAGTGGTTTGACCCCAAATCTACCCAAAAGGGCGCCCTCTTGCAGTCAAAATAAGGCCAATAGCAGTCGAATTAGTTGGCTTAATGAATTAGCATATCAATTTGTGAGTTACTCTGAACCTGAGGTGGCAGCAGACTTACCAGGTAGACGAAAGTATTTGCACGATGAAACTAATGCCTTTTTCTCAGAACCACGGCTTGGGCTTGGGTTCCTGCTTAGGCTCTGGTTACCTGGTTGAACCCCGTACAGAATGTGCACGTGCCACCCAAGCCAAAGCCGTAGTTTCCAAAAGAGTGCAAGGAAGTGATGGGAAACATACTTGGTTGGTATGCTGCCACCAAGCGCACCCAGGGGCGTGTTTTGGCGACAACGACCAGGAACAAGTTTGAGTTTCGGTCATTGGTTTAGCGTTTTTGCGTGTTGTGTTCAACCGCAGTGACGCCGCTGTTCCGACCAAACCGTAACCAAGTTGTTGGCTCGGTTATGCTTGGTTTTAAAGATGGCTGATTCCAAAACAAACAAAAAAAGTCGACAGAATTCTTTTAAAAATGAAAAATATTAAAACATACCAATCCAACAATGTTGATAAAATTACAAAAACTAAGTTCCATTACTTGAAAATAAAAAGAAGGCTGTACATTTTGAGAACATTAATTTCTAAGAAATGTATCCACGTCACAAACTGTTCCTGGTTACCGACCCGTTTTTGCCTAGCTCTCAAAAGTTGTTCTGTTCTGTAAATTTGACGTCAGAAACTTGCTTCTGGTCGAGGTCGCCAAAACACGCCCCAGGTCTCAAATTAAAACTTGGCGATGACCATGTTTGTTTCACGCCTTCCCGGGGTCGCACTGAACCAATCAGTAGGAGTGGTTATCGTGTAGCCTGGTTCCCTGACCAAATATTCCTTGACGAATCTTGTCAAAAATCTTAGGTCAGGCATCACCCACGTTTAAAAATAGACGATGACACAACATATATAAATATTCATAACTTGTCACCAACGGTGGACGAAGTCTTTGGATAAAAACGAAGCGCTGATGACGCGCTTTATTTACTTTTAAAATGGGGATAATCACACTTTGTCAAAAATGTTTCACAAATATTCGAAAATAGTGTTGAGTTTGTTAGAAACAGAAAACAATAATGGGATGTGTTTTCTTAAATAGTTTGCAAAAGTTTACAAAAGAAAGGTCTACAGACGTCCGGAAATGTCCGACCATCAACGACACTGTCCGAAAACTGACGACAACTAGTTCGGAACATTTCGGATATTTCGGGGAAAAGAGGAATTGCTCCTTTTTTGTCACGTGACCCTCGGGTGATACTGGACCCTAAAATCGACAGTGAATAGTCGGAGATTTTTTTGGTCTGGGAACCAGACAAGTTATCGTGCTGGACGCACTCTACGACCAAGCAAAACATTTTCGGGCCAAAAGAATATTATACATTCCCCTGGGACAGAATGACAGCAAACCGCTAAACTTAATGACTAATACCTATCCTGGTAAATGATGAAGTTTTTGAGCGAGCCGGGAGTGCAATGCAAACGATTGTTATACATACTTGTACATGAACATTCGTCACACTGTACTTCCGGCTCCAAAATGTCATCACTTATAACCAACATGATAGCCTGCAATAACCCATGGGAATTATATAGGGGGTAGGGTACACCAAGTGGATTTCTAGGTATAGGTAGTTCAACCCTGATTTTTCTTTCAAAATTCTATTTGTGCATTGTTACTTTAGGAACTTACGGAATTTGAAAGTTTTTGAGCCCAATATGGCGGAGTAAACAACAATGTTTACAAACCACAGAACGGTTCAGCGCCATCCCATATAATTTTTTTTCTTCTCCTTTTTCTTCTTTTTCTTTTGCTTCTTCTCGTTTCTTTCTTGTGTTCACTTATATATCGTTCGGGTAATGAAACCAAGGGACCCTCAACAGTGACTTGCACTGTGACCCGTAGGCCTGAAGATACCGGTGTAGAGAAGATGATGAAGAAATGTCAGTTTCAGATGTGGGAGGAAAACCCCAAATAGGGAAAACCCACGCGATCAGGTAGGGACTGAAAACTCAATCCACATGCAAAGCTTCAGTCCGGGATTCGAACCGGGGTCCACAGAGGTGAAAGGCAGGGAAAGTAACCATTGAAGCCACTGAGCCAACCTGAGTGGCTGTTTTTTTTTGTGTTTTTTTTTGTTTTTTACCTAAAGAGGCTCCCATAGCGGCGGCCGAAGTTGCCGCACAGAGACTCTTCCGTTTTGAGAACCATTCCAGCAAGAAATTTCCACTCGCTGATAACATACAGCTAGAACCCCAACCGGCAATGCTGTACGTCAAGAAACAATACGCTACGGTGGGGGAGAATGAGAATGCCAGATACCCTGCACAGTGGAGAAAGATCCCCAAAAGCAGTAATCGGAAACAGCCGATCTTATTTCCGATGATTGCAGTCAGTGGTGTACCCATACACACAAAACTCGACCCCAAGGCTCCTATCCAGCCTGCAAAAAAAAAAAAAACAGAACTTTCGCTGTGTTAAAAACGACGAGAAATCAACCTCGTGCAATATTTTGGAACAACGAATTGCTACAACTAAAACAGGTTTAACACTGACCTGGGTCTGGGTCATGTCTGACTCATATTGAGGGCTAAGATTACCCTTTGTCCATGGCAGAAAGACCCGGAGTTCGAGTCAGAAATAATCAATGATCTGGTTTCACAATCTGATTCACATGGACAGCGGGCCATGATTTAACCAACAAACTGGTTTTGCTATAGCCGGAACCCTAAACAATCTGACCCGTAACATCTTAAAATTTATGTTTAAAAAACAGTCAAATCAACGTTTTAAAGCCAACTAAATATTGATTTGTATAATTAACCAGTGGTTGAGAATAATGTCCATCTTTAAGTTCTGTCATTTCTCTTTATCACGTTATTTATTTCAACTTAACCAAACAAATTCCCAATTTTTTTTGACTGCGTGGGGGGTGTGTGATCCGAATTTACATATTAATGCAAAACAAGAATAAAGAAGCTGTTTTTGCTGTTGTTGCTGTTGTTGCTGTTGTTGCTGTTGTCGTTGTAAATTACCGTATCTGATACTAGTATAGTAGGTAATTTGGACTCATACAAAACAAGAATCGAATTATAATTCCAAAGCACAGGGGCTGGCTGAAAATAAACATCAGCTAGATTTCACCTCTTTTGAGGCTTGCTTCAAAGCAGCTGAACTCGTTTGTTTCATACAAATAAATAAATTGTATGGAAAGCCTATAAAATACAACGTAGTTGGTATTCTCGACAATAAAACTCGTCAATACATGCACACGAAAATCGTACATTTTAAACAACCTGCACACATAATTTGTACTTACTTGTAATGAGAGCACTTTTCCCAAACTTCAACTGCAACGCGGTAAAGAACACATTGTAGTTATTTGCTGAGAATGCAAGGAATAGCTGCATGCAAACTGCAAGTATCACCAGTATATGCCATCCCGTTAATGCCATGGCGGATTCGCTGCTTGAGCGTGATGCAGAGGTCTAGTGCTTCGACAACAACAAACTATGAGAGTGTTTTTATTTTGAGTGAGCACAGTAATGTAGCAGTAGGCCTAATGTTACATGCACTGATCGTACACGACTTTGGTGGCCCGTATCGCTTCTCTTCGTCTCTCTGCATTGTTGCTTCATAGCGTTCCATTGCACGGTTTTCCATTCTACTCGCACAATAACATTTTTTTTTCTGCTGATGCATCATTATTCAATTCAATTCAATTCAATTCAATTCAAGGAGTTTATTATAAATACGAGGCAGCCCAAGGGCTGAACTGCTAAAGATTTACAAAGAAAAATTATAACAAAACATTTAGAAAAACTTTATGCAATGAACAAAATTACAATACTTTGCCAAAAGAAAAGATCAACCAAATAATGCCAGCAGCAAAATGTCAAATGAAACAGCAGTGTGGGGGAAAGACTAAAAAAAAAGAAGCTTAAAAACCAATTAAATATAGCAACAATATCTTAGACGAACTCCTGGTTTAAACTATGAGACAAAGCAAAGTTTGCAGAAATTAAAGCAGTCATTTGTTTTTGTACATCATTTCAGGGTCCATATTTGCACTGAGCATTCTTACTATGTGGGGCAGAGCGCTTTTCCGGTAGCGTTATATTCTGCACTTAACTTCCTGAAGTCTGCTACCAAAACGCAATTCCCTACGAGGGAAGAGCGTGTCTCAGCATGGTCTCAGGTAACCAGTCACGGAAAAACACCTGAACAATTGAGATGCGAAATTCCAGGAGAGTCGATCACGTCTGCTCCTTTAAGGAAACTAGGTTGCACCTTTCAAGCGCTAGTTCGTACGATTCGTATTGCAAATTATATTGTTCCGTCGATCCATCATTTCATTCTTTTGATCCTTCATTTCATTCAGCCGATTCACCATTTCATTCGGCTAGTCACCATTCGTTTGGCTACCCTCACCATTTCATTCGGCTTTTCACAATTTCATTCGGACCTTATCCACCATTTTATTTGGCATTTGGAATGGTAAATCTGTCGAATGAAATGATGAATCGGCCGAATTGCGAATAGCCGAATGAAAATAATGATGAATCGGTCGAATGAAATTGCGAATAGCCGAATGAAATGGTGAATCGGCCGAATGAAATGGTGGACAGCCGAATGAAAATGGTATAGAGAGGTTGCATGACCCGGGAAAAGTTCGTTTCGCAGCCATATTGGGTACAGCCATGTACAAACTTAATGGCTGGCGCGTCGTCTGCTGAATGATTTCCATCGCCTGTTTGTGCACGCAGCATTAGCAAAAGGTCCTGGGTGACGTCACGTGAAACCTCTCTATTGACCCCTTGCACGCACGTCACACGCGCCGACTGTGCCACGCTCACCATTTTGGTGGTCAATAGGTTTACATGTAAACGCCTAAAATGCGCACTTCACTAAATAACATTGCCCACCAAAATGGCGCAACCAAGATTATTGTGATGATGACGTCAGTGAATTGGGTCAATAGCAAAATTGACAAATGGGGGAGGGCGCCATCACGCGGTAGATAGGTACAAAGGCGTTACATCTGCCACCGTGCAAAACGGCACAAGTGTCATATCTTGGTTGTTTTCGTATCTTTGGTATCAATACCATCTGTGTTTACGAAATAGCCACTAAGACCATGGACTTCCCGCAGGCACCATTTGAACAGTTAAATGTAACAAAACATGAAATCATGTAAATGTCTCATTAGTTCTTAGAGTAACTTTGAGTTCAGATCTATCTTTGTTTAGATTTATTAAAAATGTGGCACTTAAAAGCGAATTATGGGGAACTTATCCGGGGCCGTTAACAAGACTTGTAATGTCTCTGACGTTACGGAAGGAGTATTGCTGGCGCGTAGCCCACGCCACTCCGCGAATAGAAATGTTGCCGTCAAGCCGTGTGACCACCATCGAGGGAAAAAAATCACAATGTTTAGTCTAGAAGCTAGCTTGTTATCCTTCGTACTTGGATCGACTATAGACCATGTGACCCTTGTTTACAAAAGAGTGACCTTGTACATTCCAGGGCAATTACTGGCAGGCAAGATACTGCATGGGACACATGAGAAATTTTACATTTTGTATCATAATTTCCACATAAATTCAATGGCTATTAAAATGAGAGCTGAACTAGTTGTGAGATGTGCCCCTTTCCTTCATATCCAAAGTTGATGACAATCGGACAGTGCAATCTCCATAAAATGAAAGATTTAAAGTATTTTCCCATTGAGCCGTGTACAAATCCTGCCTGCAGGAAGTCCAGGTTCTGTGGCTCTTTTGTAAACATGTGATGTCACAGGTAACATGGTCTATAATGAGAACTCCCAAGCAACTTGGACCAGTTGGTATCTAAAACAGTTTGCAAAACATGTAGCCAATAACGTTACTGCCAGTGGCGTAACTGGGGGGGGGGGGGGGGCACGGGGGCACGTCCCCCCCCCCCCCCCAACTGATGTCCGTGCATCTTCCGGATCCCGGTGCCGCCCGGATGCCCCTATTTGAAATCTGCACTTTTGAAAATAAAAAAAAAATACCAGAAAAAATGTTACACTTCATGAGCTTTTATCTAGTAATTTCTAACAAACAACAATTTTTGTTCGAATAATTGACACGTCAGAAGAGTACTGAAGAGGTGCTTGGTTAAGAAAAATACAAACGGAAACCCCCTCAGGTTTAATTGGCCAAGTGCCCCCTAGGTGCCCGCCCCCTTGTGCCCCCTACAATGTTACCCTATAGTTAAGGCGCTGGTTGCTGCTTTATCAAGATCATTACATTATCTCTATGTACGTTATGCATTGTTTGTCCTTGTGTTGGAGTGTTTGATTGTTTATTTGCAAAACAGCCACTCGCTTTACTTTAGGGATGCCAAGATCGCTCCCATGTTCGTGGGACTATGATGCAAGCTTTCTTATTTGCATATTTACCACAAAAAAAAACTTTAAGTTTGTGTCAACTACCTTTTGGACCTTTCTCTTTTCCGTTTAGCTTTCGTCAGAGATAGCGCATAATATTTTCGCTGTAAATTCACTCTATTTTTCGGTAAGCATGGCTCTTGCTATGCTCCTAATAGTTTGACATAGGAGGGAGTGTATATAACCCCTAGTGAGCCTCGTTTTGTGTTTTTACCCAGTCATTTTTTTTTTGAGAGAGATTTGTTTACTGGATAATATTCATCGTTTTTAAATATAGACCTTATGCATTTGGGCAATTCCAAGCAAACATGGACAAGACATCAAAAAATAAAATCTGTGCCACAACTTTTTTTCCACTTCTAAGTTATAGCTAACAAATGAAGGTAAACAGAAATCAACTTTTTTTAAGGATTCGGGATCATATTGTACAAAGACAGAGATGTTTTCCCAAGCTGTTGGTTGACTCATTAAAAGTCAGCATATCAAGGAGAATTCTTTAAAGTTGTATATTTTCCCCAAAAAAGATTCCTCCAACAAAAGTTAATTATACTTGATTAGTACCAGGTCCCATCTTTTACAATCCAAAATAAATTCCAAGTCCTGTCAGCCATTCAAGCCGTGTGTGGGTGTACCTGTTGAAGCTTCATTGTGGTGTAATGCGACTGACCGAGAGACAAAGTTTTTTTAATTGTAAGAAAAATGCACTGATTAATTTGATGGCATTTCAAATTATCCTTCTACCCTTAATGCCAAGTCTGAAATGAGTAAAGAATACAAACCAACATTCAGCATAATGTAATAAATAGCCAACAAAAAGTGTAATGCGACTAACCGGTAATGCCACTGACCAGTGTACTGTAATGCGACTAACCAAATCTGTTGTTAAAAGGAGGATGCTAAGAGATCAGCAGAGCTTGAGATCTTAGTCATGACTAAAATAGAGGACAGCATACATTTACTAAGAGATATGAACAACTACAGATGTCACTAATGAATGGATAGAGGGCAGTATTGTTTTATATACCTACCCACAATGCACTTCTGCAAAGCACATTATATTATGGCCACATGTTTCATGCTATAGTCACAGTACTACGTATCAGTACTGGACACTTCTGGTTTTACTTGATTGTTGAACAGCAAAGAGGTTTGTGTGGGAGGCTGTAAGATTGCAGAAGCATAGCGTAAGAAGTGCAGCAACTTTGCAAGTGCCGCACCAAAAATGCCCAAGATCAAGGTACATGAAAAGACAACAGCTGACATCATAGGAAGAAATAAGAACCTCAACCTAGATGTGACCTTTGAAACAGCTGATCAAATCAAACATATTGCACAATAAGCATTTCTTCCAGGTTGAGGATGGCAAAGATGTAGCCTCCCTTATAATTGAGTGAGGGATACATATGTGCACACACACAAATAGAGGCAGAGAACATTGGCAACAATTAAAAAAGCAAGTGAGCCGGATGTGGGAAACACTGCCAATGAACAGTGGTGTGTGGTTAAATATGATGGTGAAATGTATCCAGGTGAAGTCAAGGAGATAGGTGATCAAGGAGATTTTCCTGTGTCTGTCATGCATCAAGCAGGTCAAAACTGGAAATGGCCAAATCCGAAGGATGAAAGCACTTTTTATCTGAAGCAGCAAATAGTTTGCAGCATTGAGCAACCTATGATAGCCAACAACCATGGTTACTTCAAATTTACAACCCACTTTTAGATTCATTCCCAGTAACTTGGAATTTCAGGGTTATGTTTAAAACCTGTTTTATGCCAGTTTGTATTAATTAGCAATTTATTCAGAATTTCATGGTACAGTTACATACAAAAACTTGATGCCCCTAAGATATCAAATCACAACCATATTTCTGGAAACTTAAGTTGCCAAAACTGTTCCAAGAGATACACGATACACATTTTGGCCTTGTCAATGTCAGTAGGATTTTTAAGAAATAAACTGTGATTAAGTCAATCTTAATACAGTGTAGTCTTTTATCAACTCTGTGTGTTTGTTTAAGATGTTTATTAAGAATAAATCCATTTTTGTAAAACAAGAACACACATGTGGCTCCATTTAGGCATGGCTTAATTGACGGACAAACTGTAATGCGACTGACCGTAATGCGACTGACCAGGGTTTTTCTATACAAAAAGGATACTTTAAGATGCTTACCATTTGTAAATACCCTATTTGAGACTTCTGTCTGGGAGTTATGTGTTACATGTAGTAAAACTGTTAAAAGTGTTTTGGTTTGAGGAAACTTTTGAATTGTGATAAGTGTTTTTTTTGCCATGTCCTTTTTGCGTAATGCGACTGACCGATTTTTACAATGTCACAACCTTTACAGTGCAAAGCCTACAACATTTCCAATAGCATTACTTCAAAGCCTTGAATGTCAAGTTTAAATCAGTGTATAAACTTAACAGAAAGACTGACCCATATAAAACTAATACCACCAAGTTAAAGAAATGACACATAAAAGTGTAATGCGACTGACCGTGGAATCGCCCATGTGATTGCTCCACAACGTATTATACAGCAGTCGCAAATTTTACGCGCAATTCAGTTATGGACACGTTTAGCCGTGCATGCTGGTCTAGCTGGTCGACAAATTGTCGATATCTAGACCAGCATGCACCAGTCGTGAATATTGATGTCAATATTGGCGACAATGTTTGCGACTTGGGCTACAAAATGTGAATATTGACGCCAATATTGGCGTCAATGTAATAATGTGCGATGTCCAGTTTTTTTTAAAGCCACCATAGATGTCCCTTTAAAGCCACCATAGTTTTTACACATGCGCCCTCCTGCGTCTCCTGCATTGCGAAAATACGGCATGGGTATGGGTACCAGTCATATGTACAAGTCATCTATTTACATATACATTATTTACCGTAAACCCGCGAAAGAATGATTTTACGTTTGTAACATGTAGTTCATGCTTAAAACCATTGCGTATAATGTTCTATTTTCTTTTAATTCTTTGAACCAAAGTTTCAAAAAAACATCTTTAGATAATAAAAAATTGATAACATGAATCGTGTTGCGTTAGAAATTTTGTGTGGCCCGAATTAATCGATAAGTGAACGACACCATCTACATGAAAAAAAAGTATCTCAAATCGTCCTTTTGCACGTTCAACATGGCGGATCAGGTAATAATTTGTGAAACTCCTGTTAAAAAAATCTAAACGAAGTCCATTTAAATAAATTTCTTGCCAAAATTATGATTTAGTTAAGAAATATAAGTTGTAGAGTGTCCTTTCATTACATTAGCATAATAGATTATGCTTTGTTTTGTTCGAATCAAGTGAAATCCATTTTTTTTTTTTTTTTTTTTTTTTTGTGCGGTTGGCCTTTTTAGTTTTTGGTCATCTGGTCATGTTGTTGGTTTTGCCTTGTGCATTTGACGTGTCGGGTCATACTAAATAAAAGCCGACAACAAGCCCTCAGTACCGACAACACGCCGACAACAAGTTCCAAATTCCTTAAAACCCACCATAAATTCAATGATTCATTACAAAAATATGTTTTCAAGTATTGTACTAAGGGAAGGGCAAGGCTAGCTAGGGATAGGTATAAATTTTTCTAATAAATGTATATTTTTTCATCAGGTTTTGATGAAATTTTAAAGGATGGCTTGCAGGCTACATTTTAAGCTATAAAATTAGGTCTGTCGAGTTCTGCAGTGCAGAGAAACAAGTAATTTTGTGACGGTAAACAGGAAAAATCAAAAGACGCTTTACACATGTGTTATCATTGTACCAAATTGTGATCATAATGCACTATATATTTGCTGTGCGGATTTTGACTAAAAATGCTTGAAACTCTAGATTTTTTAAAAGTTTTGGTCTTCATTCTCATGTTATGCATCAAGGGAAAGTACTGATTAATAACATAGGGGATTAGTATGAAAATAAATGTATTTTTTAATCACTCTGGTCACAGAAAGCGTTCGTCATGTAGGCCAAATTTTTGTCACAAGTTTCCATTAACAAAATGTGACTTCTAAACGAAGAGCGCCCTCTAGCATTTATGCACAACCCTAGCAAGGCTAACTTTACTGCTGGTCACACGGTCAGACGGTTAACCTGGTTAGTCAACTCAACTGATTGTCTGGTTACACGTTCACATTTTTACGGTGCAGATAACTAACAAAAAATCAGTGAAAAGTGCCCCAAAACGCACACCACAAAAACATTGTGATCACGATGTACGCAATGCAGAATGTTAGACCCAGTAAGTAACTGGGCTGGGGCGCTGTACACCTTTTTTTTATAGATTTTGACATTATCGGTCGTACTAGCGCCCCAGTCCGTAATGTATGTGGGAATTGTGATGAAGCAGATTTTTTATGAATCAGTTATAAAATTGTCTAAATTAAGACAAAGAGGTACTGGAAAATCGCATACTGGTCTCTCAATCTATCATGGATGAGATACATGTAAAACGCAATTGTACTGACAATCATTTTCAGTTCTTCAATTAGCGGAGAGCGCGTGGTAAATGAAACTTCTCTGCTACAAAAGCCTAGTCATTGTGTACAGGGGTCGTAGCACTACACAGCTTGTATCCTTCATTGACTGCGCAAATCACTATGCATGTCAGGGCATCAGCGAATGTTGACACTACACAGCACAGGCTGGTATCCTGCATTGAATGTGCAGGAAACAATATGAAAGTCAGGGCCTCAGGGAACACGCAATCCTCGCAGCGTTTATACACATAAGGAAACAGTCGTTGAGTATCATGTGACATTAGTAGTAAAATGGCGATTCTAACGGCAAATTTGATAGTGGGCTCAAAATCATCGATTTGGAGGACCAAAAATGATCGTCAGTACAATTAAATGCGTTTTATTTCATCCATGATAGATTGAGAAGCCAGTAGGATATTTTCCAGTAATTCTGTTGAGTCTTTGTCGTAATTTTGACAATTTTATAACTGATTCATAAAAAATCCGCTTCATCACAATTCCCTTATACATTACGGACTGGGGCGCTAGTAGTAGTACGACCGATAATGTCAAAATCTCAAAAAAGGAGTACAGCGCCCCAGTTACTGGGTGTAAACGTGTATTTTTCAACTCTGAATTTTGTTTCTGAAACGGACGGTTACACATGTTACCGACCGTTTCAGAATCGGTCACACGTTTACAAAAATAACCGTAAACGCACAGGATTAAAAAGTACGGGGATAACTTTGGGAAAAGTCTCTGAACCCGCTCAAGACGGTGAATATCACACTTTGAGTGAGGGTCCCAGGCTGTTGATGAGTTTTCCAGCAGTGGTCGAACTAGTGTGGTGAATGCCGATTCTTTAACCTTTGGACTAAAGCTTCACAGGTTCCTCCTCAAAATGCCCGATTTTTCTGGTAAAAAAAAAAGGTGACCTTTTCCCACATTACACTGTACATTTACATTATTGATAGTTGAAAACATATTTTCTATTACACTATTGATTTATTCATGGGTTTAAAGCTTTTTGGAACTTGTTGTCGGCGTTTTGTCAGCTTTTAGTAGGACCAGCGTACAAAAATGGACGCCCTCCTATCTTCACGTTCTGTTGAATTGTGACGCTCATTTGTCTAACATTTTGTAAAATTGTAATCTTAAGAAGACGGCTTTATAGATAATTTGACTGATTTGTTTGACCCTGTTTAGACGGAAAGGGCGTTTCAGAAACAACCAACCGTGTTTCAAAACAAGAAGCGCCTTCTGGGATCGGGAAAGAAAGCTGCTCGTCTTGTGCGAAATATTGGACTGGGATTCAAAACTCCAGAAGAGGTAAAACTTTCTAAAGAGTAAAACTAAACGTTGTCTTTGGTGGTAAAAACTTAAAGAGGTAGCTCTGATTGAACCCTTCATATTTACTCTATTCCCTGCACAACAACACACTGTAAAAATTAACTTAGTCAAAACAGCGTAAATTAGTCATTTAAGACCACATTTTGACTAAAATTAGTCAAAAATGATCTAAAATGACTAATTGAGGCTGTTTTGACTAACTGTAGTTTTAGAGTGCAGTGTCGGTGAATGTTCTGAATAAGTACAGTCTCTAGACCCCAGTGACTGAGTACAATTGAGTGCCAATTGTTCTCATCTTTGATATCTTGACAAGCCAGTGGACGATTTTTGAGCTATTTTGTCATGTCCTTGTTGTCATTTTGGGCAATTTCGTGCGGAAAATCGCAGCAAATAATAGCCCATCATTCTTTCTTCTCAAGAGTTTCTCCAGGGCGCTAGTACGACTGATAATTTCAAAATCTCAAAAAAAGGAGTACAGCGCCCAAATCACTGGGTCTATACAGTATCAGTAGTCCAAACACTGAGAGAGTGCCCACTGAGAGAGTGCCCACATTTAATATATTTTCATAAATGCACATTTCCAGAGGCAAAATGCCCTCGCTGCAATAATTGTCGTGGTTGTACTAACGATAATTATAGCCTCCCACCCGATTGAATTTGTGTTGCAATTTTATGACTCAAAATGTAAAATTTCCCGTATGACCAGTGAAGTATCTCGCCTGCCAGAAAGGCCCTGGAATGTACAAGGTCACACCGATGTGTGGTAAAATGGTAAGCTCTGTATACTCTGTACTTTCATGAGTCCTGTGAAAAAATTCCACACATACTACTGTAATTTATAATAACAACTCTGATTCATTTATTTTTTTTCAACCTGTACCAGGCCAAAAATGGACAATACGTCGACAAGAAATGTCCATTCACGGGTAATGTTCACATCCGTGGGCGTATCCTGTCTGGCGTAGTCACCAAGATGAAGATGCAGAGGACAGTGGTCGTCCGTAGGGATTATCTTCACTACATCAAGAAGTACAACCGCTTCGAGAAACGGCACCGGACAATGTCTGTACACTTGTCACCATGCTTCAGGTTTGTGGCTGAGATGTTAAGTTCGTTTTAAGATGACGAGATTTATCCTGTACTGGACCGAAATGCAATTTCATGTTTACAAGAAATAGATGCTTATGTCAGGTGAAAATGCAACGATTATGTGGGTGCATTTAAAGGTTAGAAAAGAAATGTTGAATGTAATTGACAATTTTTTTTCTCAATATTCAACTGGCTACCAAATTCTACAAGAACTATAACCCTAACAGTCCCTATTCCATCAAACTCTAACGGCCGGTTTTGTTGGACTGTGTTGGACTGGGTACTGCATGAGTAAACTGATCATGCTTTACATGGGTTCAGGCATACCACCATAATCAGAGTACCACAGTTTGGATGTTGAGTTACCCATATGGTGTTGGAATTTTAATGGGGAAGGATCCTAGTAAATCACTCTGGGGAGTTAGGGTTAACTCAATATGCAACAGACAGTTGAAAGTTATGACACCGTGCAATCATCACAAACTACACATTTGCCACAAAAAACATCCTCTCCCCCCCCCCCATTTTTTTTTTTTTTTTTAATCAGCATTATTTATTTGGGCTACAAAAGCCAACAAACATAAACGTAACTCCACAGATTTGTGGTTGTTGAGCTAGGGACTATTGTTTCATGACTAAAGTCGCTGATATAGGTTGAAGTCAGTAAGATTACATGTAGCTTAAAATTTGGCATCTACCAGTTTGAACAATTATTACATTAGCAAGTGTGTAACATGGGCATGTGAAGTTCTGAAGTTCCAAGGTACCAAGCACTTTGGGGTGGGGTGGATTTCACAAAACACCAAGATTCATCTTGACATGAGTTGTCAATATCACCATAGTGATTGGTATTGTAACATCACACTTTGCTTAGCACTTAAGATTGAAACACATCTGAAGATCAATGTTAGCTCTTTGTGACTCTTAGGCTCTTAGGCTCCTGGTGTGGATTTCACAAATCGCTAGGACTGGTGTCATCTCAAGTTACAAGGAGTAACTAATCCTAACTTATAGGACTAGTCATAAGTTGTTGTTTTTTTGTTTTTTTTTTATGGAAGTCGCCAGACACACAAGGCCAGTAAGCCACTCAAGGTGTGGGTTATAAATCAACTGTTTTATCCAGGGCCCGTTGCCACCTACTCCTGGGGCTGAAACAGGGTAACCCCCCTTTACAGTCCATAAGGATGTAGGCTTAGGTATCATCTATCAGAAGCCTGGCTGGTAGAGCAGAAGGCTCTACCTCCCCAACTTTTACGGAGCAATTATGGTTAAGTGCCTTGCTCAAGGACACAAGCGTCATGACCGGGACTCGAACCCACACACCGATGACTCAGCCACCAGAGCTTGAGTCCGACGCACTAACCACTCGGCCACGACACGCCACAAGTTAGGAAGTTAGGAATAGTTTTGTGAAATCCACTGCTGGTATTTCATCTTTGAGAGGGCAAGGCCTTTTCCATTTTTCAAAGGGCCCTCCCATTGGGAAAATCTTAAAGTCTGTGGGAAACTTTAGAAGGGGCACCGAGGCCAAGACCAGGGCAACAGAAGCCATGGGCACCAGGGCCTCGGTGTAATTCCAGGACTGATTTCCATTTGTTATATATGAAATTAAAGAAGAGATGTTCGCTCAAACTTTCCATAACAAAAATGTCGTAGTTATATATGTTTTTTTTTCTTCTGATACTTCAGAGACGTACAGCTCGGCGACATTGTTACAGTCGGAGAGTGTCGACCACTGAGCAAGACGGTACGCTTCAATGTCCTCAAAGTCACCAAGGCACCAGGATCAGAGAAGAAACAGTTCCAGAAGTTTTAAGTTCAGGATAGAAATTAAACAAAAACTTAAGCACCATTCTGTAAAGGTGTTGGAAAAGTTAACCTGGGGAAAGAAACGCACACTTCCACACAATGAAAACTTCAAGGGTTTTCTTTTTAAACAAAAACTTTTAAGGGACAAACCTCCATACAATGCTTTATGTTGCAATGTACACTTTAAGATTTTCACAAATAAGGAGTTAAACAATGTGATATCAAAGAAAATTTGGTTGGAATAAAAACGCGCCAAGTGAAATAACCAGAGAAAAGAGTTGTTTATTTATTTATTTTGTTGTTTGGTGTGTGTGTGCACAGACTCTGTGCCAGAATATGCAGCAAGTCCTCAGAATTAACAGGTGTGGAGTTATAGTTTTGAGATGGCTGGGCCATGTTCTTATTGCAAAGGGCACTTTATTAAAAAATACTTTATGAAAAAAACCTGTGAAAGGGGCACCAAGGCAAAGACCAGGGGCAACAGAAGCCATAGCCAGGCATGTCCGAATCAAGCGGCTTTGGCTACATCGTAAGCCGGTGGCTGCAACAACATTGATGAATACAATTTTTATGATTCTGGCCGTAGCCACTGCTGAAGCAATCAATTTGCAATCGAGACATGATATCGATCCCTTCACATGAAAAAAGATCAAATGAGATCCACAGTCGGTAGATACGGACACTTAAATCTGTTCAACAATCTCTCTTGGAGCTGAGAAATATTTGGGGCTCGATATGTGGATATGTGGCATGGTGTACCACCATGTCTTCATTGTGTCCTGGGAATCTCTGAAATTCTTTAGGGGATTTTTGGTGGGTGTATGGGGGTGCTGGTACAAAAGGGGAAGGGTGGGTTGGAGTATAGGAACATTTTATTTTGAGGTGGGGGGGGGGGGGGGGGGGGGGAACCTCCTGCCATATATTGGGCATGGTATCCACTAATGGTTTACACCACCACAGCAACATGTATGGCCGTCGACGCACACACACTGTGAATCCTCCATGGCGATTGTTACAATCTTATGCGCGGCTTACGCGCTCTTGTGCGTTGGTGGCCTTAGCTGCAGTGGTGTAAACCACCATGAACAAACTGCTTGGATTCATGTTAAATGAGGAAGCTTAGAAGAACTAAAAAATTATTTTATTTCTTCTAAGGGTATACCTTGGGTATTTGGAACCATACGATTGTTTTAATCCTATTGAAAATATAAACCACCTGTATTTTCAAAAGATGTTAGTGTTCTTGAGATATCGGAGGAAATCTGGAGCAGTTATTTCCCTGTAGGATCCGAAAAACGCTGAAACTGGTATTATCATTACGTGAAAAAGGCTTCTACCTGAAGCCTTTCTCAGATTTAAATGTTTTAGCGAGAAATTACCTCTTTCTCAAAAACTACATTACTTCAAAGGGAGTTGTAGTTGTTTCACGCAGTGTTTTATACTATCAACAGCTCTCCGTTGCTCCTTACCAAGTAAGTTATTGTGGTCTTTTTTTTTTTTGGAGTAATTACCAAAAGTATCCCCTGTCTTCTAAGTGTTCATGTAGGCCTGATTGCTTCGTTCTTGAAAGGGCAAGGGGCACCAACGCATTTTCTTGATAACGGACACCTCTGAGGAAATTTCTGTTGGAACATGTCAAGAGCACCGAGGCAATGACAAGGGGCAACGGAGGCAATTGCCTCCGGTTGACTCCTTAAGTATCAGGGCTGCATACAGACCTGCATAAAAAGCACACTTTGTGATCAAGGGAAGTACAAGTGTGTATTGGAACATTTCAAGGGCATCAAGGCAATGACCTGGGGCATGGAGGCAATTGCCTACATGAAGTATTCAGCCTGTACATGGTAAGTTTTTTGGTTGTTTATTTTTGGAGTAAATACCAAAAGTATCCCGTCTTTTAAGTGTACATGTACATGTAGGCCTGATTGCTTCATTCTTGAAAGGGCAAGGAGCACCAAGGCATTTTCTTGACAATGGACACCTCTGAGAAAATTGTAAATTTCTATTGGAACATTTAAAGGGCACCAAGGCAATAACCAGGGGTCGATTTCACAAAGCACTATGATTCATCTTAAGATGAGTTGTCAGTATTACCATCGTAATTTGCATTGTGACATCACACTTTGCTTAGCATCTAAGAGTGATTCGCAGTTCCGATCAGTCTTAGCTCTTTGTGAAATCGGCCCCAGGGGCATGAAGACAATTGCCTCCGTTGCCTCCATGAAGTATTAGGCCCGTATATGGATGTACAAACGAGAGAATCTACACAATTGAATCATCACTCGGGAAGACACACATTTATAGTATTACTCAAAAATTTATATGGATATGTATTTAATATTGGTGTGAACACAGCGAGGAATGCAAGAAATAGGAGCCTTAAAGCGATAAAAACCAACAGGCTGATCCCGACAGAATTCATCACTGACACTTCTAAAAATAATATCCAACAATACTGAACTTATAAATTTCCATAATAACCAAAAAATAAACAATGAAAAGTTCATAAAAACTACACGACTTGTTTAAACATAAGATTTTATAATATTTCTAATTTCAATATTATTAAAAAAGATATTCTGGATTCTTCATCCGAAATGCATGCAAATAACAATTCCTCATATCTGTTTTGATTATTTACATTAATTTCCCCAAGTGTCAGGAATAATTACTGCAATATATTACACATTACTTCCAGACTAATTCAGCTTAATACAGTATTCAACTATAACTCACACTTAATTGTACACTCAAAGACAAAAGAAAACAAATCTGAATAAATAATAAAAAAATAACCGAACAAAACTGATACACAAAACAAAAATACACAATGGGAGACTTTTGAGGACGCTAGGTGGCAGCAGACTTACCAGGTAATGTCCATTGTTCTTGGAAATGTGCGCATGCTCATAACTATGCAAACAATGACAATTTACCTGGTAAGTCTGCTGCCACCTATTGTTCCAAAGTCTCCTATTGTCTCCCTTTGGACAATTAAAAAGTTATCTCCAAGCAAGATAGTCAACCACCTACTTTCTCACCGTACAAATTAATGGTTTAGATTTGTTTTAAACTGGGGTGGAGGGGGGGATAATTATGTAGTATTTTTCTACATTTGAAAACAAATTACTAATACATTGTACACTTTAATTGCTCTAACTAAGCTTTCAATCTCATCCAACTTTACATGAACAAAATTGGTGCATCGGATTCCTTGCCTCTTGAGCCATGTCCAAATATTATAGAGCGCCGAAGGCGCAACACGGGTTACTGAAGCTCTATCTATTGTTGGAACGCGAAATAGGCATGTGCGCCATTTCCGTAAGTGAATGCTTTGTTTCCCACTGACAGCAATGGTCATTGTTTGCACTGATCTGCACTGATCTACTGTTGTAATGGGATTTCACAGTAGCCAGAGTTCCCCATCTTGTGTCTTCGGCGCTCCATAATGTGTGGCAATGTCCAAAGATTGCAGAGCGGCGAAGGCGCAAGATGGGGAACTGGAGCTCTATCAATTGCGATTGATGGAACGCGAAATATGCATGAGCTCAATTTCAGCAAGTGAATGTTTTATTATATCATTGATATCAATGGTCATTGTCTGCACTGATCCATTGTTACATCAAAAGAGTTACTTGCTGAACAGTGGCATAGCTAAGTGTCTGAGCCCCATCCCCCCCACCCCCCTAAGGACCAGTCTCTGCCTCAAGAGCAGGGCTCTATTTCACAAGGAGCTAAGATTGCAAGCCTGGAATTTCCATCTTGGAGAGGGCAAGGCCATTTTTCATTTTTCATTTTTCATGTAAAGGGCACTTCAACTGAAAAAGTATATGGGGAAACTTTTGGAAGGGGCACCACGGCCAATACCAGGGCAACGGAGTCCGTGGCCTCCGTTTAATTCCAGGCCTTAGATTGATCTTTAAACGTGTAACAATCTGACAGCTAAGCAAAGTGTGATGTCACAATACCCTCTCCCCTTTCAGACTGAATGGTGTTATTCCTGGACAGACCCCAGGTTTCGCTCTCAAGTTCTGGGTCCAATTTCATAGAGCTGCTTAGGCACAACAAGTAGCTAAACACAATTAATGATATGCTTACCAGAATAAGGTTACCAGCCGAAGACCATGTCACATGTACCATTTGTGACTGGTATCCTGCTTCTTTCTGCTTAGCAGAACATTTTTAAGGAATATTTTTTGCTTGGGCAGCTCTACGAAATTGGGCCCTTGACTCGGGCTTCTGAACAACAATTCTCAAGATGGTTAAACTGTCACCCTTTGCCTGCTTTTGTTCAAGTATTTTTGAGCCACAAACACCCAGTCCAAAGAAAGAAATTTTGCTCAGCAGATATTACTAACAATTTAAAACACCATGCACATGATAAAATGTTCACGGATCCCTGTTAATGTTTGCATAGGATTTCAAGTATTTTCCGCTTCCCAATTTTTTTTTTTTGATGAAGTAACGTCTGGGTCAAAAAGATTTGAATCGCCAACTTCTTCATGAAAACAGAGTTAATACAGCACCTTTAAATTTCTCAAGAAACTTTGTTAGGAAGGGGACAACTGGGCCTTATTTCATAGAGCTGATTAAGCACAAAAACTAGCCAAGCACAACAAAATTAGGCTTACTAGAATAAGGTTACCAGCGCCCCCCCCCCCCAAGAAAAAAAAAAAAAACCTTCCTCATGTTCCATCTGTGACTGGTTTCCTGTTCATTTTTTGCTCATCAGAAAATTGTTAAGCATAATTGCCGCTTAAGCAGCTCTCCTATGAATAGCGCCCTGGGCCCGATATCATAAAGCCTGTAATCAGTGGTAATCAGACAATTTATGCTTACAGAGTGATGCTCAGCATATGTTTTATTTCTTGAACACTGCTAACTTTAGCAAAGCAAAAGGCACGCTAACTCGCCGGCGGTTCTTGCAAGCAGATGAGTGACGTAACAATGCAAATCTATTGTGAACGAAAGCACATACACGCTGTCAAGTCTTCTTGATCGTTTATTTCTGCTTATGCACGTTTTTCTGCGATAGTAAGCACAGACAATTTGCTTACCAGTAAACAGCTGTATGACATTGGGCAAACAAAATTCTGCTCAGCAGAATAAGCTTACCAGCCAAAATAGCATGTCACATGTACAATGGTGTGACTGGTATCCTGCTTATTTTTGCTTAGCAGAAAACTTCGAAGCACTATTTTCTGCTTAAAGCAGCTCTATGAAATTGAGCCCTGGTGATTTACAGAATACTCCATGCTGTAAAGCCTCTGTGGACATATTTTTTTTAAAGGGGCCGTGTCGTCACAATTATGGCAGTAAATGGAATAACCCAGTTATTACGCCCGCGTGCACGCCGGCGGTCACATCACAGTTTGACAAAGGTGGCACCCTTTTGTGATTTGACCGCAAGCTTGGGTGTGTGCAGTATCTGGGTGAGAGTTCATCTTTCCATGCACAGCCACAGGCCTGCTATAATCATGATGACACAGCCCCTTTAAGTAAAAAATAAAAATAAAAAACTCACTTTACACTTTGGCTATCTATATTTGTAAGAATGGCTGAATAAAAATCCCACTAAAAACTTATCTGATGAAATTAAAAACTGGTTTGGTGAAAAGGTTTTAAATGTATCAGTTAAATTATTGAAAAGTTTCTTTTTAGATATTAATAAAAACAAAACAGAGGATTGGAAGAAAAATTGGTCTTCAAAATGGATTCTTAATCTCATAAACTTCTACTCAATCAGGCGCAGTTTCAGCCTTGACAACGCCACTGAAAGTCTGACAAAAGTCTGACATGTTAAAATCCCATTAAAAAAATAAGCAAACCGCCGCCATTGTTCTGACACACAACAGCACACACACTGAAGTAACTTTTATTTTGTCTTAATTTTTTACGCATTTCTGGTGGTGCAAATTCCACAGCAGTGGTCCCTCTACAGTTGTGTAAAAGTGATTAAACAGTTTTCCTGTCCGCATTGTTCTTTAGACTCAAGGCACTGCTCAACAGGCCACGAAACTAAATCCATACCGTTCACGAAAACCATCTACGGTGTGTATCCGATAACGTGTGTGTGGCCGCAACTGAACCACCGCTGCGATCGTGGCAAGAAAGTCACACCATGTGCTGTTGCTAGGCAGTTGTTAAAGTAGGCGGGGCTTAAAGGATCAGTCTACTGAGCTCATCAACATCATCTGTGTTCTATTTCTATGGTGACATCACATGTTGACAATACAAGAGCCCCAGGACCTGGCTTTCCTGCAGGCACAATCTGTACACAACTCAATAATGGAGGAAAACCAACAGTCCTTGCATTTTATGGAAATGCACCATAAGATTTTCAACTACTGTTTTTGGCACTACTGTATCTTAAAGATACACGCTCGTCGGGAAAAAAACAGTTGTCATGTACCTCTCGCAGTGAGAAGGGCGACTGGTTCCACGTACGTGTGTGTATGAACATGTACCAGGCCTTGATCTTAACCGAGGTCATCGAGGCCATTGGCCTCATGCCCTGTCCACTTGGCCAGCATGCCCTTCAGTAAAATTGCAATGTCACTAACAACTTGGCCTGCATGCCCTTGTACAATTTCTCTGGTTTGGCCAGCAAAGGCCTGCCCCCCTGTTTTTCTTCAGATCAAGGCCTGAATTGTACAAGATCTGTCGTGACACGAAAACGGCCGCCGGGTAATGGCAATGAGCCTGCCTCTTTAAAACTTGTTCAACTGTTACTTTGATAAATCTTGATTTTATGTGGTAGTAATTATGCAAAATGTAAAATTTCTCATATGACAAGTGTGGTATTTTGCCTGCCGGGAAATGCCCTGGTACATGTGGTATGTATAATGAGGTCGCTCTTTTAGTAAGCAAGCTACCAATGTAGGTGATATGGTCTATAAGGTATACTGATTCTAACATCCGTTCATTTACCCTTACATCTATTTAAAATACAAGCAGGAGTAAAGCTGTATGGCTGTAAAATAAAAAAGGCATTATCCAATAAAAAAACGTTATAACAAAATATTATTCCAATAAAAATATACCTGTAAAAACAATTCAAATAATAAAATGAACAGAATTAATGTATATTTCCAAATGGTTATATTTAAACTATTTCAACATAAACTCCTTAGTTTAAAAAAGGCCTTTCAAATTACTATCCAACTTCTTTTTTTTTCTCAAGAATGTGCCTACATTAAGAAATCAATCATCACAAGTTCCCGTTATTTTAAATAAAATCTCTTAAACTAATTGGATAGCCTTGATTGAGCGAGGCTATCTTGTGCTATCCCCGCACTAGTCTGGTTCCCAGACTCCCAAATCTCCAACTATTCTATGTCGATTTTAGGGTCTGGTATCACCTGAGGATCACATGAAAGACAAGGAGGAATTCCTCCTTTTCCGAAATGCACCGAACGCGCTGTCGTCAACATTTGGACAGTGTCGTTGATGGTCGGACATTTCTTTTGTTGATACAAATTCAAAAATTTTGCAAACACCTCCCATTATTGTTTTGATTTTTGATTGGTAAAGGCCTACTTGTAACATTTTTACAAACTATGATTATCCCAGGCTTTTTCAAAGCAAACAACGCCTGTCATCAGCGCTCTGTTTTTTATCCAATGACATCGTAATGAATATTTATATATCTTGGGTATACATGGTATAATATTAACCGTGGATGATGCCTGACCTAAGATTTTTTAACAAGAGTCGTCAGGGAGTCTTTGGTCAGGGAACCAGACTATCCCGGCTCACCATATACACACACAGCCCGTACGTGCAGCCCACTTCCATACTGTACACGTTTGTAGTTCCCCATCCACTCTCACTATGTAATAATAATAATAATAATAGTGTACATTTATAATGCCCCATGTCTGTCATAAATGACACTCCTGGCGCCGAATTATCAAATCTGGTGGAGATTGTTACGAATGATTTTAGGAGACCAAGCGACCATAATACAACACCTTGAAAGGGATACAGTGCATGTGGGGTCCTGTCAACAACAGAACAATGGACCCCACAGGGAATCTCAATGGGAAGAATGGACCCCACAAGGAAGATCTTAAGAAAAGGGACAATAAGTCCAACAATGCAGGACCCCACAAGTCTGGGTGTGTGGTGATGTGTGTACACACATGAGCGATGCCCACATGTACATCAGAACTCAAATTCGGGGGGAGGGGGGGGGGAAATCTACACGACAATGGGGCTTGTAGCTCAAAAGTTTTAGTAAAGATTACTAAGACTTTATATTTTCTGGACCATAATTTCTTTGTGCAAAACCAGACTCTAATCAGGAAAAATAGTATATATACACAGTTTAACATATAAACTGTTTTTTTTTATTTGAAGAAGCACTAAGAGAGGATTGCTCTCATTTGTCTCATTGGTGAATATTCTTTGATACTCTATAGATATTTATCAGACTCAAAAGTCAACATTTTAACATCATTTTTGTTTACTGTTTTTTATTATTATTATTATATATTTTTTTTTGGGGGGGGAGGGGGGGGGGGGTTGTTAAAGACATTACATTGTGAGGTATTATAGTTCAATTGAAAAACACAAGACTGCGGACTTGTCTGGTTGTGAGTTCACTGGCCCATAGACTGATCGGATGAAACGCTTTACAAAAGTAAACACAACATGTTTCCATTCCTAAAAAACCTTTTTAAATTAGGTTGTTCACCGAGCGATAAATTGCTGAAGATTAAAACTAAATTCAATAGATTTTACGCCTATATAGAGCAAACTGTATAACGTAATATGTGCAACTTTTAAAATAGTTATTTTGTGTCGATCAAAGAAGTTGTACAAAAATGATTACCTTTTAAGTCAAAATTAAGTAACTATTCTCTTTATAAACTCCCCATATTTCACAAAAAGCATCGAATGCACTTTCTTTCTTTTTTCAAGCTGTACAACTTAAGCATTGTATTAATATGATAATGACGCGACCATCTTGGATTTGATTTAACACAAACCTATGCAGTCCAAAATGAGGCGAAAGTTCAGCTTGCCAGGGGGCCGGCCAATCTCACAGCTCAGTCTCGACACCCGTGGTCAGCGCGCCGTATCCATACCTCTCTTCACTAACCCCTGGTAGGGAAGCACTGAAAAACAACACTGATTGGCTGTCAAAAGTGACGGCTTTGTGCGCACGCTTATTAAAAACATCTGAACGCTTGTACGACGCTTTGCACTCCTGTGTCAAAATGCAAGTCTTTTGACGCAATCCTAGTTCAAAAGAATCATAATTTTACACGGTCACCCTAAACTGCACACAAGATCAAAGAAGAATGAGAGGGGACCAGTTGCTCTACGACCGGGGTAGACTTCACAAAACTAGTCCTAACTGAGGACTAATCCTAACTTAGGACTAGTCCTATAAGTTAGGACTAGTTACTCGTCCTGACTCGAGATAAGACTAGTCCTAGGGCTTTGTGAAATCCACACCTGATGCCTCTTTTGTGGGATACCACTTAAACCCACACGTAGAGTGGATCAACCGCACGCAGGCCTTATTGAATTGTGCCATATTATATCATGTATATCAGAATAAGGTTACCAGCCAAAATAGCATGTCACATGTACAATCTGTGACTGGTATCCTGCTTATTTTTGCTTAGCAGAACATTTTTTAAACACTATTTTCTGCTTAAGCAGCTCTATGAAATGGGAGACTGTTGAGACGATAGCGGGCATCCCACAGACCGGTCCTTTTCCAATGTTTTCATCGCTGAGAACAATGGAAAAGGACCTGTCTGTGGGACGCCCGCTATCGTCTCAAAAGTCTCCCATTCAAGGGGTGATGACCATGGCATGCTGGGGGGAAAAAAGGCACGGCGAGATCGATCACCCATGGGAACGAGGTTGTGCCAAGCTGACTTTCAGAATCAGGGTACCAGCCAGAGTACTACGTAACATCTTACGATTTTGATTGGTGGCTGAAGTTTCAGCTCAGTATGATCAACAAAGGGTCTAATTTTACAAAGTTGTTTCCATCATTAAAACCCTAACTCCCCAGAGTGATTTACTAGGATCCTTCCCACCTCTAACAAAATTCCAACACCATGTGGGTAACTCAACACCCAAACTGTGGTACTCTGATTATGGTGGTATGCCTGAAGCCATGTAAAGCATGATCAGTTTACTCATGCAGTACCCAGTCCAACACAACCTAACCAAACCTGCTGTTAGAGTTTGATGGACTAGGGACTGTTAGGGTTAAGAGGTCATTCATTACAGTATAATCACCACAATACACCCAGACATGACTATTTTTGTGGACTTTTTGGACACAATTGTGTTAAGTATAAGTGTCTGGAAAAACAGAAACTTGGTTTTAACCAAATTTGTTAAAACCAAGTTTCTGTTTTTCCAGACACTTATACTTAACTAGGATTATACTTAACTTATACTTAATTAGGATTGTATTTTATCACAGGAAACATTGGAATAAGTAAATTCAGGTCATGACCTTTATCTTTGACCTTTTTTTTGTTGAGTGGACAAACGTCAAATCTTCTAGCCGTTTACAGCCACTATGGGCATTTTGGTTTGAGCCACTTCCAGTTGCCATGGTCTGCACAGGGTCAAGCAAGCAATTTCCCCTAAGCAGAGAAATATCCTGCTTAGCTGAGCCAGGTTACCCACCAACATACACTGGCCCAATATCATTAAGCGGTTAAGCAGAAAATGGTGCTCAGCAATTTTTTCTGCTGAGCAAAAATTTTCAGGGAACCAGTCACAACCGATATACATGTTGTTTTTTTGGCTGGTAACCTGCTAGTTTAAAACTGTTTCTGCTTAGCACTAACTTCATCGCAGACAATAGAATAGGGTTTTAGCTGTATATATTTTCATATGGAGTTGTCCTTCCTATACGGACAGAGGTAATTTGATCAGTGCCAACTTAAACCATTATTGCCACCTTAGAAAACATTTCTTTCATTTCTACGTACCCATTTCTACATGTGCAGGCCTCGACAAATCGCCTACCCGATAGCCCGAGACAAAATTTTCAAATTTTACATTTATTTGTTCAACGGTAGTTAGCCTATGCTGTCAACTTACAAATAAAAATACATAAGTCAAGGTTTCACGATATTGCCACTTAATTCGCCGATATAAATTCCCCAAAATTCATGCCTCAATTGTTTTTTTGTTTTTTTGTCGGCGTGTTGTGGCGTGTCGTGGCAGAGTGGTTACTGCGTCAGACTCAAGCTCTGGTGGCTGAGTCATCGGTGTGTGGGTTCGAGTCCCGGTCATGATGCTTGTGTCCTTGAGCAAGGCACTTAACCATAATTGTTCCGTAAAAGTTGGGGAGGTAGAGCCTTCTGCTCTACCAGCCAGGCTTCTGATAGATGATACCCAAGCCTACATCCTTACGGACTGTACAGGGGGTTACCCTGTTTCAGCCCCAGGAGTAGGTGGCAACAGCCCCTGGAAAAAACAGTTGATTTGTAGCCCACACCTCGAGTGGCTTAATGGCCTTGTGTGTCTGGCGACTTCCATAAAAAAATTTTTTTTTTAAAGATCGGGCGAGCCAAATGCAACCAAAGCTTGCCCGATCGGGCATATTAAGACGACAAAATTGATCGAGGCCTGCCATGTGTAACTGATAAAAACAATGAACAATTGTATACTCAATTCTTTAATAACTAGACCTATTCTGGCAACACCTCAAACTTTTTAGGGAGCAATTTGAGTTGTTCATGTCACCTCGTACTTCTCGTTGAAGTCACATTTCTATGTCAACGCGTGAGGTCTGCCACGTGCTGGAATACTATAAACAAATAGGATACGTACGCAAAGTGCCATCCAGCATTGCGTTGTCGTAGCCCATGTTCGTGCAGTTCCAGAAACGTATGTGCGTGCTGTGCGCGTGTATGTATGTAGTCCAGCATGGCGAGCGATTATAGAGTGACGCCATCTACATAGGATTTTCTCTAGATTCTGATGGCAAACGAAAACATCTGAAACTTTGTTGGGAATATTTCATGACTACCAAATATCACTTCTTAAAATGGGGTCAAAGTTGAGGGTCTTGCCAGAGACGGTCACAAATATTGAACTACATGCTGTTTACTCGTAGCAATCTCCGAGTAAGTTCATTGCAGCATGTAAATCAAAACCGAAGGGTGATAAAATATACGAAATCAGCAAACCATTAAGTGCCACTTGGATGCCACGGTTGTTGGTCAACAGAGGGCGCTCAGCAAGCTACTTGTAATTGCCTTCGTAGAATGTCGGATGCTGTTGTTAAAAAAGGGACATGACAAAAAGAAATTATTTATCAATAAATGTCTGTTTTTTGTTTTTTTTAAATAAACCGATCCATTAAGCCCTGCCCTTGCTGTAGTTGCACCATGAGAATAATTATTTTAGGATCTTTTTCGTGAATCACAACGAGTTTTGGATGTAATGCACACAATGAAAGTAGTTCCAGTCAGCTGTCCCACAATTTACTGGTATGAATGTTAGGGGAAGTTGGCGTTCGGTTAGCTCTTGTTGGGGGCTCACCCGGTTGAGCAAAACTGGGTTGACCCGGGGCAAGCTAATCCAATGCACTCCAAGGAAAACAAGCAACAGCGAGTTTGGTGATTTTAAATGCGTTTTCCTCGACTTTGGACAACATGTTTCTCAGATGGAGATACATCTCTGGAGGATTGGTGCTTTCGTGAACTTGATAATCAGTGAGCTACCAGATTGAAGCTAATCAAAATATATATTAACCTTGCCGCCCTTCAAAATTTGCATCTATCAAAGGCAAATGACCCCGTCCTAAAAAACAGAACCCTAAAATTCTAGACCTGGGGTGACTGTGTGTATAGACAAATCCCAGCAGCTTGTTCATGGGCGAGCGTTTACACCATCGCAGCTATGGCCGCTGCACGTGCGCATCAACACACCATGCACTGTGAATCCTTCATGCTGACTAGTGTAGTGTTCATTCGTATAGGCACCAATAGCATGATTAAGTTAGTGCGCCCTCACGAGTCACCTCCCAATACTCGATGTGTTCTAGCTGATAAACAATATATAACCTTTGACCTCAGAGTAAGACACTCGGTGAATAAACCACAGTATCATAAATGAGCATCAATACTCTCTCAACTAAATCGCTTGATTTTATATCTATTCAATCTTAGTAGACATTACAACTAGTACATATGCTCACTGATGCGCTATTGTCTCATCGCGCGCGCGTGGCGGTGGTGTAAAACAGGAACGCTGCTCGTATGAGTGTATGGGGAGGTACATGTAATCACCTCGTCTTCAACAGGGTCTATATTGCTAGGTCCTTCCTCATCTTCTCCATCACTACTCTCATCTTCTGATGAATCATCCCGATCAAAGTTTATACTGTTAGGAAGGTGGCGTTTGCCTGGCAAGGAAGATGAAGACAAAAAAGAACTTATCGTTCAAAGCCAAAGTACAAGATTAGTAATTAAAACTCTCCTACTATCAGCGTGCTTCTTGAGATAACCGACCCATACCTCACTATGCCACAACAGTGGCATTTTGAAAATGATAATAAATAAGATGTTAATATTTGCATCGGGGGAATGAATATAAATTTCAATCTGCCTTACACCGATGTGTGATAAGCACTGTATACTCAGTGCTTTCAAGTCCTGTGGAAAAAAAAACACAGGCAACTCGGGTGGGATTCGAACCCACGACTCTGGCATGACTAGAGCAGATGTCTTAAACCACTAGACCACCGAGCACGCCCGGTGACGAGGGGCCAGTTCGAATCCAGTATTATTTGCGGCAGGTACCGCAACAATTAGATAGATGTTAATATTTGCATCGGGGGAATGAATATAAATGTCAATTTGCCTTACACCGATGTGTGATAAGCACTGTATACTCAGTGCTTTCAAGTCCTGTGCAAAATTTATAATAATAAATAAACAAATACATATTTAAATATCAGGCCTTGATCTTAACCGAGGCCACCGAGGCCATTGGCCTCATGCCCTGTCGAGTTGGCCAGCATGCCCTTCAGAAAAATTGCACTGTCACAACCAATAAAACTAGTAGGGTTGATGGCCTTAGCTTTCGATCCAAACCAGACCTTCTCCAGAGGCAAAAACAAGCACAAACATAAAAACGGATCCATTTATAGAAAAAAGGGGGGGAGTAAAATTGTGGGAAGGAGTCCAGAATATAGAGGAAAATGAAAGCCAATCAAAGTGAATGCATTACAGACAAACGGAGTGTTGATGACCAATCAAACTACAGCAGTGTGGACAAAAGGATGTCCAGTGGTATACATTTAATTCAATGATTTATTCGTCATACAGTAAAAATGCATGAAATTCTCTCTCCTGGTGTGCATAAGTTATAAAAACAATAACATATGTATTTATTCATTTATTTTTTAATTCAACCATAATTTTTGACCAAACCGAGTTTCAAACTTCTTTCGCTGATATTTTTAAACACAGAAAAGGGAGCAGTCTTCTTACCATCTGCTGGGTTCTTTCCCTGGGCACTCATCTGACCCGATGACAGCTGTTCAAAGCAGTCGTTACACACCCTCTGTGGCTTCATTGATTGCTGAGGCAAGAGGAACTTCTTGGCAGAGCACGGTCCACAGACAACCTTGCCACATTTCCTGCAGTGATGCTAGAAACGATGAAATGGGAAGATTTGAATGCATAATAATAATAACAATAATAATAATGGAACTTTATATAACAAAAATGCTCCCTGGCACTCTACGGTCAACCGGGGTATATAAATAGTATAGGGATATGTAAAAGATTAAAGAAATATTTTAAACTATTTCAACCATTTAAAAACTCTCAATGGCAATCTAAACCGTATACAATGAAAATTACAAATCAACTCAGAAAACAGGATAAAATTCAGTAAAAATACATTCTAAAATCAAGATAATCAATCAGACACTGTTAAGATAACATTATCAGACTTGTCTCCTGACTGCCCTGAGGCCACGTCCGAATGAATGGCTTTGGCAGTGGCTACGGCCGGAACGCCGAGGATTCCTATATACTTCAACGTTGTCGTTGCAGCCAGCGGCCACAGCGGTAGCCGAAGTCGCTTGATTCGGACACGGCCTGATTAAGATCTATTAAAATATACCTTGGCGAGTTTATGCACTCTGATTGGTCGAAGACTGGTCATGTGGGGGTGTAATAATGCGATATAATGACCGGCTCTTTGAACTAGCGATTAAATGGACCTAAAACGATTGTTGTGTAAAAGTTCTGTATGTACTTTATACCTTGCAGGAAAAAATACTGAGCGCTCTGAGACGCCCATCGGGTGTGATAAAGCGCTATATAAGAACTGCATATTATTATTATTATTAAGGAGAGATGATGCCGCATGTAGGCGCAAACCACGCGCATGCATGAACGCGCAGACAATGTATCAATTGAAGGCAGCTGGTACTCACTTGACATGCTTGAAACCAATATAATGCAAAGCATAAAGCCGAACACCAACCACAGTGTTTCAATTTATGGTGCTGTTAATTTTCAGAGCTAATAGTCTGGTTCTTGAAAATAGGCATTTATAAATAGTCAACTGTGTCATGTGTGTGTAAGAGATTTGGTGCCACGCAAAAATTGAACAGCCTAAAGAATGGCCTTTGAACTTGAACAGACAATATCAGCGAAAGAAAAAATTACAACTTCTGATTGTTTTTTACCCTTGTTTCATTAAAGGTATTTATTGATGGCAATAACAGTGTGCGAACCCAATCTTCACTGCATGGAAATGACCTCCGGTGGTGGCTAGCTGCTGTTTATAATTGGACCTCGCCTTCTGCTTGGTCCATTAACAGCGGCCAGCCACCAACCCGGTCATCATCACGCAGTGAAGACCAGGTATGTAAACTTTTATTGCCTATTACTTGTTTATTTATTTATGTATTTATTTATCTCCTTTATTCACCCAGGGTGAGCCAAATCAGTAAAAATTTACTGGTTTCCATTTGGGCCCTGCGTGTTGAAGTAAAAAATAGACATTACATAACAATACAATTATTTAAACGTAATTACATGTATAATGTAAAACTCACAAGAAAACAATAAATGTGTTAGATTAAAAGGCTATAAAAGATAAAACTATGGAAATAAGTACATGTAAAAGTGCACACTTGTTCAAGTCGTCAGCAATTTCACGAAGTGCCAAAAAGTCCCCTGCAGCGAAAAATGTATGTTTGGAGAAAACCGCGTTTGAAGTTAAGCTTATTTTCAAATCACCGGTAGGTAGACTATTCGCGATTCAATCTTTAAAATTTTTGCATGTTAGGGAAGTAGAGATCCCAAATCAAACAAATCTAGTTTCAATTTTGTCCATAACGGGTTTAATTAATGAGTAATTATTTAATTAATGAGATTGTCTCTTCGTGAAAACGGTACAAAACGTGGTCTGTGTGCAGCGCGCCGTGTATAAACTTTTTAGCTGTTCGTGAAAACGCAAAAGCCGGAACACTATTTGGCTCTTCGTGAAAACGCAAAAGCCGGAGCACTCATGATTGGCACTGTGCCAGCTGTATAATCTACACGGCCACAAACTGGTAAACAAGTTTTTGGCTCTTCGTGAAAACGCTATTCCGGGTTCTTGGGGTTTTTGCCCTTCATCATCTTAGCATAATTAAGAAACCAGATGATTTTGAGACCTACAATTTCGTAAATTGTTAGATAACGATCAACTAAATCGAAACCACAAAAAAAATCAAAATGAGTTTTTCATCGATTTTGCAAGTTTTTGGCACTTCGTGAAATTGCTGACGAAGTGTTTGATTATGTGATTTTGTCCAATATCTTCACTCATGAATATTGAGGATTACGATCATCATGATCATCAAGAGGCTTCCACCGTAGACATTCATTGTATTTCACCTCAATGGAGGTAAGTCAGAGTGAGCCGGCAATCGAGCCATGGTTCTGTGTTTAGTACCACTCCTATGCTGTTGGTAACGGCCAATGTTTTGCAATTCACGCTGTGTGAATTTGACATTTTGTCGGTCGAGAAACAAAACTCATGATCCAATAAAGAGACTCTTTGTTCTCTTGGCATTGTCAAGTCGAGGTTTCTTTGTGCCAGGGGTAACCTAAAAAAAACGAAAGATTTCGGCAATTCCACCAAAAGAATCCCGCCAGGGGGGACGGGACAACAACAAAAATGTCTGCCGCAACTGGTTAATACTATTTTTCTTTTTTTCTTCTTTTACATGTAACTGTTTCTGCCAGCCAAAGAACTTTGGGTCACTATGTTTTAATGTTAATAAAATATGTCAATATTTACTTAAAATGACTGCCAGAGCATAAAGCAGAAAAGTAAAACTTCAGCAATTTTTTTGTTAAATTTTTTCAAAAATACAACAAACTTACTCTTCGGTTAAGCGCTGTGAACTTTGATTTTTTACAGAGCATGCACAACGGTGCTTCTGAGTCAGGAACCCAGACTGGGCTCAATTCTGTTGCCGGTTTCTTTCCACCTAAAAAAAAAAATAAAAAATAAAATAAAATAAAATAAAACAAAATAAAAAGTAAACAAAAATAGTAATAAAATGCAACTAAACCCTGAACAATGGCGAGATGAAATTAGTGGACAAGTGTTAACACAGCTAATCAAAATAAATTAGGCAGTTGCAGTAAACTGGGTGTGTGCAAAAGCCTTTAGAGCAGTGGTCTGCAAACTGTTAAGCCCGCATCCAGCGACTCAATGAAAATTTCAGGCACTTGACTAGGTCATGCTAGTGCTGATCGTTGGCCAAGACCTGCTGCGAAGGTAACGTCATAAAAACAGGCCAATCTTAACAGGACGAAGTTGTTTAGTGAGTTTGTTTTTATTAAATAAATTTGTAAGGATAGATCTATTATGAGGCAATCTTTGTTGCTGATGGAATGATCAAAAGTGTTATGATAAATTCCAGCGCTTCTGTCAAAATTTGGCAACCCACCTGAATTTGTTTGTGACCCAATGTTAGGTCACGACCCAAAGTTTGTGAAATGCCGCTGTAAGGGAGCATTTCCAAATGAATGATCAAAAGTGTTATGATAAATTCCAGCGCTTCTGTCAAAATTTGGCAACCCACCTGAATTTGTTTGTGACCCAATGTTAGGTCACGACCCAAAGTTTGTGAAATGCCGCTGTAAGGGAGCATTTCCAAATGAATGATCAAAAGTGTTATGATAAATTCCAGCGCTTCTGTCAAAATTTGGCAACCCACCTGAACTTGTTTGTGACCCAATTTTAGGTCACGACCCAAAACTTGTGAAATGCTGCTGTAAGGGAGCATTTCCAAATTCGGATTGGAGGGAACATTTTAATGGAAAATTAAGTTATCCTGCAGGCGTAAATGGACCGGTCTGTTGGACCACCGGAGCAGTCTATTAGAATGTTCAAAATGCTAACAGTACTCGCATATTCTTTCGTGTAGGAATGTTCCCTTACGTTACAGTGACACTGTCTAGCACGACCTTCTAGAGGTCCATTGGATTGTGGGTTTATATGCCTACACGAAGAGTCCTTCAAGTGTAGAACATGCCTGACTTTTGAGACGTTTCCTTAAACCCTAACTTCCCGGAGTGATTTACTAGGATCCTTCCCCACTCCAACAAAGTCCAACACCATAAGGGTAACTCAACACCCAAACTGTGGTGCTCTGATTATGGTGGTATGCCTGAACCCATGTAAAGCATGATTAGTTTACTCATGCAGTACCCAGTCCAACGCAGTCCAACAAAACCGGCTGTTAGAGTTTGATGGAATAGGGACCGTTAGGGTTGAAGGTAAAATACAGGATTGGTAAAGCTGATAGCGCAGCGTTCTTACTTTGTGCAATTCAATATGCAGTATACATGAAAAAACAAACCTGTGAAAATTTGGGCTCAATCCATTGTCTGAGTTGGGAGAAAATAGTAAAAACACGTGCACACTTTTCAGCATGTAAACACATTGTCCTTAATTTTTATTGTCACAACTGAAATTACAATGGGGGTCTTCAAATTCTATTTTCTTGACTTTGACGGTACTCCAGACAGAAATATTTTTATGAAAGATTGGTACTGGTATGAACTTCATAATCAGTAAGCTTTCAGACTGATTGTAAAAACATTTGGATGATTACCAATTCTGTATTTTACCTTTGAGGGTTAAGGTTCAACTGAAAAATTTGACCAAATCGGAAAATTAAGAAATAACGAAAACCATGATCCTTACTTTTGGCAAGAAGGTCTGAGATACACTTGTTGATGTGTGCCATCCACTCAGATTTCTCTGTGGCAGTCGCAGCATAAACAGTGAAGGATTTACTGGCACTGATGATTTGCCATCCATTCCTTAGGTCTGCATCAGAGAGGGGTATCAAAGCCAATCAATTAGAGACAACAATAACAAACCACCTGGGCCCAATGTCATAGAGCTGCTTAAGCATGAGAAGAAATCAAGCAAAAACAGTTTTTCTTACCAGAATTTGGTTACCAGCTAAAACCCCATGTCCCATATGGCATTTGAGACTGGTTTCCTGCTTCTTTTTGCTTAGCAGCAGCTTAGGCAGCTCTATGAAATTGCCCCCTGTACAATTATCTTACACTTTCAAGAACTGTTAAAAAGGCTTAACTACAATAGCCTCACATTTTTAAAAACTGAAATCATTTTCACCCATATACGCTCATTCAAGCAACGCTTGTTTATGGTGCTTTACATCACCATTTTTTTAAGGAGTGCTTTTTCTCGCAGTCCACAGACAAGGAAATGGAGTGCTGAGGAGAGCGATGGCATTAACACTCCATAAAAATGATGGTATAGACTGATCCGAAGAGCTCGTTCATCATAGGCATAATTTACACCACAGCAGCTATTGCCACTGCACGCACGCGACACGACAATAGCGTGCATATGTACCAATCAGCACGAAGGATTTACAGGGCGTGTGCGTCGTTGCGTGCGTGCGGCGGCCATAGCTGCGATGGTGTAAACGGCTATGAATGAGCTGTTCGGATCAGTCTATACAATCATTTTTATAGCGTGTTAGTGAAATGGCTCTCCTCAGCACTCCTATTCCTTGTCTGTGGAGTGTGAGAAAAAGCACTCCTTAAAATTTACACAAGAATTTGAAGTAAAAACAAATAAAAAAATTACTGACAGCAGGAAACCGATGTGGCATTTATTTCCTTTAATAATAAAACAGAAACAACAATCAGCTGATCTAATCCTGCGATCCGATATGCACATGCAGGCCTCGATCTTAAGAAAAACGGGGGCAGGCCTTTGCTGGCCAAATCAGAGAAATTGTACAAGGGCATGCTGGCAAACTTGGTAGTGACAGTGCAATTCTGAAGGGCATGCTGGCCAACTCGACAGGGCATGAGGCCAATGGCCTCGGTGGCCTCGGTTAAGATCAAGGCCTGTACATGAATTATCAGAGATACTTGAACTACAAGGGCTGAAATTTGGGGGGAAAAATCAACAAGACAGCAGGGCTTGTTACTCAAATTTTATACAGGACCAGAAAATTTGTTACAAGTCCAGAATTAAAACGATTTAAGACAAAAACTTGAGAGAAAAATGTCTACACAGAAAGACCTTGAAAGACTAAGAGCATGTTAACGACCTCTCTTTTTCTGTTTTTTTTTTTTTTTTTTTTTGAAGAATCATGCCAAAAACTGTCCTGAATAGAATAGTTCACTAAAATAATTTAGGTAATTAGGTAGCTTAAAAGCCACCTACATGTACTAAGTTTACAGGGTGTTCCGTTTTAAAGGTTTGCAAACTCTCTACATCATTTCAATAAAAGGCACAGGCTTTCATCTCTATGGTGGTAATTTTGCCTCTTCTTAGAAAAAGTCTGAGAAAAATAAAAAATACTTAAAGGACCCATGAAGCGTAATTTTGGAATGCAATCCTTGGAAAAGCACCTTTGTGTCCCATTGAACCTGAATTTATATTTTCATTTTGCCATTTGCAAGGGAATTTTGGTGCTTTTTTTTATTTTTATGCCAATGCAAAATTTCAATATTCATGAGCAAAAGTGTGAAGTCATATCGGGCATAAGCCTCAAGTTTGCAATTTGTTTATGCACAAAAAGTTGACAGAATTCAGGATATTTTGCTTTTATAAACATTCTTTTCTTTAGTGATTTGTTGTTGTGTCAGTTCATGGCAGTAAGCCAATGAGCAAAGTTTTCTCAAATTCTTTTGGGGTTCACAATTTCATGAATTTCAACAGAAAACTACAGTGTCTCCCTGAAATGACATCATGGCAACAGCGCCCTCAGTTGTCCAGAAAAGCATGGACAATTTAAATGTTTAATGAAGTGCACTTTTCAACCAAATTAACCAAAAAGGAATGTCAGTAGACCAATTGCGCTCTCCAAGTCATGTGACCTGTAGTTGGTATTAAACGTAAACAGACACGACGTTCTCCATACAAAGGTACGGTATGATGGTTGTTGCATTTGTTTATTTGATGGAGGCTTTTTTTTCTCAGAATCTGTGAAAAAAATATTCCAGAGTTTGTACCAGAGACCTTCGAGTGGCTGAATAAAGCCAGTAAAGACAGTTCCAGCAAGTCTTGGAAATTCTACATGGAGGAACGTTACCTTCACGATGTGGTAGTACTAGTTGCACGACAAAACGTTTGGGCCAGACGACCGCGATCACGCACTTTTCAACACAAGCATTTCACAATTTTGAAGCTGAAATCATCCAAATAAAAGGCTTTCCAAAACTGTGTGATTCCTTTGTCTATTTGGATTTCCGCAAGGCTATGTGTAAATGCTCACTTTTCCAACGTTATTTACTTCTCCTTTTTAAAGTGCTTTACAATACAAACAAAATAGCAGGAGGGTGGTTACATAGTCGCCCGACGCCGGTAGTGCAAAACTCAAAATAAACCTCTTTTGTAGCAGAATACTGGTAGTTTATGAAGCAGTAATGCAATTAAAATCAAAGTCCCAACATCCTACTTTAACAAAAGGGCTTAGTAACTGTGTTATTATTACCAAAAGCCGTCTCTTGGTGTGACTCTGTTAGTCACAGCATGTAGTTTGCCATCAGCTCAGATGACATAGTACCCACTACAGGTCACATGATGACATGTAACATTGGTCGCCCAATCGGTCTACTATAGGTTCCTAAGAAATATTCGCTTCAGGGGCCCTTTAAATCAGGGAAGAAAAAAAAAACTGATTCTTAGGAAAAAAAAAACATAAAATAAAATAAAAGTTAATGCTTACTACCATCGTCTTCAACTGACTTTAACCTGACATCTTCCAGCGGCAGAATGTGCTGTGTGCTGTACTGTAAACAAAGACAGATCAAGACACTTGTAAGTTAAATCAGACCTGGGATTTCATCTTAAAACCCTGGCGTCAGCGGGGAGGTTAAAAACTAATCCACATTTTACCAAATATGGTCGTAATTTTTTTTTCAATGGGCCAATAAGGCCAAGATTCCATGTGATCCTCACCCCTGGTATACCCCACAAACCTGTAGACTCCCATTGGCCAGATCCTTACCACTGCAGAGTAAGGAGTGTTGAAAGACAGCAGCCACCTGTCTCAGTGTAGTAATTGATTGACCTTGTGGCTAAGGATCCTTGGCACAGGGCGGTATGCACTTTGTGAAAACAGCTTGTGCGGCATGTGGATCTTAAATAACACAAGTCTAAGTCTTCGCTGGCACTCCAATTCACCCCCCACAGTGATTTATAATGGCTTTGGGCTTGCAGGGTGGGTTATTGACCTTAAAGACAGGGTGGATGAAATTTTATCCTCCTGGATCAAGCGAAGTTTTTGATTAATGGAGATGCACTTTAAAGAGGGCAAGGCTGCCTTCATTTTGCAAAGGGCACTACCATTAGAAAATCTTCAAGTCTATGGGAAACTTCTAAAGGGGCACCAAGGCCAAGACCAGGGCAATGCCTCCACCGCCGCTGTGTGACTCCAGTTCTGTTTGATAGTATCCCTGTTCATTGTTATTTATCTACTTATTTGTTTTCCAGTTTTAAACAATAAAAAACAAATAATCACAAAAACAAATGTGGAGTGTCGTGGCCGAGCGGTTAAGATCACCGGACTCAAGTTCTGGTGTTGCTGGCAGCAGAGTGTGGGTTCGAATCCCGGTCGCAGCACTTGTGTCCTTGAGCAAGATACTTTCCCATGATTGCTTTGTCCTTCGGATGGGACATTAAGCCGTAGGTCCCGTGTACCAGGATAGGTAGTGCACGTAAAAGAACCCAGAACACTTATCGTGGAAGAGTAAGGGTTTACCCCAGTGTTACTGGTTCAGATAGTAAGCACCCTTGTCTACCATGTCTACAGGTTTCCTCAGGCTTGAGAGCTACAGTGATTAAGTTCACTTATTAGGCATCCTTGGTTTCATTACCAGAAATATATAATAACAACAATAATAAAAAACAGCTATCACAAAGACAACAAACGTTTTATTGTAATTTCATACAAAATGTAGTTTGTAAAATCTGGCTGAAGATGCTCCCCTGGAGGGGAAAGGGAAAGCTGGAGGAAATCTCTGAATTAGGCAAATTAAAGTTAACTGGTGATTAGAGGAAATACATTTAAAGAAACATTATATAAATGGTTAGCACTTGGTAGCTTGACAATGAGTTAACTTTATTTCTGTACAATCACAATTTTGCACTTAATGAAAATTGTGTTGATATGAGTTGTATGGCCCATCAAAACATCCGCTTTTAAAGTAAAAAATCAAACTGAACAAGCTCACTACATTTTACATCCTGAAAGAAAACAACATGCTAACTTACTGTCTCCCTTCATTTGTGCTTCAATTACTCATTGGGCTCTCAATTGTATTACAACATAAACAGATAAAAATTTACATTTTTTTGTACATTTTGTACATGCTGGGAGCCATGGAAGATCAGGGGATGAAATACAAATCAAACAAATTCATAGAGTATAATGCAATTTTAAAAATTATGGATATTTTTGTTAGAATTCATCAAGCAGAAAAATTTGTTCAGAAGGAATTCAGTATAATTAGGGAATTGCCACGCCCTACCCACCCTTCCTCATTAACAAAAAATCTGTGACGTAGACAGTGGACCGGCTGACCAGGGCCATGTGTCTGACAATAACACAAAATGCATTGTTGACCACTCGGCACCAGAGCTGTCTTTGAAACGTTTGACCACAGTCTCTGTCACAAATCATTGCGCAATCAAATAACACACATATTCAGGGCTCAATTAAAGTGTATTTACGCATAACAAACACATCAAAATAGTCAATGTTATGTTTTGTTAATTTCAAACCGTATATTAAGCCACAAAAATGTAATGTGACAAAATACCTCTTCATGGGCCCTTTAATAAAACATTGTATCAAGGTGCCTTAGACTATTACTAAAACTATTCATTGGCCCAACCCTTAAGCATTCCTGAAACTATCTCAACTCCTTTGGAGTATGCAGCACCGGCAGCCAAATTGGTGCACAGGTTGGTGATCATTCACATCAACAATTTTTACACTCGTAGGTACCTATTTAGTACTGGGTGATGAGAAGCTATTATAGTTAAGTGTCTTGCCCGAGAACACAAGCAGACAAGTGTCGAGACCAGGATTCGAACCCACACTCTGATGACACAGCCATCAGAGTTTGAGTTTGATGCCCAAGAACACTGGCCCGCGACCAAGTAAGAGTACAGCGATGCCAGTCAGGTTTTTGCCCAGAGCCTGAAAACCACGCACAGACACCCTCATTGTACATGAAGAATCCTGAACTCGGTCTACAATTTCAGAAAAAGAAAGCCTGAATTCAGGCTATTGCCTGAAAACTGACATCCTTGAAGAGTAATTCCTACACTAGCAAGAGCTAGACTTGCTTTATTGAACACTTCAATTGGAAGAGAACAAAAATGACAACTTACTTTCTTCTTATTCATAACAATGCTGCCATAAACTAACAGATCATTGAAGAGAAAGAACTGCCTTGGTTTGGGTTTCTTCCGACAGAGTTTTGTAAGGACGCCCTCACCCACAAGAACCCGGCCAGGAGCGATGAGGCTCTGAGAAAAATAAAGAGTTACAACATTTTTGTTATTTTAAATGTTTATTTCAGTGTTAATTTTGGGGGTGAACAAAGAAAAGTTGACTGGAGCGGATTTGAACCTGCGACCACCGGCTTAACT
This sequence comes from Marthasterias glacialis, assembly GCA_911728455.2. Lineage (NCBI taxonomy): Eukaryota > Metazoa > Echinodermata > Asteroidea > Forcipulatida > Asteriidae > Marthasterias > Marthasterias glacialis. Next base: position 3,773,739 of record OU452220.1, read on the forward strand.
TACCGGCACTCTCCAACTGAGCTATCCAGCCCTAAGTTTTAGGGGTCTCCCTATTTTGTCAATATTTTAAATCGGGCCGGGAAGGGGGGGGGGGGTGCCAGTCAGAAGCCATTCAACAGGTTACTGTCGTGTAGCCAGGGATCATATCCCATTATACGATACAACCATAGAGCTAGCTCTATGGATATTTAACCTGGGAAGCAGCAGCATGGGGATCAAAATAATACATGTTAGTTGATGGCTTGACGCTACCCAACTGGATGAAGAAAAAAAAATCAGAATAGCCTTTAGAAAATTATAATAAAAGCAGTCTGTACATGTATGTTGAAATTGAAGATAAGGTTTTAGCTGGACATCAGGACTTGATGCAGGCCTTGATCTTAACCGAGGCCACCGAGGCCATTGGCCTCATGCCCTGTCGAGTTGGCCAGCATGCCCTTCAGAAAAATTGCACTGTCACTGCCAACTTGGCCAGCATGCCCTTGTATAATTTCTCTCATTTGGCCAGCAAAGGCCTGCCCCCGTTTTTCTTAAGATCGAGGCCTGTTGATGGGCATATGTACTTCATTGAATAGGCCTACATGTATAGAGTCCTTTGGTTATTGCCTTGGTGCCCCTTGAAATGTTCCAGTAGAAATCTTAACTTCCCTTAACGAGGTGCTTTTTATTAAGGGAAAACTGCCTTGCCCTAACAACAACAAAGTAACAGGTCCTGACAGATTTATAACAAATTAAAATGTTTAAAATAATGCCTATCACCGACCTCTTGATGAGAGCTTACTCTCTGTGTACATGTACATTGATCTCAACTTTACCTAAAACAAAAACACTTTTCTTTTCGTTTTTTTAATTGCCACTTTGATTAGAGTTAATCATTTGCTTAATGATTCTAAGTTTTATTGTAGTTGAACAACTACACGTACGGTCAAACATGTTAAATCTGGGATAAGAGTGGACTGAAAAGAAAAATCCACAAAACACCGGTGGAGGGTTTGGTGGCTACCAACCATGCCAAAACCCGTATCAATGGCAGCATTCTGTGCTTAAATGTAGATGGGGGCAAGCACCACGGTGTAGTCAAAATACAGTACATGAACTGTGTGTTAAGGCTTTACAAGGGCCTGGATGTATGTAAATGACATTTTAAAAATAAATAAATACGTAAAAACATCTATTTTTGGGGGGTAAAAAAAAATCCACAACAATAATTTTGTAAATTCAAGAGTAATCTCGTCTATGTAAATGACATTTTGAAAATAAATAAATACGTAAAAACATCTTCTTTTTTTTTAAGTAAAAAAAAATCCACAACAATAATTTTGTAAATTCAAGAGTAATCTCGTCTATTTAAATGACATTTTAAAAATAAATAAATAAATACGTAAAAACATATATTTTTTTTTTAAGTAAAAAAAAATCCACAACAATAATTTTTTAAAATCAAGAGTAATCTCGTCCCTGTTTCACATTCACATTCACAAACTGGTTTTAAATCAAACAGTCACTCCAAAATGTGATTCAGGAAGTTGGTTGACTTTGACTAGATGTAAGTTAGTAAGATAATACTGCCACGACTGTCATGACTGTAGGCCCAAATAACAATTGCTTATCATCGGGACAGGCATACCATCCTTGTCAACATTTTGGGTGTTCAGTTACAATCTATTAAGAGTGGTATTTTTTTTGGATAACAGGATATGAGAGGGTCGCTAGCTAAGTACATGTAGACATTTACTTGCAAGTTAGGCTTAAAGCCCCAGCTCAACATTGGTGAGAAGAAAAACATAAATGTTCACAGATTTACATATACCTTACATGGTATAAAGATGATGGTAGAAAACTTTCCTTGAAATAGTTCTGCCTGAACATGCTGAAGTGTTGTTGTTTTTTAAATAATAAATGAAATAGGCCTAAATACTACAAGTGTCTTGAGTTGTGCAAAGAATGAAAGCATTTACAGTCAGTTTACCAATGTTGGGCTGGGGCTTTTAGAAGGTCTTCAATGCTTCGTAAATTAAAATCCGAGTGTCATTACTGCATTTAATGCTGAAGTTGGGGAGACTTACCTGACCTGAGCTTCCAAAGCAAGCCTGGACATGGCTAATACGCTTTTCGTTAGCCTCGCTGTTAACTGTAAAGACAATTTACAAGTATTAAATCAACCCTAACTACCATTGGGTGTTTTCTAGACACCTTTTAAAAAATAAGAAGAAGAAGAATAAGAATAGGAATGGGAATGGGAATGGGAATAAGAATAGGAATAGGAATAGGAATGGGAATGGGAATGGGAATGGGAATGGGAATGGGAATGGGAATGGGAATGGGAATGGGAATGGGAATGGGAATGGGAATGGGAATGGGAATAGGAATAGGAATAGGAATAGGAATAGGAATAGGAATAGGAACAGGAATAGGAAAAGGGATAGGAATAGGAATAGGAATAGGAATAGGAATAGGAATAGGAATAGGAATAGGAATAGGAATAGGAATAATAAGAATGATAATAATAATAAGAATAATGTGTAGGCCTATTTATTATGCACTTTTTCAAGCCAGTAGGCCTCTCAGAGCACCTTACAGTATTATTATCCCTGTTCATATGGTGTACAGCATTCCTAAAAAACATCCTAACTCCTTAGGAGTATGCAGCATCGGCAGCCAAACCAATTATACATGTAGGTTGCTAATTATTCACATCGACAATATCTATCCTACCACTGTACCAGGTACTTATTTATTCCTGGGTGATGAGAAGAAATTATAGTAAAGTGCCTTACTCCTCAAGGAGACAAGTGTCACGTACGACCAGGATTCGAACCCACACTCCAGTGACCTAGCCACCGAAAGTTGAGTTCAACGCGCAAGATGCTCAGCCACGACATGTCTACAGTAATGGGGGACTTTTTGGGGATGCTAGGTGGCAGCAGACTTACAAGGTGAAGCCATTGTTCTTGGAAATGTGCGCATGCCCAGAACTACGTGAACAATGGAAGTTTACCTGGTAAGTCTGCTGTCACCTTGTGTTCAAAAGCTTCCCTCCCATTGCAGCAAACTTGGATTCTGTTGCATTTTGAACTCAACTGGTTGATGCCACCCTTAGCAATCAGCAATCACCCTGTTGATTGCACCGGTATGCATAGAAGTTTGCTGATTGATCATGCTGATTGCACCGGTAGGCCCTATGCATAGCGGTTTGCGAGGGACTTTCATTTAACATGTGTAAACAAGCACATGCACACGTCAGAGCCATGTAGGCTCCTAAATACAGCGCAACAGAGTATGGTATAGAATTATATGAGTTGACTGCTAATTATTGCTACAAAACACAACAAGTTTTACCACTTGGTGGATTTTGATGTGTTTGGCACGGGGTAAATTATATCATTTTATTTTGCACTTTCAACAAGATGGTGCATGAAGTGTCCATTGAAAAGTTGTGTGAATAATTTAAATAAAAACCTCACAAGACTAAACTTTCTTTTGCAAACATGAGAATAAGGTTGAGAAATAATTGTGGTTTGTATATTTTTTCTACATCTTCCAGCTAAAATACTTTTAAAATTTATATTTTTTGACCTGCAAAGCAACCCAGAAAAGTCTAAAGAATGTAAACTAATTTTGTCAAACATGACAAACACAATTTTCTTTCTGGATAATTAAAGAAGAACAATTGTTACATTTTCCAAGAATTAAGTTTTCACAACATCAGGAAGTTGTTTGACTTTGCAGGATATGGTACATGATGTTACATGAATTTTTGACTATATTTCTTTTTCATTTAACATGTTTAAAACCCCCTCAATCACTGCTATTTCTATTGTTTTGTAAATAGTGCTCTATCTAATTAAAAATTGTAATCCCCTCCTGTTACCGTGGTTACTGGTGGTTTATCGATGTTGGTTGCAGATATTTAAACAAATTTACCTTACTAACAAACCAGGCCTTGCGCTTAACCTTTTTGTAAAGTAGCCCAAGGGGCTAGTAAATTGTGCATTTTACTTGCCCTCAGGAAGTTTTTTATTGCCCAAATTTTAAACATGTATTGTCATAAATATATCTTCCTGATACTAATGGTAACGACCACAACCAGTTTAACATTCTAATGAAGTTACATTCACACACTCAAAAATAAATTAACACATTTCTAAAATGTATTATTCACATCTAAAAAGGAAGAAGTATGAGCATTATAAACAAGTAAGTTGCACAGTTTTTAGTAGCCCACAGGGCAAGTTGAGAAGTGGTGTTTACTAGCCCATAGCAGTTTTTACTAGACAATGAACACCGGGCTAGTGTTAAGGGTGAGCCCTACAAACAATAAGGGACCTCGGGTAATTTATATTAAAACAAATTGTATCAAGAGATTTGCAGGTCACCCTCTTGGATGGGTTGATTCATTCTTAACATTTTTGGTAAGGACCTCAGTCTGTAAGCGCTCTTATGTGAGGTCTTTCATAAGTGACAACGGCTTCTGGCTCATTCATTTTTTTTTTATTAAATTAAGTAAAGAGTCAACATTGGAGTAAAGAACCGTAACATGATCGTTAGCATAGGAGAAACTGAAATCTTAAAAAACAGGAAAGAATTTCAACATATTTGGGGAAAACCTACGGCAGATTTACACAAATTACAGCAAAAAATGTATACATCTAGCATGTCTAGCAGCAACAGCACCCTCAAGAGACTCTAAACAGTAAACGGTAAACACTTAACAGTAAACGAAAGCCTATGCCAGAAAATATTCACTGCCAATTAAAAAAAGTTGATAATTACTTTCTATGATATTAATCATGATACATTTATCATTTATAATATCACCTCTAATGTACTTAAAGTTAAATACTAAATAGCATAATATTAATAATTAATAGTAATATTAAGAAATAAAGTAATTAAAAAAAGGCCTTGCCCTACCATACAATCAAATTCAAATTTGTGTCTGATCTCGTTTCACAAACTGTGTCCGAGACACAGACACAGTCAATAATTAAATACCTTTTTAACTTTAATTTCAAACAAATGTCGATTATAAACACTGTCACTGACTGTCGGTCGGGAATTTAATGTGCAGTGAGAGTGAGTAAATCAACAAACAACCAATCCGAGTAAAAAGTATGCCAAAATCTTACGCCATAACCTACTCTTCTAAGCTCTTGTTCTATCTAGTTAAGTTCTGACGTTAGTCATTAGACCACGACAACAAATTAAACAAACAACTTTCCACAGACATAGATGAGTGAACAGACGAGATCATTTTTTATGTTTATTTGCACAAACAAACGTGGTGACAGTTCAAAATTAGAGCACTGTAGGGTAGTAAAACGACAACATTCCAAAGTTTGCTTATCCTTCTACAGAACATGCCACATTAAAGGTTATTATTTTGTTAATGTGGATTTAATCTAAAGGAAGTTGAAATTACTCACCTAAACGGTCCACCATTTTTAACCAAAAGTAAAAGCAACCTTAAGCACCAAAGGAGGCGGTGTGTGTGAAGTCTTGTTCCCAGTGTACCAATAGAACAAATGCAACACCCACGGAACTATAGACTGGTTCTGTAACCATCATCGCTCACCCCAATGAAGAAGTGTCAGTACACCAGTCTAAATGTATGTCGTGTTATAATAATGACACTGGGGACCAGACGACAGCGCAAAGAGCAGAGTCCCTTTGTAGTGGCAAGATGTTTCAGCCAATCAGATTCATCGTTTCATAAGAGGATCGTAAAGATCAATTATTGATAACAATGTTAGGGGGCCGCAGGATGATCGAAACTAAGAGCAGTGAACTTTTACTGTACCGACGACCGTGCATAGATCACGTCATGTGTTCCGTCTCTCGAACAACTAAAAAAAAATGGTTTGATTTGATAAGATTGATCAAGTGCAGATGAGTTGTCAGTATCAGTATTACCATAGTGATTTCGTGTATTGTGACACCACACTTGTGTACTTTGCACAAGTTAAGATCGACTGAGTCGCACTTAGGATCAACGCAGTGAAACGATCCCTGATGAACCGCAGAACTTACTCTTTGAGTGGGCCTGGTAGTAGTAGCCTACACGTGTTTCCCAAAACAAAATTCAATTCATGACTGTCAGCATGAGTTAAAATCAGTTTTCTTAAATTTATTTTGATTCAAAATTGCTCTGTGCATGGTATCATGACATGGCTTCCTCTTGATAGAGCTGGTAAAAGCATGCTCGGTATTTTAATAATGTAATTAAATTCTAGTGCTTTACAATTTAAACAAATTAATTCAATTAAAAAACTTCATTCGTCCCAGATTAGGCAATTACAGGAGATTGGACACATCCATGTTTAAAGCGAACAATAACAGCTAAAAGGGGCTTTAAAAAGGAAGTAAATTTACATTACATATTTAAATAAATTTACAAAGCTATCCACTCACCAAAATGCATTTGCTTCCTTTTTAAATAATTTCTTTCAAGAGCCACACATCGTCTTCTATTCTATGTGCCACTAACTTAAAAAGTGGTTGTTAAATATTCTTGTTCAAAAAGTAAAATTTTTGATCGGTTTCAAAATGTACACTGTCTCTGTTTCATGAAGAATGGGGCAACAACCTTTACACGGCCTTCACTTTAACATTTACATTATTAAAATCAAGATAATTATTTTTTTTTCTTTTTATTTATTTTTTTTATTTTTTTTTCTTAGCGAGTGACAGTGTTTTTGGACCACTATACGAATGAAAAACTTGTTACCGTACTTATTAACTTTACTTTTTAAAATAATTATACATTATCATTATCATATATATAGCAATAAGACACAACAGAACTGAGTCGGGTATAAATCTTAATTCAATTTCGGGGAGAACAAAGAAAAGTTTACCAGAAGTATTTGAGCCTGTGACCTCCACCGGCGCTCTAAAAAAAGATTAATCCGTCACAAAATGATATTCAATCATTCAACATCAAACTTAAAGCAATGTCTGTTGCTCTAAACAGATTACTGTGTTGAGTGTTACCCCAGCACTGAACAGCAAATTAATTTGTCTATAAGAATATAAAACTGTGATTGGGAAGGTTCAACCAAGGAGACTCCTTTCACATGAATCACAGAAAGGAGCTCTCAATCTAGGAAAACCGAAATGATAACGTCTTGCAAAACGTGTAAATGACTTTGCATCATTGCAATGTGCCGCAAAATGATACACTATGCACAACGTGTAACATACAAAGTTGTTTGCTGTAGATATATGGCTGATGGACGTGATTGATGTCGGAATCACGAGAATGTCTTTTATCTATTTTTATTTTAATTGACTACCACTTAATATTGACGGATGTTTTTGTTTGTGCAACACCTTAAATGGGCTGTGTCGTCATGATCATAAATGGAATAACCCAGTCACTACGCGCGTGCATGCCGCCGGCGGTCACCATCAAAGTTTGACGAAGACGGCACTCTTCGTGATTTGACCACAAGCGCGCGCGCGTGTGCGCAGTATCTGGGTGAGAGTTCATCTTGCCGTGCACAGCCAGCGGCCTGCGACACATTCCCATACTTGTTCTGTTATTCAATTTTTTTTTTACCGGAACCTCAATTCGATTTATTATTGTTTCGAACAAGAGAAAAAAAACCATAACAAATAACAATAATTAATAAATCATAAATAAACAAAACTAATAAAATATAAATACAAAATTATCTGGTGATGAGCTAGGGACTAGGAGGGGCCTAATGGAAGAGGTGTTTAAAATGTACCAGTGGGTGAACGAAAGATGGCCTTAGTTAGGTTATAAGCCCCCCCTTTCTTCATATCAAAAGTTGCTGAAGTTGGATCCCACACAACTGGCCTATAGCCAGTTTATTCCCTGCCGATTCAAATTTGAAGATCTGCCACAAAATGAATACTATAATAATAAAAAGGGTTACTTTGTGTCATTTATGAGCTTGTTCCTTGATCAATTGACCTCGCTCTATCAAGAACTTCTGATGTGTAGACGGAATCATTTGTGAGCACCGTCTTCCTGTCAATATGCAGACTGCGTACATTTTGTTACAACCGTCGATTTCCTCCATTGAGCTGCATACAAATTGTGCCGGAAGTCCAGGCTCTGTGAATCTGTTGTAAACATGTGACTGTCACTGGTCACATGGTCTATATTAGAAGCAATTTGTTTCAAAATAGAGGTAAAATCAGAAGACAGATTCGTAATTTTTTTTTTTAAACAAGACAATTAATGCACTGAACTAACAACTCGTACAATATACAAATCTTAGCAATGCAATATAATCAGTACAAGAACACAATCATATGTATAACAAAAAAAAAGATAATCAATTTTCTGTGCCTCAGAATATGTTTGGTCATAGATAGATGGCACTTTACAAATTTGTATTATTATTATTATTATGCATGACAGTAGAATTCGTTTTGAAATTTAGTAAAAATGCAACAAGCAAGGGTTTGATTGTACGAGAAAGAAAAATCCTGAAGAGAGAAAAAAACCCAGTGGCCTCCACTAAGTCTAGAGATAAAACTTCCTGAACTTTCAGGGTGTTACACTTTAGAGGATTTACAGACTCTACATCACCATAAATAAAGAACTAGGGTAGTGGGCCAGGGTCTCCCCTTCGGGGGAACATAACAATAAGTTTTATAATAATTTTGTTTGTTTTTGGCCTCTGAAAATTTTAGCAGTCTATTTTGAAAATGTGATTAGGCCCGAAGCTGTGCCTTCTTTCCAAATGACCAACCGAACAGATTTTCAAAAAGAAATTAGAATCATGGTAATTAGTGTGCATCCTAATTTTTTCATTTTTGTTCTGGGAGACTTATTAATATTATAGGCTTACTGTTCACAACTCGCCTCTTTTCAAATTAACAGGTTGGGTGTTAAATCAAAAAGACACAATCGCTTTTGATGTAGGCCTACACTCGTTACAACTGTCCACCTGAAACGGCTTTCACTTTATTAATGTTGATGTAAGTTATAGGGGATAGGCCTATACGGCAATTTTTTGACGCCATGCCCTGCATGCAATGTCATCTCTTGCAAATCATTGGACCTCTTCATTGGACCTCACTGAGTAGCTGAAAAACAAAACCTTCCATCCACACATTGTGCCCAAGCTGGTGTGGTGTGTCTTTTAGATTTTTTTTCCCGGCTTAATTATACAGACACAGATACGCAAGTCTGAGAGTGTTGCAAGCATTTATTTTGTTCTGAAAGGCAATCAGCGTTGTATGAAACGATTCATCTGATTGGTTGAATTATCTGGAATGGCAACGTGTTTGTAAAACGGAATACGTCCCCTCATTGCATCCCCAATAATTACAAAAAGACGAACAAATAATAAAAGAGCTAAAAGCAAAATCACCCACTGGCATGAGTTGGGCGAAACAGCGTTTCAGTGTTGAAATTATGCATAGTCTGCCGATAAATGACGTCATTTCGTGCAGCTGCAACAATCACATGACTGAAAAATCTAAAATCCATGCGGTGTAAGAATGTCTTTTGACATGACTGGTTACGTTGGATAATCGAGTCGCTATTAATTTTGTGTTTGACCCCATAGAGTCATATATAACTATATGGGTTTGACCACAAATTCATAGGTTCCATCATGGATGTACATAGAGCTATTATGTAGCTGAACAGGGTATCACACATTCGTATTAAATCCACTTCGTGGTCCATTTCATTCCTTACTGGGGCGCTAGTAGGACCGATAAAGTCAAAATCTCAACAACAAAATAAAAAGTGTAGAGCGCCCCAGTTTTTGGGTCTATACCGAAAATTCATCAACAAATTAACCCGATTAAAAAAAACGTTGAATGATGAGTACTATTTGGGGGATGAACTGGAATTTAAAAGTAGTATATTATCTGCATTATGAACTTAAGACTAATTTGATAACATTAATCATAGTATATTATTAATATCTTTTTATTTATTTTATTTTTAATTTTTACCCATTTTTAGTATACATGTACATCTCATCGGACGGCACGTAAAGAGTCTACTACGTGTTGACCTCCCGCTATCGGATAGAGTAAAAGCTTAGCAGTCATTCCGATCGGATGTGATGCAAAACAGAACATTTTCCGATCAATCATCAGTCAGAATAAATCGCTCAGTTTAGACAATTGTTGTGGTTGTTTCAAAGGAAACGTTCACTTGTATCTCAAAGGCTCATGTACAGCAAGGACAGACCGCTAAAACAAGCTGAAAAGGGTAATAAATAAGTAGAAAAAACGGAGAAAACCGGCCGGTAAAAAATGGCACCAAAGATTTGTGGACCAAAGCTGTCGACTTGCTGTTCGTTGATCAGTATATGGGGAGTTGTGATGTTGGTAAGTAATGACTCTAGTCTTAGACTTAATGAAATCAGTCTCTACATTTTTATCGTCGATTTATCTCTTGATTTGTGGTCAATCTTTATGTTAGTTTGTAACAACTGAAAGACGGCCATTTTTTTAATATTTTTTTTTTTAAAATATTTTATTAAAAACAAACACATATCGTAGCCCTTAGGCCAAATTGAATGTGATTTTACAAGGAGTAAAAATATACATATAAAAATACAGCAAAACATTAAGACCAAACTAAAACCAACCAATGAAGAGAGACCAGCTCTCACGACGTATAGTTGACATAGAAAAGAAAAAATTAATAATTAATAAAAAAATTAAAAGAAAACACCCGAAGGATATATAGTATTATTCTTGTTTGAATGGAAGAGAATTGCAGAGATCATTTGTTTAAAATTCTAGTAAAATATGGGATGGGGCTATTGTAAAACCGTTTAGTTCTAGCAGGAAGTATGGAGATATGATGGCTATTACGAAGGATTTTCCCATGACTCTCTTTCCTAGTAGGAGGAATAAGGGATTGGGTACGAATATCATTGGACAAACCCTGGGCAAATTTGACACAATGCTCGTTCCTCCTATTAGACAAAGAGTCAAGCTCACATAATGTAAGAGATTCAGCATAGGAAGTGTAATTATAGCCCTGAATAATTTTACAAACCCTTTTTTGAACTTGTTCAATTTGTTTAGCTTGGTAGGCTGTAATACTCGAGTGCCATGTTACATCAGCGTATTCAAGTATTGGTCTAACGTAACCTTTGTAAACATTGCCAAGTTCTTTTGGAGAAAAGCCAAACTTTTTGAGCGATCTTAGCATAAACAACTTAGCATTAGCCTTCTTCAACATATGCTCAACATGCGTGTTCCATTTAAGGTCACATTGAAGCCAAACACCAAGAATCTTTGCTTCGTTTACGTAGTTCAAAGGATAACCATTGATTGAAAGATCAGTGGCCGGATGATCAGCTCTTTTAAAGCAAACCTGCAGGGCCTGACACTTGGAGGGATTAAGTTTAACACAGTTAACATTTGACCATTCACCTAGATTATCCAAGTCGTCCTGGATAAAGCCACTATTAGTTATTTTTCTGTTTTCTGCAAAGGTCAAATCATCGACATACTTTAAGTATTTAGAATGAGCATTTTGGGCTGCATCATTAATAAATATTTGAAAGCAGATAGGGCCCAGAATGGTACCCTGTGGTACACCACCTTTAAGTTCAAGATAGTCCGAACAGACATTATTAAACCTGACACACTGAGTTCTGTTAAACAAAAAATCACTAATCCATGGTACAATGCAACGACGGACACCAATTTGTATAATTTTCTTCATGAGCAAAGTGTGCTCAATGAGATCGAATGCTTTAGAAAAATCTGTGAGCACAACTGTACCAACATTATTTTTAAAGATTTAGTTTCATAACTGATTAAATAAGATCTGTTTTTGAGTGTGAGTAGCAAGTGATGTCAGGATCTGTAGTGTTATCTTGACTATTTTATTTAGGCCCTATTAATATTTATTTTTAATGTTTTTTTATGTAAGAATATTGACTTGTAATTTATACTATATAGTAAATACTAGTAATAGTAATACAATACTAAGATACATGTATCTGGTCACTTCGGCCAAGCAAACTCGGCACTAGCCCCATATTTTATAGTCAGTGCTAGCCCCAGTAGTGGTAGTGTGGCAAGGATTTTTGACATCAGTTGAATCAGTTGAAATGGCCTTTACAAGGTATAGGCCTGGACTTATTATCAAAGGCCAACAAGGCATATTTCAGAGTGTAATAATTTTGTATTAGATGGATAGATAAGATACAAGATTTGATAACAGTGGTCATAACAGCATACAAACTGAATTGCATCAGCATCATTAAAAGACATCGACACATCAATATTTACTTTTTTTTTGTCCATTTTATCATTCGTGTCCATAGCTTTTACTCGGTGTTTTCTTCAGGGTCAACTCTATTGCCCTCGTTGAAGACCTCCCTCTTCCAGAATCGCCGGCCAATCTGACAAAAGCATCTTTGGAAGCCGCATACACGGACGTCTCAAATAACTGTTTTATTGCGGCTGGCTTTTACGTTTTGTGGCTGGTGTTCTCTGTGTGGCAGCTTCGTGTAAACAACAAGCAGCAGTTCAACGTGAATTAATCAACAGGACTTAACTCAACTCAACATTCCTTTCACTTCAAAAGATCTCCGAGACTATGCCATCCAATGATCTCCCATGCCTGGACCCCCTTTACATTAGATTGAACAGGTTGGAAATATTACCAATTTTGCTGAAAAGATGATTCGTTTAATTTTCAATCTTCATGGCAGTCCTGTACACGTGTTGACCCTCTTAGTACTTCTACCATCCTCGTCATATTCCCTCCGTGCTATAGCAATACATGAATATTTTTCTCACTGTATGAACATGGAGCCTGACTACTTGTGACCGTGCGAGTTCCAGCTCTTCCATCGTCCCCATACATTGAAAGTCTCCCATAAAAACCAGCTGTGAATCCTCCTGAACAACCTCCTACAGTGGTATCTGCAGCATCCAGCTGGATCAAGCAAAACTCAATAGGGGGATGCTTACCGACCCCCCCTTTCATGTACGTCACAGGCGGCGACTGTGCCTTGCTCACCATTTTAGGAGTCAACAAGAAGGCCTAAGCATGTTATTGCTGCGTCGCCTAAAAATCACACTACACTGTATAACACACAGTGATAATTGACTCCCAAAATGGCGTAACCAAGTGATGATGACATCAGGGTCGAATTTCATGGCTCTACTTACTGCGTCATTCTGCGCTTACGATGACCATTCGCCGCTAATGAGGTTAGCGCCGAATTTCTGCACTAGCTGTGTAAGCGAGGAATTCTTAGTTACGTGAACTAAGCACACGCACAAGCAAAAATTCCTTGCTAACTCGTGAAATACGCTGAAGTAAGCGCGGAATTTTTTGCTTACTTAAGCGCAGATTTTTCGCTTGCTGTAAGCAGGGCAATGAAATTGGGCCCTGGTGAATTGGGTCAATACAGAATACGTGTCAAGTGTCACTGTCACTAATGTCAGGTTAACTGGTCCCAGTTTCATGGCATTGTTTACCACAGATTTCTGCACTTGTACATGTAGCTTACATCTCCTTGTAAAGCATGGATTCTATGAGTCGATTCACACTATGCATACTATCCAATGAAATCAGTAGGCCTACCTGTGTAGTTTGTAATTATCCTTCTCAAAAGAGAACTGGCCATTTTGTCCTTCCAGCCTCGGTTTGGTTTACATTCAGTCAAATCAGAGAGGAGAGAGAGAAAATATGGTGGCTTCACGATAAATTCTGTCATGTCTGATTCTTCTATTCTTTCTGAAACTGTATCTTTTTCCAGAAAATTTGATTTAACTCTTTCACTTCGGCAAGTCGCTGACAGCGGCTCGGCAACTTACTGCATTTGCCGGAGCGGCTACAAATCAATTTATAAAATATAATTCACAATACATGCCATACATGTAGCTGCACTTTTAATTCCGTAGTGAAAGAGTTAAGTATAAACGTATTTACAATTTCCGCTCACAAAAAGTCTTCAACTTATAAAAAAAAAATATCTAAATTGAATCATGTAAAACAGTTTGTTTTTATCGCCGATTCAAAAAAGTGTTTATATGCAAAACCAAGTGACAGTGTTCAGAGTATATGTTTGTTCAATTTATACCAGATGATAAGAATTTGACATACTTATTGAGTGTTATTTAATGGAATGTAATTAATACATGTATGTGTAATGTAAAAATGCAAAAGATTTGAAACTAGTAATTATTGTTGGGGACGCTGACGTGACTGGAGTGTATTATTTTATTATTATTATAAAATCAAATCCGGTTATGCCAACAAATAATCCTCAGAAAACAATTAACACTGTAATTATATACAAGTACCTGTGTCGAGAAGATGAAGAAATGTTTAGTTTTAGAGGTAGGAGAAAAATCTTAGAGAAAACCCATAAAATCAGATAGGGTCTGAAAACCTATGGAATCAGGTAGGGACTTAAAACCAAAGATTATCAAGCACCAAAGGCACGAGATGGGGAACTTTGGCTGAAATGTGAAATCCCACTGGACGCCATTTCAGCAAGTAACTCTTTTGATACAACAATAGATCAGTGCAGACAATAACCATTGCTATCAATGGGAAACAAAGCATTCACTTGCCGAAGTGGCGCCCATGTTTATTTCACAATAATAGATAGAGCTCCAGTTCCCCATCTTACGCCTTCGGCATTTTATAGTCTTTGCTTAAAACCTACTCCGCATGCGAGGCTCTTGTCCGAGGTGGGATTCGAACTAATGCCCGCAGATGTGAAAGGGCACGCAAAATACCACTATTAAGCCAACCTGATCACCTGATCTGCACTGACATGACTGGCAGAACTTTGTGATAGGACATTAGGCATGTTAGCAATGGTTAGTCAGTTACATGTACAGTACATGTTAGGAATAAAGAAGGGATTCAAACCATTTACAGTTATGTCCATATGTACTGTAAGTGTGCATGTACAGTACATTTACTGTACATGTACATAAGTATGATAAGTAGGTCCATATGTGCACTGTACCAGGTGTGGATTTCACAAAGCCCTGGGACTTGTCTTATCTCGAGTAAGGACGAGTAACTAGTCCGAACTTATAGGACAAGTCATGGGTTAGGACTAGTCCTAAGTTAGGACTAGTTTTGTGAAATCCACCCCAGGCCTTGAAGTTCGTCATTGAGAGGGCAAGGCGCTTCCATCATCCATTGCAAAATCATAAAGTTTATGGGAAACTTTAGAAGGGGCACCGGGGCCAAGACCAGGGCAACAGAAGCCATGGCCTCCGTGGCCTCTGTGTAATTCCAGGCCTGATATACTTGTGTGTCCATGTTCATCGTGGGCTAAAGCTGCAAACATTGCTTTAAGAAATTGCTAAGTATACATTTACAGTTACAGGAAACCTACCTGTACCTGTCACAACACAAGATTCTCTTTAAGGGAACGCGCTAAGTAATTTTCTTTTGCTTACAGCTTTTATGAAATTGGACCCAGCGGTAGCAGCACTCCTTTTACATGTTTGATGTACAAGCAATATCCTGTTATTCGTACAGAGAATGTTCTATTTAACACTGGAAATAGCCTAATGTACAAATGTATGTGAAATGTAAACATGTGTCAAGTACTGGTGACAGAGAATAAATTTGTTGTAATGATATTAGTTGATTGGTCGATTACTCCAATGAATTGTCATAGCTTTTCATGTTTTGTAAGAAAGATCTAGGATTTTTTTTTTTTTTTTTTTTTTTCATTCTAATTAATTGTTCTACACACAGATGTGTATTTTCTCAGCTGATCATTTCTTTGTTTTGTTTTAGCACCTACACAAAACTAAATTCAGACTATGAAGCGTTATATGTAAGCATGGAGGAACCATGGAGTGAGGTGGTTTCCTTGAAGTTATTTTCATGCCAGTCTACATTAACACAAATAATATGTCAGTTTCTTCGACCTTGGATATGTTTTTTTTTAATGGCATCAAAAGTCTTGGATGTGGTACAAATTTAAAAATAGTATTATTAATACTGTTATTTTATTTTATTTTTTCAATCATACTTTTTGTTTCACTGTACAAAGCCTGAATTGACCTTCAGTGGAGTCGAAGGGAAACGGCATCAAGCGTTACTTTGATCACTTCCTGTTGTTACATGAATTGAAACTGTGACATCAGTTTGAGAAAAACCATAGAAACAGACCCCCAGAACGCCGAGGGATTTAATTGCAAAGAGGTCCTTTTTAAAAGCACAACATTAAGCTAAGCACAGAACAATTGTCCTTACCAATAAGAAGTTACCAGCCGAAATAGTAAATGTCATGCACACCATTTGTGACTGGTTTCCTGCTAATATTTGCTTAGCTGAAAAGCGTTAAGCAACACTGTCTGCTTAAGCAGCTCTATAACATTGGGTTCATGAGACGAGGCTAAAACAAGATTTGCTTAAATTGAAAATATTTCTTAATATTTTCTGCTGAGCCAAAATAAGCAAAATACCCGTCACAGATGGTGCAGACATCACATTCTATTTGGCTGGTAACCTTACTCTGGGCCCAATTTCATAGAGCTGCTTAAACAGAAAATATTGCTTAAAATTTTTTGGGGCTAACCAGAAATGAGCAGGATACCAGTCACACATTGTACAGGTGACGTGGTAGTTTGGCGGGTAACCTTACTCCGGTAAGTTTAATTTTGTTGTGCTTAGCTCCTTTTTGTGCTTAAAAAATTGAGCCCGCGTAACCAGGGCCCATAGAGCTGCTGGTTAAGTAGCTCAGCATAAAACTCTTTTGGTTGCCAGAAATAAGGTACCAACCAAAACACCATTTTACATATGCACAATTTGTGACTGGCTCCCTGCAGAAATGTGCTCAGCAGAAATATGCTTAGCAGAAATATGTTCTGCTGAAGGAGCTCTATGAAATTGGGCCTAGGGTCTAAATAGAGCTGCTAATTAAAAGTCAACCATATTGCTTAACATTTTCTGCTAAGCAAAGCAATCACATATGGTGCAGACATAATCATTGCATTCTGGCTGGTATTACCTTATTCTGGTAAGCATAATTGTTTTGCGCTTAGCAACTTTTGTGGTTGGCAATCACGTTGCTGTATAAATGTGTCTCATCAATCAAAATAACACTGAATACCATTCGTAAAAATACAATGATACGAGATGCCCATAGATAAAGTGCTATAATATATGTACTTTTATAGTATTTGGATAAGTTAAAACAACAGCCCATAGGTATGTCTCATCAGTGCGCATGACCAGAAATGATCAGCGCGCAAAGGATTGTGGGTGAAATCGAGTCAAAACAACATCGGCAACCATCAAAGTGCACAGATTTTGAAGCAATGCGATACGCTTTTTTTTGTCTGCAGTTCAGAATTGCCATCCTCGAAAAAAAAAATCCTATTTTTTTTTTGAAGGATTCCCTTTTTTGGAATCGATTCAAACAAACAAAAGTGAGATTGGCCTCAGTTTCAATGCTCTGATGATAAATGAAAGTTTTGTCACAGATCTTTGTCCTTTGTTTTTGTTTCAACTAATAATTGTAAATGCCATTGGAATGTTTTAACGTCTTGTATTTTTTGGTGATTATAATGAGCGAATAAGAAGAGTACTCGAAATCATGTGAATTGCTACATTCTGTATAAAGTCGGTGACTTGTAATGTTAACAGTGATTTGTGAGGGCATGTACCGGTAATGTAACGAAAAAATTATATAATTAGTACGTGATAATATAAAATTTACAAACAAGAATACCACTGTCCACTGCGCCACATTCTGTTCCATAAAAATCACTACCATCATTTTTTTTATCTGAATCTTACATCATCTTCTTCAGGTACAATGTCCCTTCAGGACATCGGTGATCATGGCTCTCCAGTTTCTATAGCCTATTTCTCAAATCTATAGTCTTTTATATCTTGTTATATACTACATACGTTAGTTCATTGATACAAATAATGTTATACCGAGCGGTGGGATAAAATCTTCGGGAACGTCTACAGAGAAAAAAGTCTTATTTTCTAGTGGTCTTTTTTTTCTTTCGAATTTTTTGAATGACTGCATGAAGTTGGCCTATCCTACCTTTTGCCTTTTCGTGATATACATTTAAGTTGAAAATATAAACGTCATGCACAGCCGTTTTGCTATAGTAAACTTACGGCCGTTTTGACCTCAGTGAGGGCGCTGTTTTACATATCCATGGGACTCATGACGCCAGACGCGTGAGGTCTATTATAAATCTACATTTTTTTGGATGATGTTACCAGAGGGAAGATAAATAACGAATGTGTCTTTTTTCTTGAAGTCTTAACTTCTCCTTCAGACTTCTGTAATCAGCCGCGCTGTACTGTCTCCTCCAAACCTGAAACGACCAAACGAAACGGTGATAGAAGAATTAAAGTTGTAGTGTGAAAGTTGTTTTGTCAAGTTAAAGGGGCTGTGTTGCCATGGTTATAGCAGACCTTTGGCGGTTCATGGAATAAAGATGAACTCTCACCCAGATACTGCGCACGCACGCTTGCGGTCCGCGCATGAGACCACCGGCGCGGACGCGCGTGTAGTGACAGGGTTATTCCATTTACTGCTATAATCATGATGACACAGCCCCTTTAAGTGATTACCCCCAATCCAGTTGGTAAGTGTGACGTAATTCCACTGTAAGACACGCCCACTTCAGACAAACTGGCTCCGTAGATTGCCAAAAGCCCAAAGGAAATGCATTGAACTTTTTTCTTTGATGATTTATGTAAGACAACATAATTTCTGGACTCGCCTTTCACATGTGTCTTGCAAAGACTCAAGGTCTTATCAGAAATATCGGTTTCTGTCATGATAATGTTCAAGTAAAAGTGAACATCAAACAAGATTCGTGTAGTTAAAGGGGCTGTGTCATCATGATATTTGCAGCGAATGGAATAACCCAGCTACTACGCGCGCGTGCTCGCCAGCGGTCACATCCCAGTTTGACAAAGTCGGCACCGTTTGTTATTTGACCGCAAGCGCGCGCGTGTACAGTATCTGCGTGAGAGTTCATCTTTCCACTGGCCTCCACTGGTTCATCTTTCCACCTCCCCCCAATCCGATCGCAATACCCCGTGGGAGAATATGTGTTACGCCACTGCTCAAGTTGGTTTTAGGAGGATGACTGTCGTTTTATGCTCAAAGCTAAAGGTTTTGACCGTCCATAAGGAGAAAATAAATAATAATCCCTTGGGGAAAAAAACTTAGATTCATCAATATTAACCATTTCAAGGATCAATACATACTTCATCGGACTCTTCCGTCGACTGGCGTGCATTGGGGGATGAAGAAGCCGTTGCGGGGGCAGACCTCACCCATCGGATTCTACCCTCTGTCGTGCTGATTGTTACGCTTTTAGAAATGTCTCGTCGGTGGTTTTGATTGAGGAAGTTGCCAGGAATAACTACATGAGTGCTTGAAGGACTTAGCCTGATAAAATGAAAACAAACAGCGGGTAATTATAACATTTTTATAATCGTTCTTTATTTTAGTTCGTTGCCGAGTGGTCCCTATATGGAGCATCGAACTCGAGTAGTTCGTATTGTAGTTGGATTATCCTGGCAGTGTGGGTTCGAACCACCTTCGGCGCTCTATAATCTTTGGTTCGAACCCCGGTCGTGACACTTGTGTCCTTGAGCAAAACATGATTGATTCTCATCACCGAGGAGTAAAATGGGTTCCTGCGAGGGTAGAGATTGTTGATGTGAATGATTTAATAGCAACCTGTTATGCCCTTTTGGCTGCCGGTGTGGAAGGAGATTCTGTCCGGCAGGAGATTATGTCCGGGCATACGGCGAATTGTGTACTAACTCCTTCTGATAGCGCCCTCTCTTGAATAAAAGCGCCCTCTTTTGAATAAACTCCTCCAGCCCACGCTAACTTACCGTACGGTGGACACATTACCCCAGGACAGAATACCCTATGACACCGGCACTGCATACTCCGAAAGTTTCAGGAATGCTTACGGCCCTCAATGGGAGACTTTTGAGACGTTAGCGGGCGCCCTAGTAACCGGTCCTTTTCTATTATGAGAGCAACATAAAAGGACCGGTTACTGGAGCGCCCGCTAACGTCTCAAAAGTCTCCCATTACGTTTCATAATAGTGTAAGGCGCTTGATACTGTATCTTGAGGTACAATAGACCATTATCATGCTGCAAGACGAATAATGAAAAGTCTTGCTCCTGCCCGTGTGAAATAGCGTTACCGAATACTGATTCTCATTCTACTGGAAAGGTGCCAGACTAGTTTACCCCTACCCTCAGTTTGGTTTACGTTGGTTTGAGTGGTTGGAAAAACAAAATGGCGGCACCATGACAAAGGTCTATAGTATTAATGGGAGACTTTTAGACGGTCCTTTTTCACAGTTCTCACCAGTAGTACGCATGCTCAGAACTACGCGCGCTGTACTGAGCATGTGCACGATTGCCTAGAACTAGCTGTCAACAAGACCGTTGTGGCTGCTGCTGCCAGCGTCTCAAAAGTCTCCCATTGTTTTGTACCCAAATGATTACATAATAATAGGTTACCTATTGCGTTGCGCCCCGTTGCAATTTGCTATCGATTGTTGTCTACGAGTTGCCCACTTATTGCCATCGGGCAGCGATGGAAAAAGTTGCGTCATGCCGAGTTGGTTTCTGTTGCTTTCATTATCTTGGTCTTTGACCTCTACTGCCGTAGAACTAGAAGACGGGGCTCTGCTTGTCAGGCTGTCGGGTTTCGTTCCTTCATTTAGTTCTAGGCCAGCCTTAAATGCGTACATAAACTCGGGATGATTTAAAGTTATTTTAGCGTCTTTAATTTTGTTGATATCTGTGGAAGAACTGGCCCCTGGATTTTCAACAACCTTTTGTCTCTCTCGTCGTTCTTTCTTCCGGCGCAACTTTCCGTCCAACAGCTGTACTCGATGGTACAGAGATCCTGGTCCAATCATATCAATGAGTGGACCACGGTGGGTCATCCAGTGATCAAGATGCATGTCGTCTCGGTAAGCGGGAATTGTTTCCCCCGATGTAGTTTTCTTTAGTAGAATTTCCAGGAATGAGATCTGGAATTCGGTAAAAGTTAAGATTTACAAAACTTATCTCCAAGTCCAATGATGTTTACTGTCTCAAACTGTTAAATTAACTATCAGGCAACTATTACGAAACAAAGTAAATAAAAAACACTCACACAGTCGATTTGCCACCACGTGAATAAAAAAATCTTACTCTTACTCGTGTACGTACACGATAGTTATCGTGTACGTACACGATAACTTCTGTGCTATAAGTCCAAACTGATTGTGTATACGTACACGATAATTCCCGTGCACGAACACGGTAAGTTAAGTGTACGTACACGGTAACTATCGTGTACGTACACGATAAGAGTGAGATTTTTTTTTATTCACGTGGAGGCAATACGCTTCCCCTTGGCAGAAGAATTAAGAAAATAACAGCCTTGAATACTTATTATTTGAATAAAAAAAAATGATTTACCAAAGTTTGATTTTGAGCTCTGAATGCCCTGCCCGTCAGTTTAATCTTTGCTGAAATTCTCAATCCATCCAGGGAAGCTGTATTCCTTTTTGACGTCACCAACTTGTTGAAATTATCAACGTCTAGCACAAACGTATCCACAGCTTCAAGACACGTGACAGTCTGCACATGTGCAGAGATGTCACAGGCTATTTCTAAGTCACCTTTGGAAAAAAAAAAATAAAGATGACTGGGTGACGTATGCTTAAAAATGTTGGAACAGAATGTGTCTACGGGGTATACCGGTATCGTTCCGTAACAAAATGTTCACATCGTTTATTATTCACATTATTATTGCATGTATTATTATATATCTATTTTTTTTTTAAATCTCACTCGCTCTGTTCGCGTGCAAAGCATATGCCTATATAGTTCAAAATTGCATCGATCAGTTTTTCGCCTAAAGATACAAACACTTTATTAACTTTTCTGCGAACGAATTTTGGCTGATGATCGATGTTTATTAAAATCGAAAACAAAATAATAATAATAATAATAATAATAATAATACTTTTAGCTTAGGCCTATGCCACGCACAAGGCACGAGGTACTCGTAGTATTGTTAAGTTTTCACATGCATTCTGGTAACGTAATGTCAGGTCCCGAATAACTCGTATTTTTGTATCTTTTTAACCATCTTTTGACGGTTTATTTCTTCTTTCTGTGTCTCAAATGAAAGTTTAATCAACGAAAAAGAAAAGGAGAGAATCTTTTTCTTATGTTTTTCTCCATCAATATTTGACACAGAAATCAGGTGCTGCATCGTTGGGTACTATTTTTTATGAGAGGCGCAAGAACTTTAATCCATGTTTATTTTAACAATACACTTAATTTTTTTCTTCAAATTCTTTACCTATCAAGTCTCCTGGGCCAATGGTACAAACATCTATGAGCGTGTCGTTGGCGGCGCCCTTTGATCTAGTCTTGGCTTCAGCTGTTTTGGCATCGTTGGTTTCCGAGGGAGGCCTTTGCTGCAAGTCCCTGATTTGACGCAATGATTGTTCTGATTTTAGTATGAAATCATTATCTTGGCCTAATTGCATAAAGCCTTTAAGCACACTTTTTATGCTTACCGACCGGCCATTACCAGATATTTTGTTTTCATTAAAAAAAATGGCTAACCGTAGGCATGGTTTCTTTATGATCAGATGAGTGACGCAATAGTGATACTAAAACCCTTTTGTCAGCCACAAGATGATTAAATTCAGCAGGTCCTACCAAATATGGCCATAACTTTTTTTCAATGGGCCAAAAAAGCCAAGATTCCATGTAAACCTCACCCCTGGTATGCCCTACAAGCCTGTAGACTTTTATTGGCCAGACCCTAACCACTGCAGAGTAAGGAGTGTTGCAAGACAGCAGCCGCCTGTCTCTGTGCAGTAATTGATTGACCCTTGTGCTAAGGGTCATTGGCACAAGGCGGTATGCACTTTGTGAAAACAACTTGCGGCCGCACACTGATCGTAAATAACACAAGTCTAAGTCTTGAACGGCACTCCAATTCACCCACATGGTCATTTAGTGTAGCTTTGGGGTTGCATAGGGGGGTTTAATTGACCTAAAAGACAGAGTGTTGATAAAAAATCAGCTTGTGGATACACAGCGCAAAATTTTCATTGCGGATGACCCGAGGGTTTCAAGAGTAACTGGGTTCTTTTATACGGGCATTACACAACACACGGGACCAGCGGCTTTACGTCCCATTTGAAGGACGAAGTGTCTTGCGCAAAGGACACAAGTGTCTTTTTCGAGAAGATTACATTTTTCAGAACTGTATAAGAGAAAAATACGCCCTCTAACCACTTTCAACTTTCCGCCCCATCTTTTTCTTACCCTCTCCTGCCCCGCCCCATTTCATTTGAAGCCTGATCACAAAATTGTCCTAGCTATTTTCGTTGTCGCGTTTTTTATGCTAATTAAAGGGGCAATTCGTTAAAAACCGCTTTTTTAAAACCACTTTGTTTTGACCCACCCAACGACCCCAAATTTTCGATTAAGAATGAATATCAGTATGTAGGTTTTTTCCCCACTTCCTCTTTCTTTCTTTCTTTTTTTGTAAATTGAAAATTTAATTTAGATTGTCAGGTTTTTTTTTGACCCACCCACCAAGACTTTCGGGGAAAATGAAATTGTAAAACAATTATTAGGGTGGGTGTCAGAGTTGTGTACTTGAAGTAAAATAATAATTACTATTATAGGGTAGTTGCGATAATCGTAGCCCTCCATCGGGAGGATGGAGGGCTACGATTATCGCAACTAAGTATAGGGGTGTTTTAGACCCAGTAACTGGGGTGTTACACTAACGAGTGTACTGTTAGTGTTGGTGTACGAGAGAGAGAGAGAGAGTACTTTAAAACGCCCCAGTTACTGGGTCTAGGGGTGTTTTAAAAGTAACGTATGCAGGCCCGAAGGACACGAATTTTAACTGTTTTGGGTATAGCTTGGGTAAGGAAATGCAGTATGTAAATACATGAATAAATGGCTAAAATGCCGTATCCGGCTGTTACTTTATTTCCATGGAATTTAAGTAAACTTTGATCCCTACCTATCTGGAAGGGTTGAAGAATGTATCCAGCTAGGAACAGGAAGTTTGAATAATTCTAAAGGGTTGAAAACGTTTTCATGGTCGCAGAGCAAGGACCCCCAAATTATCATGTGTAAACAATCTTCGTTTCAAATGTGGCAGCAACTGCCGCGGTAATAAACCAACAAGAGTTTTAAAAATATATACGACCGCCCTCCCCCGGCGCCCGCTCTCTAGTCTTACCCTCTTTTCGTTCTGCCAGTAACCCCCTTCCCACGGCTCATAATTCGTGATTTCTTACTGGTGGCCCTCCTCCACGGCCCAGAGTCAATTATAATATTGTGCAGCGCGCTCCTCGTTTTGCGACTTCTTATTGGCTACTGTTTTGCGTGCAACCAATGGTCAAGACGGCTAGGTTGCGCGCTCCTCTTTAGCGTTTTAGAGAGGAATATTTAAAAAAAAAAAAAAAAAAAAAAAGGGAAATTAAAGCCAACATCAATTAAAACAAATAAAAAATCCCTTAGAAAGTGGCAGTCGGATATGGAAACTTTTCCGAATAAATAAACAAATGGTCCGTGACTTGCCTTTCAATAATCCTTCGGTTTGGTTGTCTCCATGGAGCTATCGACACCTTTGCCTGTCCCTTCAACATGAAATGCAAATTCTGTACAACTGCTCCTTGTTGAACCAAACGATTGCCAAATAGAGCCCTCTTGCGCCGTAAGCTCAGCGCAAGAATAGACTTGTGTCGTGCCTTCCACTTACTACATCGAAAACAAAATAATTGTTGTGCTGAAGATGAGCTACGAAGCTAGAAAAATGAGAGTTCTTTTAAAGTTCCATCGTTCATTTTTAAAAACCGATTTTACATTTCATTTGATTTGTTTATGTAAAATTATTTTGACAAAGCCAAAGGTCTTGGAGTGTTTTGGGTTTAAAACTGTGTCATTAAATCGGGTTACAAACCCCAGTGGGATTTCCCCGCTTGCATTTTTTGAAGTAAAAACTTCAATCGGTCATTATATTTTGAAATAAATTTATAGAAGTGCAAAAATCAACAGCAAATCTTACTCAAAAAGTGGATGGTTGTCTACAAATTGTTTCTTCTCATCAAGATCTCGTTTCTGGGCGAACTTGAGCGAGCGGCTGTATACCTTCCGATTAACAACGATAAAATCCGAAGGTTCGTCGGCAACAACCGAAGCCTTCCGAATGCTTCCGGAGTCGATAAGTGCAAGCTCACCAAAGCTCGTACCAGGACCTGGAAAAATCGATCATAATCATTATAAAGCTGTTTTATGCTTTAAAAAAAATAGTCATGATTGGGGGTAAGGGGTGATAAAAATTTGTAAGGGAGAGATCAAACACCAGCTTACCCAGTGTCCTGACGCATGTACCGAGCTCATCCCTAATGGTTCTCGGTATTTCTGGGTCATCGTTGGGGGCGCTGGTAGAAGGTTCATCCTCGTCTGCGGCAATGTAAACTGATATGGAACCGTTTAATACGATGAAAAAACTGTCGTGAGAACGAAGACGAGAATGTACAAATTAGAGAAATATATTACAGCCCCTTGCTTTCCTCCTTTCCTGGTTTATTTGATCTTTTATTGTTCAACCTTGAGCTTTCAATAATATTATTATATGTTTCATTATTTATTTATGCCATAATGTGATCAATTGGAAAGTCGGGAAATAAATGTTGCATTGAATTGAATTGAATTGAATTGAGAGTTAATTCGAGAGATCGTAATGCGCAACCATCTTGCTGTCCCATGCACACCAAGGCACACAAAGAAAATAGTCCCGGCATATTATGTTGATTAGTTGATAATTTTTGTGTATGAACTTTATTTTATTTATTATCTATCATTTTGGGGGGTATCTTACACAAACGCCGTCTTAACTCATCTTCTCCGTTAAGTCCATTGGCTACACGCGCACAACTCAAACGGATTCCAACTCCATTTATGGACTCGATTTTGTACAGTATCAAAGTAAGGACAAACAAAAATATTCTGTCCATACGCGCGCAGAAATTCCTGGTGAAAGAGTTAATAAAGGCTCTGACGGATTATTTATATATATTTCTGGTTACGAGCATCCAATAAACCAACAAATTAGACTAATACTAAAAACAGTATGCTTCGTACTTGTGTGGAGAAGACGGCGGAGAAAGTTTCAGTTTTAGATGCAGGAGGAAAACCACAAAATAGGGTAAACCCACACGCAATCAGGTAGGGACTGAAAACCCAAACCTACAGACAAGGCCTCCGGTCTGAGGTGGGATTCGAAGCCGGGGTTCACAGAGGTAACGGTGGGGGAAAAAAACAAAGTCAGGCTTATTTATCAAACTTATTTTTGGAGGGGAATCTTTATAAACAAACGCGTCACTTTTATCAGATTCACTCGTAAAATTTCCCTGATACTTTGTTTTAAGAAGCGATTATCTTTTTGATAACCTTTTCTGTGTCTTGGTATAACCTCTTGATGGATCATAATGTGAAGCTTTTGATAAAAACTAGCTTCCTATGTGCTCTAAACATAATACCTATGTCCATTGTCTCCCTGCTTAATGATGACGTCATCTGTTACGTATCTGCGAAATACACAGTTCTTGATAATATCCTTGGTTACATCTGTACGAATAACAATGGAAACGAAGATAAAATACAAAAAGCCCATAATAAATTATAAAGAATTTAATAGGCCGTATTTTTGACAGCAAGAGGGCGCAACACTTATTCCATTAATTTTGATAGTGCAAAAATATTTCAAAACATTAAAAATACAAATTTTCCAAGCAAATATCTTACACTGATTACATTGTGAAACTGTCAAGAAAAAAAACCCTCAAAATTGTATATTAAATGCTTTATTGGAAGTCTAATTGCGTCTGGTTTACCACACTATTTCTATGGTTTGATCCTCCGATCTACCCCAAAGGGCGCCCTCTGGCAGTCAAAAATAAGGCTCATTCGGTAATTGATATGATAATGACACCACCGATGCATTTACATGAGAAAGGAAAACAATTTCTCAGTCACCATGTGAGTAACGGCAAGTTTCCATTTGGGAACTGTACGCGGAGGAGAAGTTTATTTGAAGACCGTAAGTTGCAAGCAGATGACTAAAAGTGGTGTAAGGGTCATGTCACACAGGGCAATTCACAGGCGACCATTTCCAGGCAATCTCCACGAAGAAAAACAAATTCACATGTCAACTTCAACACAATTGTCTTGGGGACTGTAAGGTGCTAATAGAAAAATGGATTTTGTTCAACTTAAACAGTCCTTTTGAATACAATGCAGTTGGCTGCCTCCAAGTTGCCTGTGAAAATTGCCCTGTGTGACAAGGCCTTAGAGAGACCGGTGATATTTTGTGGAGCGAGTTCATAGATAGCTTTATTAGTGCTGTTTCACACCGCGCAATTTCCATAGTAAAAAGGATCAAGCGCCTTTTACGAATTAACATGTATTTTGTTTTGGGAAGATTAACATAAGAAAATCACAAAAAATAGCAGACAAACGGTGAAAGTGTTAACTAATAATTGTAACCTTTATGACGTCATGCTAAGTTTTGTTTTGTTGTTTACTCCTTACCGTCACGCAGGGAAGAGAACAGCTCAGTCTTGCGTTTGAACCATGGAAGTAATAACTCGATATCTTTGTCAGCTCTCTCGCTGGGCGGGGCCGATGTGACAGCTATTACCTTCCCGTACATGTTGGCCATATTCTTGCAAAGTAATAGCAAGGCATTGTAAGATTAATGCCCGTGCAGTCATTAGAAAAGGTCAATAGTGCGTGGGGTGTAGTGTTTGTGACAATGCATCAAAATGTGACATAGTCAAGAGGGTGGATTTCACAAAACTAGTCCTAACTTAGGACTAGTCCTATAGCTTAGGACTATAGTCCTATAAGTTAGGACTATAGTTACTCGTCCTAACTCGAGATAAGACTAGTCCTAGCGCTTTGTGAAATCCACACCTGTTCATTGAAACGAAGAGGCTACCACTTTGGGCACATCAAAAGGATGCCAAACTTCAGATATCCAAAGAGCACTTTGGAAGGAGCCCACGCTGGAAAAAAAGACCTCGCGGACGACCCACCCATGCGCTGGATCGACACCGTACAAGCAAGCTGTGGCGTCAGAGGCATCCACACTACAGCAGAGCTGACAGAAAACCTCAAAATCATCAGTTCTAAAAGAGTTTCCTAATGCAGCAGGCATCTCTAGGCATAACCTGAGAGGACGGCCTACTGCTACTACTGCCATTACTGCTACTAGTGCTGCTGCTGCTGCTGTTGAGGTGCTGCTGCTGCCGCTGCTGAAGCTGCTGCTACTACTGCTGCTGCTGCCGCTGCTCATGCTGCTGCTGCTGCTGCTGCCGCTTCTGCCGCTGCTGCTGCTACTACTGCTGCTGCTGCTGCTGCTGCTGCGACTGCTGCCACTGTTGCCGCTGCTGCCGCTGCTGCCGCTGCTGATGCTGCTGCTGCTGCTGCTGCTGCCGCTGCTGCCGCTGCTGCCGCTGCTGCCGCTGCTGCCGCTGCTGCTGCCGCCGCCGCCCTTTCTGTGAAATTCTGAACATGATGTTTTAGTTAGTACAGCCCGGGCACTGTTGTGATTTTTTAGGTCAACATACATATTGCCCGGGCAGTTTTCATGAAAAGGTAAATACTGCCCTGGCGGGCATGATACTCGGCGAACATGTCTTTTGTTTTTACAACAATCCAGGCATTCAAGCTGTTAAAAAAATTAGGTCAATAGATTTACCTTTTGCCCAGGCAGTCTCATGAAAAGAACTGCACTTGAAGGTCAATGAAAAATTATTGCCTGGGCAAGATACGGTCATTGATCTCAATTATAACACACTCAATTACAATTCTTTCATGTGAGACAGTGGACATTTATATCTTCACTTATTTCACATTAATGCAAATTCTGACTCAAAACTCAGAGAACATTTCAGACTTTTCAATGAACATTCACTTCATTGAGATTTGAGAAGACATGTTGTGTATCTATTCGGGTGGATATCCAGCATTTAACATGAAGTGGTTGTAAACTCAATGAAAAAAAATCCGTTTAAATAAAAAACACATTAATAAATCGTATGTTTAAATATGTACTCACCCATCAGCGTGATTACCTCAGACCAGTAAATGGTAAGCGACAAAAAGCACCTCCTGTTGGGCAAAATTACGGTACCGTACCCCTGACTTTTGCCGCGATTATAGAGCAATGCTCCCGTTGTGCCCGCGTTGGCTTCGGCTTAACTTCCCTTCTGTGCGTACAGATTCCTATAACGACAGTTTCCAAGGCGAGATGAGTTTTTATTTGATCACTTGATGATAAAACAGGAGGCTCGTTTTAATCAACATTGTTATGACACGGAGGTTTCATGTTTGTTTTTTGCTGGATGTTACGTAATTAACAAATAATCTGATATGAAGATATATTGTTACTGACAATTAATAGTCAGGTAACAGTGGTGGTAAAGATCAAATTATACCCGTGTCCGAATGAATGGCTTCGGCAGTGGCTATACGGCCGGAACGCCGAGGAATCCTATATTCTTCAACGTTGTCGAAGCTGAAGTCGCTCTACTCGGACACGGCGTAAGGGCGCCTCCAGACCACTCAACACCACTGTCTGAACATCCAAGATGGAAATGATTAATTATACAACCTTTTGTCTTTGCATGCTCCTTTTTTCCCACAGACTGATGTCCCCCATTTAATTCTGTCTCACTTATTAATTAAATATTTTTCCTTGCTTCCCACTTTAAATTCTGTCTTTTGTTTTTCCAACCTCTTGTGGCTAAACCAGCCCCCCCCTTGTCTCCCTTCCCATTGTTCATCCCTTGCATCTTCTGACTGCTTTCTGCCTCTCTCTTTTCACTTCTTTGTACTTGACTGCTTCTGTTACTCCAGCGTATAGTGTTGTCATTTTAGCCTTTGAGAAAGATTCCGCTATAGTAGAGTCGAAACGTATAACGCTAACAACAATTGTTTTGCATTTATAAAAAAAAATGTCCTTCTGGTTGTTAAGCAGTTTGCAACAGCTTATTATTATTATTTTCTAGATCAACTTAAGGGTCACAAAATAGAAAGTTGCTCATTTATTATCAAAAGAGATGCTAGAGGCGAATTTGCACAACCTCAAGAAGTGGATGAAGTTATTGGGTTTCATGTGAGATTAGTCTCGGTGGACGAAATGTACAAATTGGTTTATTGCAAAATCAACCTTAATTTTCATGTCATGAGACCAAAACTCTGCCTAAGAATGCGTACAAAGATGCTGAATGCATTTTTTACCGTTTTCCCGCAAATGAAATGATAAAATGAGAAGAAATTTGCACAGGTTGATTTTTATTACATTATATTGATGTGTGCAAAAGAATGGAAGCCTTTAAAGACATAATGTTTACCAGAGGGTGTAAGTTGACGTCAAGGCACTAAACATTGAGTAGCTCTTTATGATTCCCTTTGATACCGTGTGCTCATTGGATAATGATCATGTAAAAGAAGATCACCACTGTGCACACGTCATTATCACTTTGTAGAGGCTGGCTTAACACCGTGACATGACCCACTGTGACCACCCTCCCTCGCCCTACCTCGGTTTATTTCATAGATTGCAAGGGGACACATTGCCTTCAAATCTCTCAAAATATTGTTTGGAATTGCTCTTTGATACGTTTTTGTTCATGCAATGAAACACCTTGTGTGCTGTAGTTAGTGCGTATTGATATAAAAACCGTACTTTTACCTCTGGACAACTATAGCGGAACCACACTCTACATAGAAACATACGCTCCGCCATTTTGCGGAGTCAAAACTGGTTCAACAAAATGGCGGACCCCTAAGGAATATTTATGTGAATCAATAGACCATGTTACCTGTGACATCACATGTTTACAAAAGAGCCACAGAACCTGGACTTCCTGCAGGCAGGATTTGTACACGGCTCAATGGGAAAATACTTTAAATCTTTCATTTTATGGAGATTGCACTGTCCGATTGTCATCAACTTTGGATATGAAGGAAAGGGGCACATCTCACAACTAGTTCAGCTCTCATTTTAATAGCCATTGAATTTATGTGGAAATTATGATACAAAATGTAAAATTTCTCATATGTCCCATGCAGTATCTTGCCTGCCAGTAATTGCCCTGGAATGTACAAGGTCACTCTTTTGTAAACAAGGGTCACATGGTCTATATGTTCTACTTTTAAAATATCTTTCCAATCATCTTCATTTCGAAACAGGCGCTCTTTATAGCCCCAAAGCGCCCAATCAGAAGGAAACGCCCCCTCTAAATGAGCCCACCTAATAAATTCCCCCACAGACTCCTTCCATTGTATATTACATGATTGGTTCTGGGAAGAGCGAACTCATTCGTACTTTCTAGTTTTCAATAAACAAAAACTATACAAGAAGCTGTTAAAATTAAGCTGTCCTACATTTTTAGCGAAAATAGCGAAATTTGGTTCATATCGAGCTTATGTCAATTGGGCAATCGAAACAAGCAATAGTTACTTGGGGAGTAGGCCTAATCCACAAATACTAACTTCCGACTTGGGTCAGTATCTCAAATGGATATATTTCTTAGGAGAATTTGAATTGGTATGATTATTCGGGCATTCAGGTTGGCTCAGTGGTGTCTTTCCCTGCCTTTCACCTCTGTGGACCCCGGTTTGAATCCCGGATTAGAGCCTTGCATGTGGATTGGGTTTTCAGTCCCTACCTGATTGCCTGGGTTTTCCCTATTTGGGGTTTTCCTCTCACATCTAAAACTGGCATTTTCTTCAACATCTTCTTTACACAGGTATCTTCAGGCCTACGGGTCACAGTGCTAGTCACTATTGAGGGTCCATTGGGTTCATTACCAGAAAGATACAATGATATTGTAATCAGTGAGCTTTCGCTTTGAAAGTAGGCCTAACCAATCTTGTTTATTTAAAACACAACATTTTCGCTGTGGTATCTAAAGATAAAGTCGTAACCTGGGAAAGGTCTTGCTCCACACTCTAAAAATTCATGGATCAGTTGACCCGGATTCCGAATCCCAGGTGGCCTGACCCATTTCTGTCTCAGGCTGACCCGGAAAAGGGTTAAAAAATGGGATTTCCACTCGGATTATGCTTCAGTTTGACCCATTTCTGTCTCAGGCTGACCCGGAAAAGGGTTAAAAAATGGGATTTCCACTCGGATTATGCTTCAGTTTGACCCATCTCTGGGTCATTTTGATACAGATCCCGGGGTCATACTGACCCAGAAACGGGTCAGGCCCCCTAAGACTCGGAATCCGGGTCAATAGACTGTGTCAGTCTCGCGCGTATTCGAACATTAGGGTCTTAAAGCGGTGATCTTGTTTCCTTCACGTGTTACAGCAATGTGTGTGGGACCAAAATGGTGCCAAAGACGTTCGAATACTCGCGAGACTTACAGTCTATTCTGATCAGGCAGTTTTAGAGTGTACATGTACACTCCAGACCCCCATAACCAAGGTTTTTAATCTCACACGAGCTCCTTCAAACTAAACAACAACCACACTCAAGGATACGACTTTGATCTCGTTTACACAAGCAAAACATCAAGTTTATTCTCCTTTCTACATACATCAGACAAAATTATAAACCACACGTTATTTAAAAATTTCACGTCAAACCTCACAAAAACTGAAGTTCTTTTGAGTTCAGAATCAATCTGTTTTACATTTATGAGGAAAGTAATTTGTTCTACTTAACACGCTGATCTTAAAGAAATACACACACATAACTCTGAATACACTGTGATAGTTCTGAATACACTACTAGCGACCCAAATCACTGGACGTTATCACACATGATGAAACTTGGTGGCGCCACGTGTCAACAACGTCATTGTACTCCATGCAAAAAAAGTGGTATCATTGCGCCTACACACCAATCCGAGCAGCGTTCGTATAATAATGATGTTTTACACCACCGCAGTAATGGCCGCCGCACACGCGTGCGACACGACAATAGCGCGCCAAGCGCATGTGTACCAATCAGCATGGAGGATTCACAGTGCGTGTGCGTGGCAGCGCGCGTGCGGAAATGCTCGGACTGAGTGTACATCCAGTTTTTTTTTTAAGTGACACACACCATTTCAAAAACACTTTCAAACTTGCGTTACAGTGCAGTGCGCATTTCAGGCGACGCGTGCACGTTTACACGCGCACCTTATCTTTACCAGGCAGCTTGACTCATGACATTGTCAGACTGTGTGGCAGATATCGTCGCTAATCTCGAAAATCAACACATTTTCAAAAGATGTTTTTTTTCATACTGTTAATGCACTGGTCAAGTATAGGTCTCAAGTTGTATCGGTAAGTTCATTTTTGTTAAAGTTTGCGACCACAAATAAATAAAAAACACAATTTTAAAAAGTGTTTTAAAAACTTCAAACGTGATTATCTCGGAATGGACGTTTGTGTCAAAACTGAGGTTTTTTTTGCACTTCGTTGGAACAGTGATATGCAGCCGTGTGTGACGTCAGTGCAATGGGTCAATAAAACATACTACGTAGTTACAAAATAAATTAATCTGTATAATTTTTAGGTCTATACTGAGTAAACTTCAACTTATAAAAATGCTGATCATAATAACAGATCTCAATAATCCAAATCTGCATAGATGTTTCAATCAAATTGTATTTTGAATGTTTTACTTTTCTTTTCTTTTTTAGATGAAACCATAATATAACATGCTTCCTGAATAATGTCAAAAAGGACTTGAATGAATCGCACGCTCTGAAAGAGTTGTTTATCTTTAAAAAAAATATATCCTTAACAAACCAGGATTTTTCTTGACAAGAAATAATGAATTCCCGATGTACAAATCTCGTTACCATCCATTTTCTACATTAGTGTAAAATACATTATAACATCTTAAATTTAGCATGTGAAACTTCCCTCTGTAGTTCATACAAATGTTTTTTCAGTAAAAAAACCCACTTACAGTAAACGAAACTAAATATATTATATATTAAACGTCTTTACAACAGACGTACTTTCAGGTCACCAACTAGGTAACATTGTCATCACATTCAAATGGCAAAAAATGCCTGCATTCGTATATTAGTGTACAATGATCCACACAATCTATTGAGATTGAATATAACTCAAAACTATTTCCAACACATTTTAAATATAATTTTTAGCGATCGCTCTGCGAACTTAAACTGTTAAACTATAAACAGCTTCTTTTCTAAATAATATGACATCGTCAAACACATAAATAATGTATAAACCAGTTATAAATAAGTATAAATAGTGACATTTCTGTGTCTAGAATAAACTAGGATAACAAAGAAATGCTACATAATAATTAAATAAATGTTTATGAGAGTATTGGTGAGAATCTTTTCATCGGTTGAAATGTGGAGTACTTCAAGCCGAGTTGACTGGAACATTCCGTCTTCCAACGAATGAAAACATTCATCTCCAGTGCGAAATATTGATTTGTTTTGTATAACATCCAAGCAGATCTTTTTCTATTTGATTGATTGATAAAATGATAAGAATAAACAAATTGCACAAGATTGTTTTGTACGAGTTTTTTTTTATATTTAGATTGAATGGTGTGTACAACATACGGTGTGGTCTAGCGTGCAATAGTCAAAAAGGATGGGACAAAAAATGTAATGGTTTGAATTATAAATGCAACCTGACCCACAATCCAGTATATCAGATGAGAAGGATCTGCTTGGGTGTTGAAAATATAAACTTAAATAAAGACCGTTACAAAGTTATTTTCATGTAAAATCCTAACAATGCACCAGGCATAATGTTTCCCCCTCCGAACAAAGGTATTGCTAAAATATGGAGACAGCGAATATTGGGGCTAGAAAGCACAGATGACGCAGCACCTGCATGCTGGTCATTTTTTCCCTTTCTGAACACCAACATTAAAAACTAAACCATCCTGTAAAATCATTGCAATGCACCAGGCATAGAACATTTATATAACGAATTAATTAATTTGCTTATTTTTGTTAGTAGTAGTTTTATCGTGCTGTTGTTATTGTTGTTTTTTTTTTTTTTTGCGAATTGTTTAACTAATATTTTCCTTCTTTGCACAACAAAGAATGAAATAATCCATTATTATGACCATATTTTTCTGTGATCAATGGAATGCACCAGGCTTCTTATTTTCTTCACTCCCTCAAAAAGATTGGTTTTTGTTTCTTTGTTGCGCCGCAAGAAATCAAATACCCCCATATAGACCAAAC
The DNA here is from genome assembly GCA_911728455.2 of Marthasterias glacialis. Lineage (NCBI taxonomy): Eukaryota > Metazoa > Echinodermata > Asteroidea > Forcipulatida > Asteriidae > Marthasterias > Marthasterias glacialis. The sequence goes on from OU452220.1 coordinate 3,808,996, forward strand.
TTTACTAATTTTACCTTCTCCTTTTCCCATTTTGTAACAAACGGTTGTATTCCTCGCACAGGAAAATAATAAATACATATAGGCCGATACAAACCAAACGTTTCTGTAAAATCAATGCAAACACCAGGCGCAGTGTTAATTTGTATGTATTGTACTATAATAAAAAAATATATATATTAAAAAATTACTCAATCCTTCGTCCGAGTCAGGAGAAAATAGTGAAAAACAGTGCACACTTTGCAGCATGTAGAAAAATAGTGCACACTTTGCAGTATGTAAACACATTGTCCTTATTTTCGATTGTTACAACAGAAGTTAAAATCGGGGTCTTTAAATTCTATTTTCTCGACTTTGACAGTTTTTAGTCCCCAAAAAGATGGAAGATTGGAACTGGTGTGAACTTCACAATCAGTAAGCTTTAAGACTAATACAACTGTTTTTTTTTTTTTTTTTATGAAAACCAATCCTGTATTCTACCTTTAAGACCCGTCAGGCAACTGGTTGCGGGCTGCTCAGATCTTCGGTCGCACACAGGCACAGGCGACTGGGATGTCTTGGTACTCCGTGTTATACCTAAAAAAAACACACAAAACAAAACCGAAAATATGAGTTAAAATACAAAATAATCAAAGTGTAACTTTTGCCATCGTGAGAAGATCGGAACTTTGAGGTCATTTTATAAGATAATACAGAAGTAAAAAGAATTTAGAAACTTTTTTTTTCGAGACCAACGGTTTTAAAATAATGCTCATTGCCAGTGGGGACTTCACTAAAAACTTGTACACCTCTTGCATAATGTGGATTGTATACTTTTCTCGAAGCTAATTAACTTTTCCATAGGTTGCAGAGATAGTTCACCAAAAATTTAAAATATTCATTTTCAATGTTTTTGTCTTTGAATTCCATTGTGCAACAACTGTTATGTACAGAAGCAATGGAGCAAGATTTTACCACACGACCTACGGACTTTTTGAACGGGTCTATGAAACCGAATTGGGGGTAACAGACTATTATTAATTGAGCCTGTCTTAAAAACTTAAAGGGGTTGACCTGTTTTGTTGGACAAGATCAACGAGTAATTCATGGAAATGTATCTGCGGGCTACAAACTGCAGTTTTGCACTCTAAAAAAAACCTATTCAGAATTGACCCAGATTCCGGGTCGCAGGGGGGGGGGGCTGACCCATTTCAGGGGCTGAATGACCCAGAAGTTGGTTTAAAAAAAAGTGATTTCAACCTCGGATTCTGCGTCAGTTTGAGATTCCAGCTTACACTGACCCAGAAATGGATCAGGCCTCACGGGACTCAGAATCCAGGTCTATAGACCCTTTATCATGCTGCAACCATCTTGGTCATGTTCCCTGTATCCAATAACAGTAATATATGCTAACATTCATTGTACAAAAAGGAACCAGACTATTTGCCCTTCCAGCCTCGGTTTGGTTACATTGGTGTGAATGGGAGAAAATTAAGATGGCCGCACCATTTGTAGCACTTTGCGGTGATTTAATAAAGACTTACACGTAGAGACCATTGACGCAACTACCCTTCCTGAGAACCTTCATGCGGAAGTGAACTTGACGGCACGTGTTGTCCGCTGAGAACCCGTCACCTCCTCCACCTCCAGCCAGAATGCATTCCGGGCAGCGGCATACAGCGAACATGATCTTGCTTGGGTAGCTTGAAAAGAAAAATCAAAGAAACTTATTAATATAAAAAGACAACTTTGTGACAATGTTTTTTTTTTTTTTTTTTTTTTTTTTTTTTTATCTGTTGCAAACTGCTACCAACCACAAAATGCAATAACATAGTTCTCAGATGATAAAGATGTCAACTGAAGAGTATTTATTTTGATTACTGTTTTTCAGTGTCAGATTTCCTTTGTTTTATAAGCAGGCGTACTTTCAAATTTATCTTAGGGGGACTTTTAATGTATAAGTTTTCAATTTTTACTTGTCGTGATTTTTTTTTTTTTTTTTTGCCGTTTACATTATCTTCATTTTATTCATTGAGTTGATTTCAGAAGTTTACTTGACTCTTGTCAGCTTCGTGTCCCCTTTTCCACTCACCGATTAGGATCTACGTCTTCAACATAAGTCCATGGACAAAGACTCCTTCTGTTGACGTCCTTAACCCCAGAGACGTGGAGCAACTCATTAGGGCATGTCATGTTAACATATTCCCGCCTTGATGCTGACTCGTCCCCAGGCTGGTCGCTCTCCGCATTATCGGAAAGCAACTCATCTTCGACACTCTCTTTTTTCAGGATGGCTAGTGCGGGAAACTTCACGTTCTGGTTGCTCTGTTTGAAGTTGAGATGGAGTTGCTGCGCTGGTGGCTCGTAGCAAGGTTCGGTTGGGAAGGAGAACTCGTCGTCAGTCGAGGCGGCCGTGCTCAAAACCTCTGGTGCTGGTGCCGTTGCGTCAGTCAAGGCGTCCATTAGTAGTTGCTCCATGCTGGTGGTTGGCTCTGTGGTCCTATTACTTGTGGATGTTTCTATTGCTGCAGTACTTGGAGCGCTACCATGTGACGTTGTAATGTCACGTGTTGTTTCCCCAGGCGACGTCGTTGACGTCTCTGCCCCAATTTCCTCCTCAACGAATTCGTTTCCTTCAGCATATCCATCTGGTAGAAAATTTCCCAGCTCATTCGTCTCCTCTTGGAGATCTTCAGCGTCTTCTGGTTCGTTTGGCAAGTTGTTCGGGTGATTGCTGAAAGACGCCAACTCGTTGGAACTTAATTCCTCCGTCACCATGACAACGGATGTTTCCTCGATGGCATCTCGTCTGATGATGTGGCAGATTGAGAGAGACGCAAGGGAGAGGCCGAAGAGGAGTTGAGATATGGTGATCTGTAATGGAAAGAGAGGTCAACAGGTCACTGGGCGAAAGCTGACAGGGCTGTTAAAAAACTGTAGCAACATTGTACACAAACAACATGATAATTTAGCCTTGGTTCGACCTATTCATGTATAATACTGGTTTTTACCCGCAACCGAACCCCGTTGCGCAATGCTTCCTTGATTTGAACCCCATCTGAAACGGGGAACAAGTTTTCAGAACCACCCATGTCTCTGCAACGAAGTCCCTTTGTAAGACAGCATACAAACAATTCCAAATCGCTGATGTAATGCATAAGACTGTTGACGGAAGTACTGATGCTTCCCAAACAACAATGGACTGGCCACAGATCCATGTTTTGTGACGTAAACATCCAGGTGCCCCTTTCGATAAAAATAGACAAAACATGCCGGTTGCTTTGCAAATCTATAAACAGATTGTTTCGTCTATGAACTATATTGGTCTGGCATGACTAGACGAACGGAACAGGTTTATGTAATCCATGATGTACCTTTTTTTTGTATGTTGAGTGACCTTCGCACGGGCTCCGTGAGTCTGCCACAGATTACATCGGACAGAAAGAGAGTTTTACAAGGGCGAGTTTGCCAGTACAACTGTAATTCGGGTCAAATTTCATAGAGCTGCTTCAGCAGAAAGTAAAATTAAAAAAGAATAAAAATCTGCTGAGCAAAAATGAGCAGGGAACCAGTTAAAGACGGTACATGTTTAACATGGTATTTTGACTGGTGATTTTATTCTGGTAAGCGTCATTTTTAGCTACTTTTATGTCAGCTCCATGAAATTGGAACCTGCCCAAAATGCTCTTGTTACTGGGTCCAAGGTAATTTACCGATCCATATCAGCGGCCATCAATAGCTACAGGCACGGAAACAAGTTGTCTTTGACGAAAGGTTAACAATTTAAGCACATGGTCCAGTTTCATAAAGCTGTATAAAGCAGAACAATCTGCTTAGTAAATTTCTTTGCTAGGCGAACAATGAGCGGTGAACTAGTCACAACAGTATAAACTTTATGGCACTTTGATCGGTACCCTGTTTCTCCTAAGCAAGATATACCTGTGCTTAGCTAGCTTTTTGTGCTTACAGGCTTTATACATTTTTTTTTTACCATATCCGTATTTTACTGTTAATATTTACTTAGCTCTCCCCATTTGATTTTTCCTTCATGCACCTTCATGAAATTAGGACCAGGGTCCAGTTTCATCAATCTGTCAAGCAGTAAATGGTGCTTACCAATTTTGAATTCTGCTAGCAATAACTCACGGGAAACAGTCACCAACAAGTATATCACATTGATATTGTGGCTGATAACTTGTTTTTGATGAACAAGGCTATTTTGTTTGCTTAGCAATATTTAGCCCTACAATAACGTGCCTTACAATAGTTGTTCTTTCTAGAAATTGAATATGTTTACCTACCGTTGGAGAACTTTGTAATTACATCAAATTATGGGCATGCATTGACCGCAACTTGTTTTATAGGTTTTTGCGATTTAAAAATCCGGATTGTGTAATATGAATAGTTTTTAAAATACCTGTGGTTATTTATGGGAAGAACCTGCATTATTTTGTTGTAAGCTCTTTTGTTGTGCGACTTCGCCCTATTGAATGGGATGACGTCAGCATGTGCTACGTCACAAAGGCTGCCTGCCGGCAGGGGAAACGATAGGGAAGTTCCCGATTCCGTTTGGATACATCTCACTGCACAACAACAAAATCACCTGTGTACCATAGAGTTCACGCTGACGTAGTGTGCGTGAGTTTTAGGAGGCGCAAGCACGCTTCATATCCAGCATATACTGTTATAACATTGTTACATGACCATGTTATTAATAAGCATATACATGTACCTAATATGCATGCACCAACAGTGACACAGACTAAGTGTAACAATTCTTACCAGGTATTTATTATTCATAAACTTCACTCCCTCTTTACGTTGTGCGGCTAAGAAAGAAAAAACCACTGTAAATATGTTGTCATTGGAAAGTGTAAGTGTGGTTGATAACATGCAGGTAAAAAAACAAAAACCACGGTTTAAGCCAAGAGAAAGGATGGAGCGCAAGGAAGGTTAAGCACAGACGGCGAAACTATGGTAACATTTTAGGGGGCATAAGGGAGTGCACCATTTTTTCTAGGTAGGGGGCACTTCTTGCGAATTAAAAATGTTCACTTTTTTAAAACATGCCCCTTTTCAGCGCTCTTGTTATCTCGTTTACTATGTTTTTGAGATAATCTGACACTGTCTGCGTGTAAATAAAGAAATAGTTTACAATGACCATTGAAATTATTATATACAAGCTTACATTTTACTCTGGTAATGTTTAAGTTCAAAAGTCGAGATTTCAAATTGGGGGGGGGGAGGCGTGCCCGAGCCCCTTCCCTCAAGTTACGCCACTGGTTAAGCTCCTTGCTCTATGGTTTTAAACTAATTATTGAAAAACCCTGGCCAACATTGGTACAGTGTCTGTAAATGCTTACATTCTTTGCATAAATCAAAAAATAAAAATAAATAGAGAATAAAATGGTGGCGATGACGTCTTAATCGGTTTAATTTTGCAAAGTGCGTCCATTACTATATTGAAACGTTAATAATCACACCGCCTAGAAGTAAGTAGATAATGTTTTAAATAAAAGAAGGATGTTAAAATGATGAAGCGATAAACAAACAAATAAACCACATTCAAAAATGTACTATTTTTGAGTTACAGGTCGATCATGCTGCGCTAAAGAATGTCCGTGATCAAATTGAAGGAATGTAGGCCCATGTGTCTCACTGAGTGCTACAAAAATTTAAGCCCCCCTTTCACAGAGCTATTTTAAAGAATTTGTGAATTATTAAGTATTGATGTTTTTAATTTACACCTAATGATTATCATACAATAATAATTCAGTTGGAAACATTTTTGTTTGTGGTTTCCAGTACATTTTTACATGATTTATTTTCTTTGAAAGTAATGGTCTCCTGGAACGCCCACAAAAATAGGCCAGACTTGCTGACATGGCTGAATTCCTTCTGTGACATCATCATTACATTATTTTATTTCATGAGCTACTTCAGAGGACAATCGTTTGATCTGCCGAAGGAAGGACACAGTGGTCTTTCTTTTCAAAAATTCACCCATGGAGATGTATTATCTATTGCATGTGGGGTAACAGAAGAGATCCAGCAATGTCAGCAGGTGACCTGCGTTTGTGGGTGATCTTGAAGACTATTTAATTTATATCAAAGAAAATAAATCATGTAAAAGTATACAGGAAGGCACACAATAATTTTTTTCTCAACTGAATTAGTGTATATTAACTATAGACCATGTTACCTGTGACATCACATGTTTACAAAAGAGCCACAGAACCTGGACTTCCTGCAGGCAGGATTTGTACACGGCTCAATGGGAAAATACTTTAAATCTTTCATTTTATGGAGATTGCACTGTCCGATTGTCATCAACTTTGGATATGAAGGAAAGGGGCACATCTCACAACTAGTTCAGCTCTCATTTTAATAGCCATTGAATTTATGTGGAAATTATGATACAAAATGTAAAATTTCTCATATGTCCCATGCAGTATCTTGCCTGCCAGTAATTGCCCTGGAATGTACAAGGTCACTCTTTTGTAAACAAGGGTCACATGGTCTATAAGGTGTAAAATAAAAACATCAATACTAAGTAATTCACCAAACCTTTAAGCACAAAAAAGAAGTTAAGCACAACAATATGCTTACCAGAAAAAGGTTACAAGCCGAAATACCATGTCACCATCTGTCTTTGGTATCCTGCTCATGTTTTCGCACATACAATACATTTTTAAAGCAATATTTCTGATTGAGGAGCTCTATGAATCTGTGCCCGTGCAGGTATGTTGGGGAAAAAATAATGTCATTTCAGTCAGTTATAGTTGAACTTTTACCTTTGGAAGCATATTGATGGAAGTTGGATGTACATGTACTTGATATGGCGATATTTTTGAACTGTTCTCCGTTGCTGCAGTTGCGTGTTGGTTAACTAAGCTCGGGTCTTTTGCGGCAAAGTTTCCCGCGCTCGACAGTCGACTTTATACCATCGGTCAGTCCTATTTTTGGGGGTCCTGCTACTCATCCTGAAAGGTTGAGGATTTCCCCTTCGTATTCACTTCCGCAAATCCCTGGGATTTCGTCACCGTTGCTCTCCACAGCCTTGTTTACAAGGGGGAACGGACAAATGTTTTGGGTGACGTCAGGGAAAGTTGACGAAGCGGAAAATTCCACTATAGCGACAGAGGCACATGTGATTTGAATAAATGCATGTTCATGACTAACCCGCAAGCTGTTTGGTTGTATATATGCGGTAGACTATGCTTATTCGTCGTGCGGTTTGAGTGGCAACATGATTATATTGCATATTCATGAGTATTCCAAGTGCACTGGTGTGTGGTGCCAATTGAAAGATAATCTTTCCCCCCTTTTTCCCTGTATTTTTATGGCGTGAACTTTGTTCGTGTAATCTTTATATAATTTCTGTTTTTGTGTATACATATTGTAATTTTTTTAATTGGACGTCATTACATCATTGCCAGGGGAAATTGAGTTTCATATATGTTTGTAAAATGTGAACAATATGAATCATCAAAATTTCCAGTGCTCCCAAGGTGCCCCACAATAAAAAAAAAATGTAGATACATGTAATTGATTAAAAAACATGGTACCTGGGCCCCCACTGAAAAGCAATGCCCCCATGCCACCCCCCCCCCTCCTCCCCGCTCGGGGGAAAATCCTGGCTTCGCCGCTATGTTGAACAAACTAAGGTGAAGTTGGAAGTTGAAAGGTGGAAAGCGTTTTGAGATTGTCTTGTTTATCGTTTTTTTTATCATTTTTATTCGGTTTACTAAAGCCTGTCTTTCTAATTGAATATATACATACTTTAATCAATATGTAAAAAAAAAAGATTAAATTAGTAAACATGTATACCACATGAAAATATTGTTCTTACGTTATTTTGTTTCAAAATACATCCATGAAATTACAGATGTCTAAAAACAGTAAGCATATTTGGTGAGTTACTCAATAACATTTTTGACTATATTAGATTAATATATCTGTATAATTATTTCTTTTTGTTTTCTATATTATGATACATTGCACTTGGTTCGGTTAAAAATGGGGTCCTGTGTCGGCATAATCGGAATGTGGGTTCAAATCCCGGTCATGACACCTGTGTCCTTGAGCAAGATACATAACCACACAGTTGCTTCGAATAGGGGAAGAGGCAGTTATGTTTGTCTCACAACGGATTCATTCACCCCTCCTTGTTCTTAGCTGTGCAGCTGTGAAGAGACTTTCGTTTTATCTCCATGTCTTGTTTCTGGGCAGATTTTTGGTCCCTTCTTCAGCACACACCTCGAGTGGGCTTTTGGCCTTGTGATGGGCAACTTGCTTTAAACAAAATAAATAAATAATAAATAAAACAAGAAACAAACAAACAAACAAACACACAAACACACAAACAAACAAACAAACAAACAAACAAACAAACAAACAAACAAACACACAAACACACAAACAAACAAACAAACAAACAAACAAACAAACAAACAAACAAACAAACAAACAAACAAACAAACAAACAAACAAACAAACAAACAAACAAACAAACAAACAAACAAACAAACAAACAAACAAACAAACAAACAAACAAACAAACAAACAAACAAACAAACAAACAAACAAACAAACAAACAAACAAACAAACAAACAAACAAACAAACAAACAAACAAACAAACAAACAAACAAACAAACAAACAAACAAACAAACAAACAAACAAACAAACAAACAAACAAACAAACAAACAAACAAACAAACAAACAAACAAACAAACAAACAAACAAACAAACAAACAAACAAACAAACAAACAAACAAACAAACAAACAAACAAACAAACAAACAAACAAACAAACAAACAAACAAACAAACAAACAAACAAACAAACAAACAAACAAACCAACAAACAACCCAACAAACAACCCAACAAACAACCCAACAAACAAACAAACAAACAAACAAACAAACAAACAAACAAACAAACAAACAAACAAACAAACAAACAAACAAACAAACAAACAAACAAACAAACAAACAAACAAACAAACAAACAAACAAACAAACAAACAAACAAACAAACAAACAAACAAACAAACAAACAAACAAACAAACAAACAAACAAACAAACAAACAAACAAACAAACAAACAAACAAACAAACAAACAAACAAACAAACAAACAAACAAACAAACAAACAAACAAACAAACAAACAAACAAACAAACAAACAAACAAACAACCCAACAAACAAACAAACAAACAAACAAACAAACAAACAAACAAACACACACACACAAACAAACAAACAAACAAACACACACACACACAAACAAACAAACAAACAAACAAACAAACAAACAACAATGGCCTCTTGTGAATATAAATGACAAAATTACAACATTTTTAACTATCTATTGATATGATTACTGCGTTTCAGAGCTCACTGATTATAAAGATTATACAAGTAACAATCCTCCGTCTGAAATACTGCCAAATCGAAAGAAAAAAAATGAAGACCCACGCCAACGAGTGTACATGTTTACATCTATATATATAATATATTTATATATAAAATGGGGTTATCAAAGAAAATTTGGCTGATGCCAGACTCGAACCAGCCCTAGGTTGGTGGGCGGTCCTGTGCAATGCCAAACCTCTTTGCCCGGTGGGTTCCTGTCAGAAGCCATCTGCCGACAAGCCAGGGGTCACCCCCGGGTGTGATGCAAACCTGGTAAAACATCAGTATATATATATATTTTAAGGGTGAGCAAAAAATTTGGCTGATACTGGACTCGATTACGCGACCTCTCGAATACCGTACATATATATATATACGTTTTTATACAATAATTTCATACAAAACGCCGTTGCTTATTTCGATTGCAAGTTTCCTGCACGGGGCGATTGCAAAATAATCACGGATGAACGAGAACGAAGTATAAACCGACTAAAAACGAAGACTCATTCTCCCCATATTCACTCCACAATTCCACCCGCCCCCTCCCCCATTTCTTTCCACACCACCACACTCTTCGTGGAGCGTTGGTCCACACAAGCAATAAAGGAACTAAAGCCGAAAACTCAGTCAATTTATGGAAAGCAGTCAACCGTAGCATCGGCAAGCAAAATGGTGTATTATAGAACAACACACGCCTTCGTGTGGCTTGTGTCTGGTGACTCAGCATCAACGGGATTGCGGGTCCTGGGCAAGGTGGGTGAATCCCCAGGATTTTACCTGGAGATCTTTCTATTGTTCTGGTCAAAGACAAACAGTTTAATGTTGCAAGGCTCCTCTCCTTGAATTATTTCGACAAATGTCGTTCCTGTTGGGAAGTTAATTCGACTCGCGCGTGCGCATTTATGCTGTGCGCTCAAAGTTTTTGCCACTTCCGGCTCCTAAGCTGGCATGCCTTAACTGTGAAATTTTACCGAAAACATTAATTTCTTCGTTCAAAGACAATTCTTAATGAAAGAAACCGATAGTTGTGATAAGACCTTCAGTCTTTGCAAGACGCACTTGAAAAGCCAGTCCAGAAATTACCAGTGTCCTTACGTAAATCATCAAAGACGAACAGTTTGAGTTCCTATGGGCTACTCGCAATTGACGGAGCCAGTCAGTGGCGTGACTGAGGGGGTGGGGTAGGGGTGGGGTAGGGGGTGGGGGTGGGGGTACGGGGAGGCACGTGTCCCCCAACTGATGTCCGTGCCCCCCGGGTGCCCCCTCCCCATTTGAAATCTGAACTTTAGAGATTAAACATTGCCAGAGTAAAGCATTACATTTTGTAAGCCTTTATGTAGTAATTTCAATGGTTTTTGTAAACTTTTTTTTTCTATTTACATGAAGAGATTATCTTATTAAAAAACGCACAAAAAAAAACACAGCATACCAAGAGTGCTAACAGGGGGCTCGCTTAGGAAAAGTGAACATTTTTAATTGGCATGAAGAGCTCCTCCTAAGAAAGAATTGTGCCCCCTAAAATTTTACCCTAGTTTTGCCGCTGGAGCCAGTTTGTGTGAAGTGGGCATGTCTTCCGGTGGAATTACGTCACACTAGGAGTGACCAGGATCCCTTTTGTCAACTTATCCAGCCGCGTCACGTGTTGCCATGGAGACACTTTTGTCTTGCTCGAGTTCCAATCCGTTTCCGTAAGTTGATCTTCCCATCATAATGCTGAGTATTCTCTATTCTTCGACAACCAATCCGACCCACTTACACCCGCCTCATAATAATAAATAAATAAGTAATAATACAAAATATTATAATAAATATACTATACAAGATTGAATTAATAACTGAATAAATTAGTTAATAAATTGTGCAGAGGCCATCGGCGTTGGTACCATTTCTAAATTATCCAGTAGATTTTGAAACATTTGAATGGGTCCCTTTTTTAGAATAACGAAAACTAGGCCTGCTACTCGTCTACCATAATAGACCGATCCATTCAGCTCCGCCCCTAAACTTATTGACCAATCACAGCATTGGCTAAATCACCACTGTACAAGTGGGCAGCACAATGTGCGCCTCCGTAATGCCACACTGCACGACATAAACGCGCGCGCTATAAGTACGCGCACGCATGTTTACACTTTCAAATATAGGATTTGTATCGTGACGGACTTTTGTCGGACTTTCGGTGGCGTACCCAAGGCTGTGATTGGCCAACACGTATGGGGCGGGGCTTAATGGATCGGTCTATTAAGGACACTCCACAGTTTGATAATTTCATTTGGTTTGTTGGTTGGTTATTATCACAGGGGCTTGGTTTCACAAAGAGCCGATATTGATCTTAACTGCGAATCAATCTCAACTGCAGCTGAGCAAAGTGTGATGTCATAATACAAATTACTATGGTAACACTGACAACTCATCTTATAGAAGATACCTTTGGTGCTTTATGAAATCAAGCCCAGCTTTGTAGAGGTGACTTGAAGGGGTGACTTATTCAAGGGCATTCAGGTTGGCTCAGTGGTTTCTATTCCTGCCTTTCACCTCTGTGGACCCCGGTTTGAATCCCGGACTGGAGCCTTGCATGTGGATTGGGTTTTCAGTCCCTACCTGATTGCCTGGGTTTCCCCTACTTGGGGTTTTCCTCCCAAATCTAAAACTGCAATTTCTTCAACATCTTCTCTCACAGTCCTAGTGTTCGTTGGTTTCAACAACAACAACATTTCACAGAGCTGCTTAAAACTGTTTCAGCTTACTAAACTTAGCAGGAAACAAGTCAGTGTTTAATCTGGTAACCTTTTAGAGGTATCAGAAAATTAATTTGTTTGCTTTACCCAGCTCTATTATTACAATTAGCGAGCTTTTAGATTGAAACTTGTTTTATTATTTATTATTATTATTTTTTGTTATTTATTATTACTATTATTTTTACTTCAATCCGCTCATCACAAGGCCCAAAAGCCACTCAAGGTGTGGGCTACTTTTTGAAGGGATAGCAACCTGCCCCAATACACAGAAACAAGACATGGCAAGACTTAACCGCAATATCACAGCTAAGAACAGGGAGGGGTAAATGAATCCGGTGCGAATCAAACATAACTGCCTCTTCCCCTATTTGAAGCAATTATAGATTAAGTGTCATGACCGGGAATTTGAACCCATATCCTGATGAAAACAGTCGGAATTGTTTCGGTATCATTACCACTCTTGTGCCTTTATGTCTTGAATCAAACCTCAGTCCAAATCTCTGACGTAAAAAACGGGCCAGACTAAAGTTTTCACGCCCCCCTGTTTTGGCTGTTCCCCATTGACCATCAAAAACGGAAACTCCTTCAGAAACGAAAGCCGGAACTCGTGAGTGTCCGCATTCCGGATCATGGGGTAACCAGATGACCATTGACGGACGTCATCTTTTGACCGTAGTCTTTGTGAGAACGTTTTGGGTGCATTGTTCATTACGAGCAGTTCAGTTTTTTATGGAGGCAGTGTGGAAATGGGTTTGTTGTGAGTAGGTTGTTCCCCTTTTCAATCTTTCATCCGATAACGTACTCCGATAAAATGCCTGTGAATTTTCTTTTCTTCACAGGACTCGGGGAAGTACTGAGTATATAGTGCTTAACGGTTTGGTGAATTACTAAGGACTGATGTTTTTAATTTACACCTAATAATTATCATAATTCAGTTGGAAAATGTTTTTTGTGCCTTCAGTTTATTTTTACATGATTTTTTTTTCTTTTAAAAGTAATGGTCTTTAGGAACGCCTACAAAAAATAGGTCACTTGCTGACATGGCAGGATTCCTTCTGTGACATCATCATTACAGAATTTATTCATGAGCTGCTCCAGAGGACAATCGTTTATGGACGGGGTCTGCCAAAGGAATGACAAATACATTGTATGTGTTCTTTCATTTCAAAAATTCACTCATGAATATAATATATTATGTAATGCATGTGACGTCAGAGAAGGAATCCAGCCATGTCAGCAAGTGACCTATGTTTGTGGGTGTTCCTAAAGACTACTATTTTTTAAGAAAATAAATCATGTAAAATTATACTGGAAGGCACAAAATGATTTTTCTCAACAGAGTTATTGTATATTAACTGTAAGGAGTAAAATAAAATCATCAATACTAAGTAATTCAACAAACCTTTAACATACATCGGTGTAAGGGTAGGCACTAAAACGTTACAATTAATATTCTTTATCATCGATGCAAACAATTGACATCGAATGCTTTGATTGCACAGGAAGGGTATCAGATACACTGACATTTAAAACCGTTTTAACGTGATTTGACTTGGAAATTCTGTAAAAGAACTCTATCTTTTGAAATTTGAGTGCGTCACAATACTGAATCGACCTTGGCGCAGCCTTTAAGTGTTCTATTTTAGAAAAGATGATCGCGAGGGGAGGTAGGTACCCAGTCGGCCTATCAATTGACAGGATTTCCCATATGGGTGTTTTTGTCCATCTTCCTGCGGTTTTATCTGCGGCTTTATTTTACCGGTTTCAGGACGGACACAGAAAGGAAGCATAACCCAGTAATTTGTTCCTTGAACTTGTTAGACATTCTACCCTTCAGATAATAAAGGTGTGTGAAATGCCATTGTATCTGATACTCTTCCAGTGCGAATGTCTGTCAACACCCGTCATCATCCAACGACGTCACATTTTAAAACATATAGGGGCTATACATTTTTGTACGGGAATTTTTGTAGTTTATTCCAGAATCTCGAGGATATTCAATCAAAACGACATTCAATTTTACCTTTTAGCCGGCGCAAATTTTCCTCTTTGGAATGTTCCAACCCATTTGTTCTATATATCCAATGACATCATGTATTTTTCCCCCATATTAATAAGGACTCTGTACGTTGGAAAACGGAGTCACGAAACTGGATTTGACCTTGGACCTTGATCTTTAACAAATGCTGCCGCTGCTTCAGCGGCCAAACAAAAGAAACACGCATGAGTGGCCACGCTTCATGGACAACTAACTCTCAGCAAATGAAAGGTCTTCCTTGACACAAGCGAGGGCGCTGTTTGTGTTCGTGACGTCATTTGCAAGGGGGGTATTGTTAATTGCCTAAATCTACTAAGCAAGCGAAGTTTATGCTGAGCAAGTTTGTTACCCTATGGTAATGTAATGTAAAGGTTTGGGTAATCGGTGTATTATTTTTATCGAACATACAAGGCATAAGATAATTATTCAAACTAAAATTCTTCAGAAAATGTGTTTTTGAAGTATGAACCTCTTTTGTTGGGTTACATTATCATTTGTATCAATGATGAACTAGCTAGGTCATAATTTATGCACGTAATATATTATGCTAATATGATGACCGCTTTTCAGTTAGACACGATTGCGTGACCTCTCTAATGAGACAAAACCTAAGAAAATATTTTGGCAATACCAATGTCTTCTATAGGGCTGAAAATTCAACCCCAAAAAAAAGCTGGGGGAAAAAAAACTAACTAGGATTGATATTGTATAGCAAAATAGACCGTGTAACCCCCGCCTCCTTTTAGTGTTGTTTTTGTTTGTTTGTTGTTTTTTTACAAAATATAATGACTTTGAACATTCCAGGGCCTTTCTTGCAGGCAAAATACTACGCTGGTGACATGGGAAATGTTTACATTTTGTGACATAATTTCCACATCGATGCAAGAGTTATAAAAAGTAACAGCTGAAGCAGTTTGGAGATGTGCCCCCTTTCATCATATTATTAAAAGTTGGTAAAAGTCGGACAGTGCAATCTCCATAAAAAAAATAAGATTGTATGTTTTCTTCCATTGGGCTGTGTACAAATCGTTCCTGCACTGGACGTCCAGGCTCTGTGGCTCTTTTCTAAAAATGTGATGTCAAAGGTTATGGGTAACCCATAATGTCTTATTAAACGTGTTACATTATGATGGGGGCACCACCGTAGTTTGTTATGAGACTATTATTTTAGGATGTTCAGGCCTTAAGTGGAACTCCACTTAAGCCCTATCCTATAGTAGAGATGTTTCTAATGCTGCGTGAACAAACATTAGTAAACTGACTGTAATGCTTCCATTCTTTGCACAAATCAAGATATTTGTAATAAAACCAACCTGGTGAAAATGTCAGCTCGTTTCGTTGTTTCATTTGTGAGAAAACGGTACAAATACATTCAGCATTTTTATACTTATTCTGAAGCGGAGTTTTGGTCTCACATGACACGAAAATTAATTTTGGATCTTGTTTCATTTATTATAAAAAAAAACCGATAACACTTCAGGCAGAAATATTTTAAGGACATTTTCCTACCACCATTATCTTTATACCATGTAAGGTATAATGTAAAAATGTGAACATTTATTTGGTGTGTTTTTTTTTTTTACCAATGTTGAGCTGGGGCTTTAAGTGATATTCACATGTCAATCATACATCTATTTGCGGTATTCATATGGGAGCTATTTATTTTGTACCCTGTACTTAAATGTATTTTTATTGTTATTATTATCATTATAATTTCTTATTCTATTCTGTTCATTTCTCTGCCCCGTTTCGAAATGTGAGATTGCAATTGCTAAAATTATTCGCTAAACGACGAGGGAAATCCATCAAAAAGTACCCAACCAGTAATTGTTCAAAACACAACTATACAGCACAAAGCAGACAATGTCGACTCTGATCCCCAGCAAAGGTAAAAGAGGAAGTTAACACCTTTTAAAACGTGCTCACGCGACATCGACGGAATAAATTTGTCACGTGTGATGAATAAAAGGGAAGCGAGAAAGCATAAAGAACCGACCCACAACGGAATCGGGAAGCCAAGTGTTTGGTATGGTAGACACTTCCCGATAGACGCCATCTGTGTACGGGCAACTTGGGTTTTGGATTTGGGCAGCGTCAAGCGTTTTAGCCAGAGCTATGGTTCTAACTTTTCTACGCAGCCAAGTGGGTAAATGACCAATTTCGTTCCCAGGGAGTGATTGATCTCCGCGCTCCATGGTATAGAGGTAGGCTCGGTCGTAACCCCTGACGCTAAAATCTCCCAAAATATTGTACATACGCGCACGCTCCTGTATAATATCCCCATGGAGCTACATTTATTATACCTCATACATATTCATGATCGAGAGTCGAATTCTCACTGTTCCATTCGGCATCACTTGCCAAACGCTATTTTTTTGCTGTTTACCAAGCGCCCGTGTCAGTATTCGCACGCATGCGTAGTAGACTGTCGCATGTGTAACAGTCTACGACGCATGCGCCTTACGAAACACCAGCAGAACTGTCACACAACACCCCGACAAACAAACAAACCAACCAACCAACCAACCAACCAACCAACCAACCAACCAATTCAAACAACCAATTCAAACAACCCAACAAACAAAACTAACAAACAAAATAGCTCGGCGAACGAATAAACAAACAAACAATGCATTTCAATATTTACCTTTCGGTACAAACACAATTACCGATACTGGGTTTGCATCGGAGATGGAAGCATAAGACACAATGAATTACAGTTTTAACAAAACTAACTTTATTTTGAAATGATACACATAATGTTTTATTTTTCTTCTAAATCTTGCACAATAATTATTTGGCTTTTAAACATATATCAAAAATTGTCAATGTAAACATTCAAAATGACGGAAATTCCGAATCCTATTATTTGTCGTGTGAATTTTGTTTGTTGAAAACTTAATAAAATATTATTCTTCCCTGTTTATGTTTTAACATTTGCTTTCGCTTTTAAGTAAAAATAATTTTTTTTTGCATAAAAATATTATTTCTACAAAAAGGGAAAAACCTGGTTAATTCAAAGTACACATGTGCACATGTCTTTTATAAACAATTTAATAAAACAGAATTTTTTGTATGTAATGTTGATGATAATTTTTAATGGACATTATTACACGAAGCAATTTACGGGAAACTAGCTCTTTTCAATCACCAACAAGACAGGTCATATCTACAATTCAAATTCACAAAATTCTTGCGGATGGAAAGACATTGTCAGAAAAATGTATCTTGTGCCACCGGATGTTCGTATTGCGTAGAGTTAGTTGGTTACCTCTAACAAGTTGACTGTTAAAAGTTACCGCATGTTACAGGGCCAAATTATGTCCAACTTCATGAAGCCTTTAATAAGCAGAATTTTTATGCTTACGCTTTTTATCGCACAGTTTCTATTTCATAAGCACTGTTAGCCGTAAGCAAACCAAACACCACGCAGGCTTCCCGGCCACTGGTTCTTGTAAGCAGATGAGTGACGCATGTAATGAATCCATTGCGTGCGCACGCGCTGTCAGATCTTCTCGATCGTTATACGCATGCTTTTCTGCTATTGTAAGCACAACAATTTGTTTACCGGTAAGCAGCTTCATGAAATAGACCTTTCCCATGGAATATGTAAATTGCACATCGCGCGTGTGCAGTAACATTACTGCTGGGCAAAATATAGTAACATCGCGCATGTTTGTACGGGGCTGAATTGGTGGCGTGACGTACACGCGTTTGTGCGTCTGCCTACAAGTGCACAACTCTATGACGTTTGCCAACCAATATAGTGTCTGTGCACATGTGTGAATGTAATTGGCATATTTCATGGGAAAAGCTAATTGGGCCCAGACCGTACCCCCGTTCATAGGCCACCATCGCTAGCTGAGGTCAAACAATGAAAGCGCGCACATTGTACGCGCCACGCGCAACTCTCAGCCAATGGGACGTCATATGCAAAGGGTATATTAATTAATCGTTGATGTTACCAAAATCAGAAAACTTCTAACAGTTGAATAACAATTCTGAACTAGAAATGAGGATTTTAGGGCAGTTTCTATAGTTCAGAGACTTATGAACAAGGACAGTGACATTTTCAATAATATTGTATGTTAAGAAAGCTACTACATGCTAATTAAGATTAATATGTTAATTAAAAGGTTAATCTCTTAAATACTTTAAAATATTTGATACAATGATTATAGCAAAGTAATTAAAAGTTATATTTAAAGCTATTGAGCGTGACATTGCCACATATCAATGTATTTTTAAATTTTTGCACAAGCAAATACTTTAAATAAAAATGCACAAAATAGGCAGATATCATCATTATCTCATACTGAGATTTTTTCATGAAATATTAAACTTTTGAACCTTTATAAATGTAAATTGTTTAAAGCATATATACATAAGATAGGCATAAACTTGTTTTAAAAGCATTTGGGAAATAGAAAAGTACAAAAAGAGAATGGAAAAAAAGTACCAGCTAAAATTTGCATGACTGTAAAAGTTGACTTATATTGGCCTTTGTTCACCATTTCTCACTGCTAATTTGTGACCATCGTCTTGGGACAAGACCAAAGACAACATCAAATTAAGGAAGAAAAAAATGTCTGTATAATTTAAATACCATGTATGTGTAATTTAAAAAGTAACCATTGCATTGATTATGTTCTAACCAAAAATAAAATAATAATTTTTTTTCCCGCTTGTACTTGATTTCTGCGCTGCTTATTTAACCTTGGGTTTAAGGAATTGATTATAAAGAGAGAACAAAATGAGGTAAGATTTCAAATTCTCTACTTTGAAGGAAATAAATATAAGGGAATAATTATATACAAATAAATAAAAATCGTTCTAAAATACGACAAATGCATAAATATTTCGTCAACACCTTTAACATTGCATACAAAGCCCGTACAATCAAACCTCAATTTCACACTCACTCACCGCACAAAACAAATAATCAAAATTGTACTCAAATGAAAGTTTCAAAAAAAAAAAAAAAAAAAAAAAAAAAACACACACACACACACACACACACACACACACTTATTTCTCTTTCATAGTCTTGCAAAGTCCGTATACTAATTAGGCCAACTTATTAGGGGTAATTCACAAGTCATTTTTCTTGTATCTTAGAAATAAACCTTTGGTTAAAGGTATTATTATTTTTTTTGTCTTCTTCTCTGGGGGGGGGGGGGGTAAATTCATTTCAACCTTTGTATTTTCAACAAAACTGTCAACATTTCATCAAACTTGAGGGTCACGTGAAAGTGAAACTTTTTTTCTGTTAAAGGCTGTCCCTTCACGAGCTTCGGCGTCTTGTGCACAGCCTCCCATTTATTGTAATTTCTTGTCGTCAGTATTACTATGTGCTTGTAAAATATGGAAACAAACGTTTTCTAAAATGAAACAATGAGGGAAACAACTTTTTGAAAGTTCATATCGGGCTTGTTTTGATTGCAACAATCGAAATGAGCATCGCTGATTTTGGAGGGGCTTGAAATGCATTTTTGCTTTTTCGATTCTCACCAGTGGCCCCCCTTTTTTTCTTTAAAACGCAACACGCATGAAATGAAAGCCCTGACTTGTAAACTGGCGAGAACTTTCTTACTTAGCATAATGTTTATACTTATTTCAATAAATAGTTTTATAAAAATATAAATAATTTAGCTTTAAAAAGGCGTATCAGTTATAATTATTTTAGGCTAACTTCACATTGATTACGATCTGACATATCATCAAATATTGATTAATCAATCATTTCTCATGACTTGAGAGTTTTTTTAAAGGAACACTGACTCTCTTTATTTTATAGCTGCGTATTGTAATAAAATATTGTTTTTTAAACCCACCTGTGTCTATTTAATCACTAATTTCTGAGTAAAGGTATTTTTAAACAATGTTTTAAGTCTTTTGGGAGGCAACCCCGCAAAAGGTGAAAGCCTCATTTGCATAAGATATGTGACGTAAGATCACATATTTAAATGTTTGATTTGAATCAAGGACAGTGTTCCTTTAACAGGTGAAAACTTTCTTACTTATAATTAAAATACATATTTCAATAAATAGTTTTATAAAAAATATAAATAGTTTTGTTTACAAAACATACCACATGTGCATTGATTTCACCTATACTTCAACCTGACATAATCATCAGCTAATATTGACTATTAATAATTTACTAGGCCTACTATACTGTCTAAATGTAAAAGAGTGAAAACCAGTCATTTTGTCCGCCATAACACTCTTGCAAAGAGCCATGTAGGACACCTCTATTTAGCGTGAAAGACGGGTGTTTTCAACTTGAATCAGAGTGAATTTCGCTCCAATTGCACTCAAAAAGGGTGAGACATATTGATTTTCAATCTCAAAAGAGCCAAAATGACAACACTCGGGCGGGAGAGTAATTTTCGATTGATCGATTATAGGTGTCATCAAACTGATTGAGTAAGTAATCGACACAGAGCTCGATTGTGTACAGTATCGATCATAAACATACCGATGAAAATGCAATTCAATATGAAACTGTGACAAATAAATAACGACATGTTAACAATTATAAACAGAACGTAATAAAAACCTGCTGCAGCTGAACCCGTTTGTGTCGCTAAAAATAGCGCCATCTTGCGGTTGTCTCTTACTTACTTTTGACACACACACCGGCGACGGGGACGTGCTCGTAATCTGACACCCATCTACGACAAAGGTAAAAATAATTTGAAAACAGTGTCAAAGACAATAAAAAATAGTACATTAGGATGTTTAAAAATCGAGGAATATATTTATACGTTGACTTATTTTTTTTTACATAGCAACTTTGTTTTTGCTGTACTTCCTCCCCAAGCTGCAAAGCGATGTGATCATGTTGTTTCATTGATCAGTGACGTTGATCAGTTTTTATTAGATGCTTGGATGATATATATATATTTATAAATAAAGCCACCGGGGATGATTGTTTAACCACAGCTTCACTTTCGTATCAGCGGTGAATATAACACCTTCTTTTGACAGAGCGAGGGCGTTGTAGAAGGCCTTTTGCCAGTGAGAGCTGTGTATTGAGAGAGTTGGTACCAGGTTTTTTTGTCATGTGGTTGCTGGACGCCATTCTCGGTGCAGCACAACCACAGTGCGCAGCTTAGTCTGGCACCGTATGTGCGCAAATGATTTATTTATTATTATTTTTTTTTTTACCAATAATGGCTTCTAATTGCAAGTTGTCTCAACCCCCTAAACACACAGCTCTGCCTTTTGCGTCATATTAAAACAAAGGGTCGGCAGAAAAATTGGGACTTAACACGTACTTGCCACCGACCAGCCGTTTCACATTAGCTTGGTAGTAAACGAGTTGACAATGACTGTCGTTGACCTCCTTCCCAGCACTGTCAATGCACTTCGCGTCAGATTGAAGTTCTGCGAATTGCATGTCCCTTGGGCGCCTATACGAAAAAGGAAAAGAAAAAAAGCTTTAATATTGGAGAACAATAACTTAACTTTCATTCTCGTTACATGGTAAGCCCTACATAGGACTCTGTGCACATTATACAGATTCCTAGCTGTGAGGACCCGTTTCTGGGGTGGAAACTTCTCAGTAAACGTGTGTACATCTCTGTTTATTTTAATAAACTTAAATATTTATTTTTTGTCAAATAAAGTGTCCTGTTTATAATCATGATGCCTGTTTCCGGACAGGAAATCCGTAGAAATAGATAGTGTTTGATCAGGCCAGTTCCTTTCTCATGAAATATGCTTATTACATTTACGCGTGCGCACGGATGATATTGGTGGGACAAACGCCATAGAGTTGTGCACTATGGATAGACGCACAAACGCATGTGCGTCACGCCACCATTATTAGACCCACACAAAAAAGGCTCGATGTTCCCTCGCCTCACTTTGCCCACCAGTAGTTTAAGTGCGCACGCATGATGCGCAATTTTCAATTTTTTGGGGGAAGGTATATTATAAAGGTGTCATTTCCAATAAATCTTTGTTTCAGGTTTCACTGAGATTTCATTTCCTTCAAGCGAAGCCTATAATTTATGATGTTAATGGGACTTAACTTCTCAGTAAATGTGTGTGCATCTCTGTTTATTCTAACAAACTTATTGTTTATCTAGATAAACTGTCCCGGGTTAATATGATGCCAATTTCCGAACGGGAAATCCGTAGACACGGGGTGAAGGTCTGTCCAGAAATAGATCGTGTTTGATAAAGCCAGTTGTTAGTTGATTAGCTGACTTCACTTATGGGACCCTTGCTACCACTTTCCGTTCGAGAACTGATCATGTTCACCCGACGTCACACGACGCACGATGACGTCACAATAGAGATTATAATATTGACTAGAGCGCTAACTCCCGGTTTTACACGCACCAGTGTTTTTTTTAAGCTAGCTTCTGCAGCCGATTTCACGAAGCGCTAAGATCAATCTTAAGATGGGTAAATGTAGGAACCAATCTTAGTTGCTAAGGGAAGTGTGATGTCACAATACAAAGCACTATGCATCTTCATGTTAGGATGATTCCTTAGTCAAGAATTGATTGCAGGGCTCAATTTCACACAGAGTTAAAATTGATCTGAAGTGCAAATCAACCTTGATTGCTACGCAAAGTGTGGTGTCACAATAAAAATAAAATACTTTGAATGGTACTACTGACTTATCTTAAAGCCCCAGCAAAAAAAAACAAATGTTCACAGATTTACATATGCCTTACACGGTATAAAGATAATGAATGCAGAAAACTTTCCTTGAAGTATATCTGCCTTAAATGTTATCGTTTTTAAATAAGAAACGAAATAAGATCCAAAATTTAGTTTTCGTCTCAGTGAGACGAAAACTCGGTCTATCTGAATGCGTGCAAAAATGCTGAATGCATTTTTACCAGGGTTTTTTTCGCAAACAAAACAACGAAATAAGATGACATTTTCACAAGTTGGTTTTATTACAAATATCTTGCTTTATGCAAAGAATGGAAGCATTTACAGTCAGTTTACCAATGTTGAGCTGGGGCTGCAGAGCACGTGTACAACATTGGTTACTGTATAAGTCCAGTATCCAAACTTAGCATAAACCAACATATACATTAATTTTATTTAAAAACCTGTAAAGATTTAAACTCAATTGGTCATCAGAGTGACGAGAAAGTAGCGGAAACATGTTTTTTTTTTATGTTTTTGACTATCAAGTTTCAGGCATCGTTTTTTTGAGCTCGCGCGAGATCGAAACTAAACGTTTTACTAATTTCTCAAAAATTATAGCATTTCAGGCAAACATATTTCCTGGAAAATTTTCCACCATGACCATATTTATACTGACGTTCTGCGCAAAAATCTGTGAACTTTATATTTTTGCATGAATTACCAATGTTGCCCACACCTTTTAAGGGAATGGGGTCGGTACTGCGCGTCTGTGTACAGAAGTTTGGTTTTGTCCATACAGGAAGTTAGTGGGTGGGCCTAAAGCCTCCTGATATGCTGATACTAAAACAAAACAAAAACAACAACCAAACAAAAAATGGAAAGGGGAAAAAAAGAAGGAAAAAAAAACTCCCCCCAAGGGTAAAGGTAAAACTGGATCCAACAAAGTAAAAAGAAAATCACCTGTGATGTCACAAAGTAGTCAAATAAGATGTGGGTCCGGTCGATTTTCGGCAAATTTTACCCCAAAATTTAGATTTAAATTTTAAATAGCTGTGTTATAGAGTCGAGAAAGTTAAGCTCCTATAAAAGGTATAACACGAGGGAAAAAAACCCGCCAACAGTAAGTGGAATAGTTAAAATGAATTATGGTGGGTACCTAGACGTCTAGGCGTAATATCTGTATGGGGTATTATATAACAAATATTGATTGATTTTACTTGTGCTATAGTTAAAAACTACGACTCCCTGGGTGATCCCTGCAGCGTGGTACAGTCCCGCGACTTCGCCTCGAGAAAATAGAACTCTCCGTGGATCATTTCGGGAGTCGTTAATCATATCGCTAGAAGCAGTCAATGAGAAATGTACGGTAAGAGCGTGTAACCACAGACTTACCTCTGCTCGTTTGTATTCGTGGCGAAACCCCAGCGACACATTGCCCGTTGAGGGAGGGAGTTTGACGCTTCCGTGGACACCGGTAGGCCTACGTGCACCTTGATCATGCATTCATCATTCGTGCTCTTTGCGATGCGCTTGCTGTCCGTACCGCCATTAACCGCGGATAAAACATCATCCGTAGTCACTTTCATTTCAATGTCTGTACTCCCAGCGAGAGATACGATTTCAGTCAACTGGTCGTTGCCGCTTAAATTGAGATCAGGGCTTGTTCCTTTCTTGGTCGGCAGCGACTCGTGGGTCATGATCTCGGTACGTTCGAACAAGCCGCCGTCACCGGAAGATGTAGCGCCCGCAGGTGTGCCATTTGAGCTGGTGCTCGCACTTGCACATTTGAGCTCTTTGCAGTTTGACGCGGATGCATTTTTAAAAACCGGGGCAGTGTTCACTATTGAAGACAGCACGGTGATGAGAAACAGTACAGGCAGTACTAGCGAGTGGATCTGTAACAGAGTAAACAAAGCTTATATTTAGCCATAGTTTAACGAAATATTTTATGTGGGAATATCTAGAACTGTTTCCTTATCATTGGCCATGTCAAAATAAAATCTTGTTTGGCGGATCGAGGAAGCTTTAAAAATGGAGGGACATAGAAAATAAGACAAAGAAAGTACCGATATTCACAGATGTTTTAAATATTACAACAACAACAAAAACAAAAAAACAAAAAACAAAAGCACAGTCAAAACTTACTCGATATCAAGGTTTATCTTTTTAGGGTGACCTTTCAAAGTATTTAACACAGTTGCGGACTAGACCCTTCCTATGAAATATGTAAATTGCACATCACGCATGCGCATTAACACTACTGGGTTGCAAAATGAGGGAATATCGCGCCTTTTTGTATAGGGCTGGTTGTGGCGTGACGCCCAGCGTGCGTTAGTGCGTCTGCCTAGTGCACAACTCTATGGCGTTTGCCCAAAGTCTGTACGCATGCGTGAATGTAATTTTCATATTATTTCATGGGAGGGAAGGGCTAATTCCAACATAAATTTTCTCCTTGTGGTTTTATTACCATGTCTGTAACCGCGCTAAAGATTATTCTATCATTACGTAACCACACGTGTCCAAAAGGAAATCAGGATTCAACGTCAAGAAAAGCATCTGTTTCCTCCTTCAAAGTAATAAATGCTTCCTTATTGAAAGAACAATAGTCCCCTTTGATGTTTTCTAATCTATTAATGGACGCGGTTTCATTACCATATCGCCACGAGATAACCCATCCGGATGATCGTGTTTCTCATCCAGAAGGATCCGAAAAAAGTGCAAGTATTGCATCTCGTATGATTTATATTCCATTCGATTTGCAGCCTAATAATGTTACGTTTTAAAGTTGTCAGGACATTCACAATAAACGTCAGCACTAATGACCTGCCGGTCCAAATGTCAAAGGGCAGATGTCTGTGCATACCGGCTTTTTGAAACTGGTCACTTAATTAATTAAAATACTCAGCTTATTACTATAGGACAATTTGCTGGGTGGTCACTTTTACATTGTAAAATAAAATGATTATTGTTTGAGGAGAAATGCAGAATTAAACAAGCGCGGTAACTTGAGGTAACTCGAGGTTGAACCCCGGATAACCCCGTAAAACCTCAAATAACCTCGAATCTAACCCTGAGTTACCGCCTGTTTAATTTTGCATTCCCATTCCTCCTTTATAAAGTGTATGACTGATTACCTGCTCTTTTTTTTTTTTTTTTTTGCTTACTAAATAATTTTTTAAACTGCTAAAAAGCTAAATGAAAAAAAAACTTACCTCTGTGTTCTTTACGGAGCAAAGCATCGTTTAAGATTATAACAGATCATACTAAAATATAGGGCCTACCTTTTTTTCATTAAAAATCAACAACTGATTTTCTTGTATTTGAAAAATGAAACTGGATTTTTTTCAACCGTCTTCTTTGAGTTACTAAAAAGCTGTCCTGTTTCGACAATATTATAATAGGTAGTCGT
Organism: Marthasterias glacialis; assembly: GCA_911728455.2. NCBI lineage: Eukaryota > Metazoa > Echinodermata > Asteroidea > Forcipulatida > Asteriidae > Marthasterias > Marthasterias glacialis. The sequence goes on from OU452220.1 coordinate 3,835,199, forward strand.
ATTTGGGAAAGGGAAAAAAATGTCTCAGTCATTGCTGTACTCAAAGGAGTCATGCACTTTCAGTAAAACATCTTTGTTAGGTTAAAACAACTGCACAATGAGCTGTCAACTACTTGGAGCATAACAATTATTCTGAAGGATTGTTGTCAATGTTGCACTTTTGTTTGAATACATTTCTGAAAAGTCTAAAGTAAATACAGTGATATTTTGTTGAGCATACACAAGTGACGAAACCTATTTGAATAGTACTTCTACACCATTAAGTTTGTCAGGTAAATTCTTAGGGGTAGCTGGAGTTTAACGTAGTAAAGTTATTGCGTGCATAAGAAACACAATTCTTACCTTGAGGTAATGAGGCATTGTCGCACGATTTTTTGGTATGATCTCTCTACAGTATATACTGTTGAAGCTATCCAAGTTATTTCTTGACTGTTTCTATTCAGCAAAGGCGAGGGAGACGATCGAAAGGAATGATAAATCCTGGAGTGAAAGTGGCTTAAATAACGTTTAGCTCGGATGTAGGGAAATCCCCTGTCTTGTCTGTGTGTTTGTAAATATACTTTTCGTGTCGTCATCCTGAGTGGAAAAAAAATGGTGTGGACCCAACAAACAAGGAACCGGAAAACAAAGAATTTTTAATCCGATGTAATGTCACAACAGTGGGTAATAAAAATCCACAATCACTGTCAAATATCGCCTTTATCAGGGTTAAAAAGATTTTAATAATTACAATTTTAAAGTATACCCACAACAAATAAGGAATTTTGCATGAGGAAATGACAACATAATGTAAAAAAAAAAAAATGTAGCTTTTATGTGAATTAGAATGATTGTGTAACACAACGAACGGGATGTACGCATCACCATGAACACCAGATAATAATAAAATAATAACAATTAAAAAAGGTAATTTACAGAAAGAAAACAGTCAGAAACTTCTGGCGGTACTTTGTTAGTAATGTTTTCTAAAATACTTAGTAAATAGTTTACCGGTAATTTACAACTTTATAAGTGGATAATGAGTAAGACTTTAGTATAATTATGCGATGGGAAAGTACGGATTTGAATATTAATGATTGCGAAATAATTTGGGACGCTTTTCTATTACAGGGAAGCACGCCATAAGTTTGTAAAATTAATCACTTTTAATAGATAACAACATTTTTTTTCCAAATCCCGTAAAAATTACTAAAAAATTAGTCATTTCATTTATTATTGAAAAACGATAACACTTCAGGCAAAAATATTTCAAGGAAAGTTTTCCACCATCATTATCTTTACACCATGTAAGGTATATGTAAATCTGTGAACATTTATGTTTTTGTCTTTGCCAATGTTGAGCTGGGGCTATAAGGAAACCAAACATAAATTGAACCCCACACATTTTTAGGGATGTGCCTCATCAAGAAGATTTCATAATGTCTTCATATTAAAGCGCCATCTCAACATTGGTAAGAAAGAAAAACATAAATGTTCACAGATTTACTTATACCGTACATGGTATAAGATAGTGGTGGTAGAAAACTTTCCTTGAAATATTTCTGCCTGAAGTTTTATCGCTTTTTAATAATAAATGAAATGAGATCCAAAATTAATTTTCGTCTCATGTGAGACCAAAACTCTGCTTAAGAATGCGTACAAAAATGTTGAATACATTTTTGCCGATTTTTCACAAAAGGAAGAAAGAAATGAGCTGAAATTTTCACAGGTTGGTTTGATTACCCACACTCCGCTGATCAGAAACACCACAGCTTAGTGAGCTTGACCGCTCGGTCGAGACACAACACAAGCCCTTTAAATATGTTTTATTATTCTTGAAGAATATGGGTTCGAATCCCACCATGGCTGATCAACTTGCTTGGTGTCATTGGCCATTCAAGATTACTTTGTCCTTTGGATGGAACGTTAATTCTCGTGGCTGAGCGGTTAAAAGCACCGGACTCAGGCTCTGTTGTTCCTGATCAGCAGAGTGTGGGTTCGAGTCCCAGTCTTGACACTTATGTCCTTATAAGCAAGGCACCTTACCGTTATTGCTTCGTCCTTCGGATGGGACGTAAAGCCGTTGGTCCTGTGCGTTGTGTAATGCACGTAAAAGAACACAGTACACTTTTCATAAAGTGAATGGGTTTGCCCCGGAGTTTCTGGCATGGTCTGGCAGCAATATACGCCACCTCACCTTGTATCCCACTCAAGGTGTTGTATTATGGTCGCTTCGTCTCATAAAAACATTCATAACAATCTCCACTCCACCAGATTTGATAATTCGGTGCCAGGAGTGTAATTTATGACAGACATGGCGCATTATAAATGTACACTATTGTTATTATTACATAATTGGCATTTTGCGTAGAACTCCTAAAACATAATGTAGAGTATTGGGCTTCAATCGTAAGTTTCTAATTTGACAGACTACTCGAGGTTCACTAAATGTAAATGCAAATTACGGAATTAGTTATATTATCTGGAAACATCATTCAATCTGAAAGTTGTTTCAACAGTTTATAAAAAATAAACATCAATATCACAGTTATAAAGCTGAATTGATTGATGTGTACAATGTCTGATAAGAAAACTTTTTTTTTAAATTAAATGATTACATAATCGCATTTATGTAAGAATTTGATGATATAACAGTAAAAACGTTCTCTCTTAATGCAAAAGATTGAAAAAAAACCACTCTTTTTGTCCACCATACCACTCTTGCTAGGAGCCATATGGCGGACAACTCTTCTTAGAGTGAACAACCTTTTATTTTCACCAGATTCAGATTTAGAGAGTTGAAACTAAATACAAGAAACATAAAAACGGTACATATCAAACTACATAGAAACAAATACGACAAAAAATTTGAATAAAAATACTATTAGGACTTATGTAGAAGTCTAGTGCGGTAGCGAATGCCCACACTGGATTTGGGCTCTTGATTGAAGAAACAACCTCGTTCCCAGGTGTGCTCGATCTCGCCGCGTCTTTTGTTGTTGTTGTTGTTGTGTTACCGAGGTTGGATCGATCATAACCACTGGAATTGAGACAGCTAAAGTCTCCAAAAATATGGGCGATTTTAATTAGGCCTGTGGCCGATCCACTCTGTGCGCACTCAAGTATGGTAACCCGCAAAAGAAGCATCAAATTTATAGAACAACTGGTGCCCTTTCATTCGTCTTTGATTTGTGACCTAACTGTATGCGGTTTAGGATGAACGTGTAAAAATGATTCATTTTGAAGTAGGATCGCGTCAAAATACTGGCATTTTGACACGCGCGAATTCATTTGACACGCGCGTATTATGAGTGCCAATAAGCGCTCGAAAGTTTTTAACAAGCGTGTGTACAAAGACGTCACTTTTGGGAGCCAATCAGCGTTGTTTTTCAGTGCTTCATTACCATCAGGCTCGATTTCACAAAGACCTAAGATTGATCTTAACTGCGAATCACTCTTAATTGCTAAGCAAAGTGTGATGTCACATTACTGTGTTAATACTGACAATTCATCTTAAAACGAATCTTAGTGCTTTGTGAAATCGACCCCAGGAGTTACAGACGAGAGGCGCATCCAAACGGCGCGCTGCCCGTGGTGTCGAGGTTGTTGAAGACCCTACGAATCAACAATGCTTAGCAATTAAAATAAGCTCGCTATGAACGGGCTCAAAATCCCCGCCCAAAAAAGTATATAAAAACATTCTTAAAAAACGAAAGTGTTTAATCAACACTTAAAGGGTTCAGTTCAGTGACAACACTTTTATAAAGTTAGATTCAGTTAATACAAGTGTCAAACTTGTGTTTCAGATGCTGAAATTTATCTATTAATAGTGTAAATTCAACTCTTCACCTCTTCACCTCTTCAACTCTTCAACTCTTCAACTCTAAGTGTTAATTTAACACTTTGGCTTTTAGAATGAAGGCTTTTCGAATTTGATTCAATGTTGGTTTTCATTGTCAGTTTATTGGAATTAATTCACTTTAAAAAAAAAGGGAGGGGGTAATATTCCCTTTAAAGGAATCTCTTCATTCTTGGGAGTTATTTTGGCACCATTCCTAACTTTTACAACCTAGTTAAAAACTTCCGATTCATACTGTATTTAATCTTGCTTTCCGAAACCAGCTGGCTTTTCGAAATTATGCAACTAAGGTGTCTAGACAATTATGGATTGAACATGAAACAGCAGATGTTCTCTCGGAGGAAGTAACATGAAAAGGAGAAGTGATATTGATAAGGAGGAGGGAAAAGAAACAATTTACTTCTAGTTGTGCAATGCAAACATTACATAACGGTTAGGAAAGTCTTGGTTAGGTCCTAGTTACAGGAAGAAAAAAAACTGAAAGTAACTTCGTTAAAGTGTAATTTTTTCCAGAAGTGTACTTTCTGTGATTGTAAAGGAAGTAATTTGAAAGAAAACTCCTGATTTTATCAGTGGCTTGTAGAGACCACAAACAGTATTGGCAATTAAATTACAGAAATCAATCATCAGTTCAGTCTAGAAGTTCATACCAGTGTATTAATCATCAAGATAAATAAGTGTATCTAAAAATGTTGTCACATTCGAAGACCCCCCGAAAACTGGAGAACCCCAAATAACCGTTGCTTATAATTCGGCCGCTTTACTTATTTGTTTATTTGTTTGTTTATTTGTTTGTTTGTTTGTTGGGTCGTTGGGTCGTTGGGTTGTTTGTTTGATTGTTTGTTTTTCTTCTTCTACTTCTTGTTTTTATTTCTTTTCTTTTTTCTTTCCAAATCGCAGCAATCACATTAATCATGTAAATGAACATGCACTAAATCATGGACAAAAATAGATACCTTTATTTTGTAGAATGTGAACGGACTGGTCAACTGATTGACATAGACGTATGGGGACTCTTGTAGTTAAGCGGTCAGAGGGGTTGATTTGCCCGAAATGTTAATACAGACAAAAACACGGGTAACAATTTCTAATAAAAAGTCTCTCTTTTTTGTTATTTTTTCTTCCCTTCCCTTTGCCCGAATTTCCCCCACTGTCTTGCCCGAATCATTCCTCCAGAAAACTCTGATGCTTCATCCCTTTATAGTCCATTGACGTTGAGGTACTCTTCGTGTTTTCCGGTTGGGTTCACTCGGGTTATTTCCTTAGAGGAACACATTGCCTTCAAATCTCTGAAATATTTTCCTGTTTGGATTTGCTCCTTATCCTTTTCAGAGGGTTTCCACCATGAGACACCCACGGTGTGTTGTAATTTTCGTGAGTAATGATTCGAAAACAAAAAAGATACCTTTGCCTCCGGAATTCATACAACCAGCGAAACAACGCTCTACTGACAGACATAAGGTCTGCCAATTTGTGGAGTCCAACATTTGGTTCTAGAAAATGGCGATCCGTGTTCTGTCGCGAAATGAAGCAAAAAATACACAATTTCAAGGGATGTTTATGTGAATCATTATATTCTACTTTTAAAATATCTATCTAACCATATTAATTTCATAACAAACGCTTTTGAGAAGACCAAAAGCGCCTACTCCGAAAGCAACTTTTCCCTTCAAACGGATTTACATAAAGACACTTTCCTATATACCCTTAACGGTTTTAAAACGTTACTCGATACGGTGACATTTTTATCAAATCAACTGCGTGCTCTGAGAAGAATTTTGTGTTAGTTGCAGCTATTCGAAAATGAAGAATTAAAATGAAAGGAAATTAGAGCTTTGGACAATCGGCTCACGGTAATTCACACAGATATGGTTCGCTTAAAACAACAACCGAAATAATTTCTATCGTGATTTTTTAAAACACATGACTACGGATCTAATAAAGCAGAAGTGTTTACTAATGAACTATTGTAAACATGTTCACGTAAAATCATATTTAATAAAGATACAAATTCGCACAAAAGAGAGACTTTGTAATTACACTTTCAATTACATATAAGTTATACACTTTGAAATGTATAATGGAAAATGTATGTCTTTGTACAAACGGCAGGTGTATGTATAATGATGCGCCACATAATGCATAGTCAAACTGAAGTTAATGTTAACACTGCTTTCAGTTTCCATTAATTAGTTCATAGTTTTGATTCAAAGAAATGAGACAACGAAAGTAACCAAACTAACAAATAGATATGAAATAAAAAAACATAAAAAAAAACATTAATGTGAGAAGCTATTGATACAAAATATTTCATCAACGCCAATAAATAGTTCCAGTTGATGTCACACAGCGTAGAGTAGGCCATCTTTACGGGCAAGATGATACACCATTTTTTGAACGCCAAACCACGCGTTATGCGTAAATACCGCGGTAGTTTTATTGGGACAATTATTTATTGCGTGGCAAGCGAACCACTTGGTTGCAAATCATTGATCTCCAATAATAAAATCAGTATTCATCATCACAGAAATCTTGGCTGCGCCATTTTGAAAGTCAAACGTCACTGTGTGTTATAGACCTTTCTTTTGCAACGTCACAGCCCGAGATTTTGCCAACCAAGATGGAGAAAGTAGGGGGAACCATCAATGCAAAGCAAAAACAGATAACCACAGTTTGTAAAAATGTTAAACAAATATTCCAAAAATTAATTTGAAATTTTTGGAAACAAACCAACCAATAGTGTGATGTATTTTCTTTCAAAAGAAAGTTTGCAAAAATCGTGAATTTGGTCACATTGTGTATCAACAAAACTTAAACGCTTTGCAACATTTGACCGTCCTTGTCAACCAGCGCGGTTTGTTTATCAACAATAGAAAGGTCTATACCATAGAGCTATATATATAGCTCTATGGTCTATACATTGATCTCCATAAGACTGTCTGGATAGGACACGCGCGTTTTTAAGACAGTTTAAACAATTCAAACGTGAGCCGTCACACTACTCTTTACGCAACGCAAACAAAATGAAGGCTGGTGTCGAGGTTATTTTGCGTCAAAATTTACTTATTTTTCTGCAGTTTTGGAAGAAAGAAAAAAAATTAAAACCATTAAATTTAAATCTTAAGGTGTACTACAACAAAAGTGAAGTGTTGATCAAACATGGGTTATCGAATCACGAGACGCATAGATGTTCCAAAATTAGATTTCCTTCCACAAGTAAGTACTTTGCTTTACAGTGCTTTACGTAACTAATACATTTACAACATGGTCTTTCTCTTCTTACCTGATCTGTGTTTGATCACTGCAAATTAAAAAAAGAAATAGATCTAAATTACATACAGGTATCTTCTAGTTTCTACCATGCAACGGTTGTGCATATACAATGTAGAGCTAGCGCTCTAGTCAATAATATAATTATATAGCTTTATGGTATTAATCGAGAGCAATGGTGTTACATTTTATGGCGCATTTTAGGCAATGGGGCGTTTTACCCCAAAACCTATATTATTTGACTGACTTCCAAAATGGCGAGCGTGGCACAGTCGCCGCAGTGTGACGGAGTGCAAGGGGTTAATATCGGGAACTTTCTTACTAAATTCCGCTTACAAATTAAAATTATAACCATCATTAACTCTATTCCCGTTCACTTCCAAAATAAAATTGAGGATAAATCTTATAAAAAAAGACATAAAAACCTTATTGATCTCCAAAAGAAGAATTGTTCGCAAAGTTTAAAACATTATACACATTCAATCTTCTTTTTACTTGTTACTTTCTTTCTTTTTCCCTTGCGCTCACTTTGTTTCCTTTCTTGTTTTAAACATTATTATTACTAACAGTATTATTTGGCAATTCACATAAAAACAAAAGAATTATACACAAAAGGGTACAACTTTTAAAAACATTAATCTTAAAAGGGGAAAAAAGAACCTCCGGAATTAAAAGTTAAAAGGTAGTAAAAAGGGGATAAATCAAAATTTAAAAAATGCAAAAAGGCACATAAAAAAAAATATTAAAAAAGTACTAACAAGATGCCATCAACCAATTATGGTATCCCTCCATTCACGAACCCCCAGATTCATATTTGTACTACCCGGATTGGCAATAAAGGGTTTGGGCTATTATTATTACATATATGCGGACAATTATGAGGTGAAACAAAATTGTGGTTGCCTGTTTGAAACTGCAGAGAAATATTGTAATTTTACCTTCAGGATTTTTTGCATGTAAACGTCGGATGTGGTTAACCCAATACATTTTTTTGAGAGCACGAAAATCCTATAACAAGCTACGGTATTTAGCTGGGAATCGGGGTTGTCAGAGAAAGCAAAAAAATCGGGAAATGTTTGGGGAAAAAAAATCCGATGAGGGAAATCCGGCCGTGTTTGATACTTATCTCGACATTGAATTGATTACCAAACATGGCTGAATTATCAGCAATTCTAAAATAAGCATATAGTTACTGGTGCAGTAGAACTGTGATATAATGCAAAAAATTGAGTTTTCATTAAAAAAGGGGATATGTACTTAAACGGAATTAGACGTCAATAATGCAGAGTTTAGGGATTTGGGATTCATTACGTAATTACAGACATTATTTTCTCCTGGGAATACATGCTTGTGAGTGCCTTTTTGTGGGTTGTGTTCGTTTGTTTTTTGGTTAAAATCTTTACATTTATGCACAAATGGGTTTCCATATACTCTCATACATTTAAGGGAACGTTGCGTTCAAATCTATTAGAACTTTGCTGTTTGGAATTACTCCTTATCCTTTGTATCTATAGCATCATATCCTAAGACGATGGGCATAACAACAACGAGGGGGCAGATAAACAGGGGTAAACTTTAAAAATGAGCAATTGTTAATGATTATTCTCACTTGACTCCCGTTATCAAGAAATCTTTTCACTGTATTAGGGAAATTATTGATATGAATGTGAAACAAGTTTATATTTTTGTACATTTAATTACCGAAATAAATCAACCATGTCTGTAAATCATTATTGTAATCAATCAATAAATCATTACTGAAAGTAATGCATATGTCATTACTGTAATTAATAAATCATTACTGTAATCAATAAACCATTACTGTAACCAATTAGCCATTACTGTAATCAATAAATCATTAATGTAATCTGTTTACATGGAAAAAACAAAACACCTCTTTTCTTTGTCACTTCTCTCGATTGTTTTTGTTTTGTTTTGTTTTTTGGGTTTTTTTTTATATTCAATTTGAGTTACCGGTTAATCATTACCAATGTTCAGTTGAGACCAGGAAGTCGAGATCGAGATCAGGTTACCGACACACACACAAACAGAAATAGATGACGAGATCGATACCGAGACCTACAACCTCGAGACCTAAACAACCCGAAGAAATCAACGAAACTGATTCTTAGGAGGTGTGCAACGTCTACAAGGGAACTCTCTTCCCCCCCCCCCCCACCACACACACACACACACACCCCACGACCCCCGCAACCCCGTCTTTGTGTTCGCTTTCTTTACAACTCGGCATAGTACTCACACACAAAAAGAAGATTTAAAGATAACGAGCAAAAAGAAACAAATTATAATAGTAATAATAACATTGATAATAATGCAATTTAAAAAGCGCCCTACGTTGAGACAACCCCAATGCGCTGAACAAAATGTACAATTTAAACAACATAATAGATTGATTGCGCGACCCACGTCATGTGACCTGTAATGGGTATAAAATGTAAACAACACGACGTCCTCCATAGGAAAGTGCGGTACAGTACATGGTGATTGTTGCATTTGTTTATTCGACTGAGGCTTTTCTTTCTCGAAATCTGTCAAAAATATTCCAGAGTTTGTACCAGAGACCTCCGAGTGGCTGAATATTGCCAATATTATAAGGACACTTCCAGCATGTCTTGGAAATTGTTTAAGTATCGTATAAGTGTGCACGATGTGGTAGTGTAGTTGCACGGCGGGACGTTTTGGCCAGGCGACCGCAATCACACACTTTTCAACACAAGAATTTAACAGTTTTGGAGCTGAATCATCCAAAGAAATGGTTTTCCAAAACTGTGTGATTCTTTTGCCTATTTTAAGTTTCGCAAGGCTAGGTATAAATGCTCACTTTTCCAACGTTCTCTACCCATTGTTTACAGTGATTTAGGCCTACATTACAAACAAAATAACAGGCGGTTACAGCATGTACTTGCACGTAGTTTGCCACCAGCTCTGATGACGTGCGCACTACAGGTCACGTGATGATATGTAAACAATGGTCGAGCAATCGGTCTATTGTAGCAGAAGAGCAAAAAATCCATTTAAGAAAAACACTACAAAATATTAACGACCAAAAGTTAGTATTTTGGAAAACTTCAAAACCTACATACTGGGGCAGCAATAATTAGCAAATAAAAAAGATAAGTACTAAATATAACCAAAAGAAGTAAACAAGTCAGTAGTACAAAGAGTTGACAAGCCATCAATATGAAAGAGGTTTGTCTTATTGACAAGCCATCATACAAATGATTAGACATTATAAAAGCACATGTATTGATAAGCCGTCAGAGAGGTCGCGTGACCCCGGGAAAAGTTCATTTCGCAGCCATGTTGGGTCCAGCCATGTACAAACTCAGTGGCTGACGCGTCGTCTGCTGAATGATTACCAGCGTCTGTTTGTTGTACACACGCAGCATTAGAAAAACATCTGATGGGTGACGTCACGCGAAACCTCTCTAGAAAAGAGTTGACATTATAAGAACACAGAGCACTAGTATTGACAAGCCGTCGTATTAAAGTGTTGGCCTTAAAAATCATTGTCAAGCCAACATTAAAAAGAGTCCATACTAAAAAAAACACTAAAAAAAAGTACATGAATTGACAAGCCAATATTTTAAAAGAGTAGACAATTATAAATATAACCATGATGCAACAGACATGACGTAGTATGTATGCGCATTTTCCAAAAGTCCATCCATTAAGAAAAAAATGTTTTGTGATAAATATTTGCTTTCTGGGCTGTGTATCTAAGTTTATTTATCCGAGAATGCATTTTTTTCTCCAGCTAGGAAGGACATTAGTGCGAAAGCATGACACGGGGGCGGGGGATCCAAGCGGTAGTAAGCCTACACGGTGCTTGATTCCGGGTAGGTACCTCTAGCATCCTGCAATCAACGGTCACTATGAAAACAGCTTTTATTTTATTTACTTATTCACTACTTACACCTCGTTCGTTTCCGTTCAACCTACGCTTATATTTCTGTATAGGACTTCCAAAGTTCTTTAAATGGATTTTTGTTGAAATTAGCCGGGAGAACCTATATTATGAGCTTTTATGTAGTAATTTCAATGTTTTAAAAACTATTTTTGTATCATTATTTACACGCAGAATGTGTTTTGTTTTACCTCAACACGTCAGAAGAGCGCTGAAAGGGGGGCTTGTTTACGGGGAAAATACAAAGGGGAAACTACAGTTTTAATTGGCCAAAAGTGCACTCCAACCCCCCTAACATGTTACCCTCACGGTGCTGCTGTTCACTTGCTTCAGTTCCAGAATGTAATGGGGTTTTTTTCTCCGGATATATTAAGTTCAAAAGCATGAAACGGGTGAGAGGGAATCTATGGATACCTTTGTGCTTTTTCCTGTTCATACCTCGTTCGTTTCCGTTCAGCCTACGCTTATATTTCTGTATAGGACTTTCGAACTTCCTTTTGTAGCCTTTTACTACGAATAGCCTACTGTTATTAATAGTATTATTATTTGTGTTATTAAGACGGTGAACTAACGACTATACCTTATAGAGCTATATTTGACAAATGAACTTCATTCCACGTGCAACACTTTTGTTAATTAATCCTGCAGACTTGACGCACGTCGGAGGGTTGTGCGTGACGCGTGATAGAATCGACAGCTTATCAAAGTTACCTAGGCATGTGCACAAAAATAATAAAAGAGTGGTGACCGAGGTCTTCGGTACCAAGCCGAAGGATTTTTTTTTTATTTTTTTTCGTCTACCTTCTTCTTTTTTTATTATTTATTTTTACTTACGGGGACCATGGAGATGGGGGGGGGGGGGGGGCGCAGTACCCCCTTCGTATTTTCCTATCAACCGTTTTTCATTAAGCTTGTCTCAAAATGCTCATTTCATCAAGTCTTACAACAAAAACAAACAACAATAAAACAAATCGGCATTATAAAAATAGAGGGCATTTGTATATTTTGTATGCCCATTTTTGGCATTTTCCTATTATTTCCGTATTTTATGTCCAAATGCTATACATTTTGCAGACTTGTTTATTTCAACATACTGAATAGTATTACATCATATTTCCTACTGGGGTCACCATTGGGACACTATAACCGTATGGTTTGTATGATTAATTGTTGTTGGTGGGGGGCATTGTATTTCACCCCACTTAAAAACAAAATAATTTACGTATCACGAAAATTTGCTAATCGTTCAGTAGTGCTTATGAAGTTGGCCCCTGGTGGTAGGCTGTTTACTGAAGTAAGGCCTACTTCAGTAAAGCCTGTATGCGTACAGGTAGATTAATCGACACACACACAAAAAAAGGCACTGATATGGAATTTGGAAAAACCCGTGAAGACTACATCCACACACATTTCACGCTTTTACATATAGTTTTGTAAAAAAAAAAAAAAAAAAAAAACATGGATGCCCACCGGCTTCAAGGCAACGCCGGGCAAAGTAGCGCTCATGTACATGTAGGCCTACTTACTGCCATCCAGACATGATGACATGAAGTTCAGATGCAGATCAAACCACGCAGGAATTAGGAATTTCAATGACCAACCAACCGGCCGGTGTCATGGGAGATTTTGTGTGCCCCCTCCCCCCCCCCCCCCCTCCACGATGGTTTGTGCAGGATTTTCGTCTGATAGCTACCCCTTTTTGGACAAGCTTCCTTCAGCCCGTGTTTATTTACAACTACCGTACGAGAAACGCACACACACACCGGTGGGAAATCCCCTTTGACACCGACCAACCGCCAACACACGTTCACGGTGTTCAATTACTCAATTTCATAAACCCGTACGAGTAAAAAATATCAAAAATAGTTTTAGATGTGGGAGGAAAGAAAACACAAGTGGCAGAAATCCACGCAATCAGGGACTAAAAATCCAATCCATTATGCAAGGCTGGGGTTCGCACCGCGGCCCACAGAGGTGAAAGGTAGGGAAGAAACCGCTGAGCCAGACTGAATGCTCAAATCGGGCAAAGCAAACTCCGAGCGTGCAGATCGTGAACGACCACACTCCTATTGTTAAACTTATGAAATTCAATATCACCTCTCGTCGTGCGATATGTATAACTTTTTTAATTTGGAGGTGGTGTTTTTTTATTATTATTTTATTTTTTTATTTTTTATAGATTTAATTCAATTTCATTATTGCCTTTCAAATTCACGAGATTTCTCTAATTCAGTCAACTATGGTTTCTCTTTTGGTTATTATTGCATTCAATTCCGTTTTCGTGCAATCATGATCCCTTTCTTTTCATTCTACATGTATTTCGTTTATAGGCATTCAAGACTACAAGATCGTCATTCTTATGTGGAATATTCACCACCTTTTCCCAATAGGTGCAATCAAATTCAGAGTCATCTAAGCGCTCTGCGATTTTGTACCTCATGTTCTTTTCTTTTTTGTTTCTTGGGCAACGGATTTCAACATTTGAGCGTTCAAATTCAACATGAGTATGAGACGGCTTATGCTTGCGTTTAAAGTTAGCAATAATGTTTCTTTTTCTGGCAGTTGTGTGGATTTATATGTGTTTTATGCGTTTCATTTAATTCTTAATTGAATTGTGTCCCTTTTGCTTTGTTACTCTATGGTTAAACTTTAAAATGTGTCTAAGAACAGTTAAATAAAGTTTTATTTATACAAGTATAAAAAACCAAAAAACAATATTTTGCTTGCATTGTAAATGTGTGCCTTGGTCTTAAATTCTCTTTTTTGTCATCTTCTTTATTCGTTAATGTTTAGACCTTGCAAATTAAACCCTCGAATGTTTCAATCAGCCTTCCTCTATCTACATTGCTCACTCTTCTGTATTGACAACGGGCAGCGTTTTTTGCTTCAAAATCGTATATTTTGTGAGAAGTATAACTGGGCAAAGTGTAGAAATGAATTCCTCTCAAAATATCCTACCTATAGGCAAATACGAACCAGACAGCACATACCAAAGAAACGAATTTGAATGTAAACATTTCTAAATTTTGCCTGTTGACGAACCGAACATTATTCAGTCGACCAGCCCGTTGCTGCTGGCTTTGACGAAATTGAATGAACCAAGTGACCATTTTAAATTGAATGATTTTGTATGTCGAATGAATGCTCAAGTATCGAAATTGAACGACTCTGTTTAACTGTTAAATGTTGATGTACCCCAGGATTTATTTTCACTAAGCGAAATTGAATGACCCGGGTTTTAACTTGGATAGATTTTTGTTGAAATTGGCCGGGAAAACCTATATTATCAACTATTAATGTTTGTTTTTGTTTTGTTTGTTTGTTTGTTTGTTTGTTTGTTGATGTGGATGCGGAGGTACTTACCTTTTACCTTTTGACGAGTTTTCTATACTTTTGTTTATTTCTCTGACAGCTCCTGTGCAACGCACATCAGTATGTCCAAATACAACAAATTAATAAACAATGAAAAACGGACAAAAATAAACATAAAATCTCGTCATAGCTTTATTAAATTTTCTTCACCGCAAAGTATTTGTACGAAATGGTTTAACTGTTTAACTTTGCCTCGTCATTAGTAAGAAAGGCAAACAGCAATCAACAAAAAAAAGACAATTTTCTGAAAGTAAGTCTGTACATACATTGATAAATTGTAAAAGACTACTTTCTTATTGCTATCTGCTGTGAAAACAGCTATCCGCTACGAATATTGCTTAAATAACTTTGTACAACTTTAAGACCACATAAAATACATTAATTTTTTTACAAATACAATTCTCAATATACAAAGGGACATTTTTCATAAAAAAAAACAATCAAAACATGGCTCAGTTACACATTGCGTGTGTGCCAAGCTCACAAAATCACTGCCATGATGGTATTTTCTCTCCAAACCAGGAGACATTTCAAACCTAAACCCTTGAATATAAAACAGACAGAATCGTTTTAAAAGGAAACTAATTTAGAGACCTCTTTTCCCCCATATTCTTAATAAAAACAAAAGGAAACAAGATTTTCTCTCCGAACCAGGAGACATTTCAAACCTAAACCCTTGAATATAAAACAGACAGAATCGTTTTAAAAGGAAACTAATTTAGAGACCTCTTTTCCCCCATATTCTTAATAAAAACAAAAGGAAACAAGATTCTCTCTCCGAACCAGAAGACATTTCAAACCTAAACCCTTGAATATAAAACAGACAGAATCGTTTTAAAAGGAAACTAATTTAGAGACCTCTTTTCCCCCATATTCTTAATAAAAACAAAAGGAAACAAGATTTTCTCTCCGAACCAGGAGACATTTCAAACCTAAACCCTTGAATATAAAACAGACAGAATCGTTTTAAAAGGAAACTAATTTAGAGACCTCTTTTCCCCCATATTCTTAATAAAAACAAAAGGAAACAAGATTTTCTCTCCGAACCAGGAGACATTTCAAACCTAAACCCTTGAATATAAAACAGACAGAATCATTTTAAAAGGAAACTAATTTAGAGACCTCTTTTCCCCCATATTCTTAATAAAAACAAAAAGAAACAAGATTTCTGCAACAACAAAAAAGAAACAAAAAACAACAAAAAAACCCAAACCAAACAAACAAACCCACACACACTTTTTGAGACATTTATGCATTGACTGAAACTGATAATATATTATTAGGAAATGACGAAAGAATACATTAAATGGCATACATTACTTTCCATCCAGTTAATATGGTACAATAAATTTACAGCCCATCCTATATACATATTAAAAATAAAAAGTAAAAGTCAGCACCAACCCAAATTTATACAAATACCACGGCAATGTTTACAATTAAAGCAGATCTGCTCATTAACATAATATATGGGCCCAAGTTCATGTTGCTGCTCACTAAGGAATTCTGCGTTTATAAACTTATCGGAGCAGGGCTCGTTTATGGTGGTCCATACCAACCTGTGCGGTTTGTTTATCAATAAAAGAAAGGTCTTATAGAGGTTGCGTGACCCCGTGAAATGTTCATTTCGCAGCCATGTTGGGTACAGCCATGCACAATTCAATAGCTGACTCGTCATCAGCTGAATGATTTCAGCGTGTTTGTGCATGCAGCAGAAGAAAAAAATTGTTTTTGAAAATGTGCACGAGCTAATAACTACGTAATCGATGACAGTTTACCCGGTTAAGCCTGATGCCAACTATCGTTCCGTGAGACATTTAAAAAAAAAAATTAAAACCAGTTACAACAATTCTTAAATCAGCAATAACCCTTACACCACAAGCTTTGTGAAAAAAGAAAAACAAAGGAAAGTGGAGAAAATATAAATAAATAAATTATAATAAAAACCCTTATGTTAATGCATTGAAATTGTAGATTTGTACGGCTACATTAATTTCGGCATCCATGACTCATATTTGGTTGTGATTTCATATTTGAATTAAAACATTATCATCTTTCAATCTACCATTTTCGTACAAATTCTATTTTAAAAGAGGTCCAAAGGTGCAAGCATTCAACATGTTTCACTAAATGCTAAGAATCAGTTTCATATCAACATAAACAATGGCCGCATCGTGAGTAATATAATAATGTGGCGGATGTTGTGTAGCTCGGACCAGCTTTTGGTATCAATCGACCCCCTTGCATACGATGTCACATTCTTATACAGCGCCCTCACTGAAGTTAGTGGAAGACCTATCATTGTCCTATAGTTGTAAATAGCGCGTACACGCTTCTCGGTTTTCATTCGTTTGACCTCGGTGAGCTGGCGACTCCTTTGGAAAGGGTCTGCGTAGCACAGAGCTATATGTAGCTGTGTAGTTTATAGGAAACAATATACTATAGTTGAACATGTGATTTACGTTTTATAGTTTATTTATAGCCCGATTGCATGGGTCGCCACCACAATGTGGTAAAACAAACAACAGACCGTGTCAAGCATGGCAACCGTGAAGTGTAGCCTAATATAGTAATAGTGTTCAGGGCTACGCGACTACACAGTAGCCACAAAGCATGAATCACGCATACATAAAGGGCTTTATTTTCGAACAGAGCTACAGGCTTCGTTTGATGTTGGAAACACGGTGCAAAATGTACACTGCTTTAAACTTGATGACAGAGCCCAGGACCAAGCCCAGGGGTGAGAGTTCATAACAGACCGCCCCGCTCCTAAACATAGTGACCAATCACAGCATTGGCTATATCACCACAGTTACACAAGGGCAGCACAATGTGCGTCTCTTCAATGCCACACTGCACGGCATGAACGCGTGCGTTATAAGTAGGCGCACGCATGTTTACATTTTCCAATAGGATTTTAATACGTTGGACTTTTGTCAGACTTTCGGTGGCGTAGCCAAGGCTGTGATTGGCCAACACATAACGGGGCGGACTTAATGGATCGACCGGTCTATTCCATGTACAGCCACAGCCCTGCTATAATTATGACGACAGTGTCCATTTAATCATTCCCACAAAGATGGCCGAATTTACAATATGTGACGTCAAGTGGGAACTAACTCTGTATAGAACTCCAACTTCCCCGTGAAAACTGTCTCTTTGACAAGGCACCTTACTATACACTTTTTTTCTCGTTGATTTTAAAAACCATGTTAAAAATACAGAAATATCAAATATTATGAACTTGCAATGATCTATTTAGCTTTCATCTTTTACAGGAAGTATCACACACAATTTTCTTCCATTATTTTCCATAATTTTAAAAGATGCTGATCTTTAAGGCACTTTAACCCATCTGTATTAATTAATTAAACTATTTATTTAATTAATCTATTTGTTTATGTATTTCCTTGATATTGCTGTGAAAACTATCAAATACAAAAATCTGTTGCTAAAAAAAATCTTTTCACAGGTTCAATCATGATGGACGAATGGACTATTTTATCCTGGATGGAATATTTTTCTCATTTTCTCGTTTCAAAACTTTAAAGGCAGAAATTTACATTGCATAAATTACACACTTTGGATCAACTTTTAGAGAAGAAATGCAAAAGTAATACAAAACTTGCAAAACTGGCACTTGCAATTACCAAACGGCCAGCACTTTGAATTCAACTTCAAAGACAAGGCATCTTCCAAAAAAAATTTATAATAATATATGCAGCAAAAAATATATGTAACAAACATTTTGTTTACAAAAAACTTGAGGCATGGTGTGAAAATTGATACAAAATAAATCTTTGGTGTCTAAGCCCCTAATATGCAGAAGGCAAGATTGTTACTTAAACGCTTGAATCGTATACAGATATTCCGAGCTGGAAATCTTGTTAAAAAACCTACCCCCCACCTATCCCACCACCCACACAACACCCCCCCCCCCCCATCCTCACCTTAACAACACCAAGATGTCAACACTCGCTCATAATCATGAACTTCAAAGATGGGGTTCTCCTGAAAGAATTTGCCGAGGAAAGTTTCTTACCCTAAGTGGGTCACAGCATTTTAAGAAACGATGTTGCCTCCAAACCGCTCTTGTTTATGAATCTCAAAGATGGGATGCTCATTGCAAGGTACATCTAAGAAGATTTTCCTTACCTTGAGAGGGTCTCAATGAAAAAAGGAAACGATCTTGCCTCTGATATCATACATGTATCTCTCTCATATTTAACCGCTTGGCATGGGAATACTCCTTCTAACGTATCCTTGAAGAACATAATATTCAAGCCTTGAGTGACTCTCGGTTCATGAGAAACAACCTCGTCTCTGATCATCTCTCTCATATTTATAATCCTTGGCACAGTGATGCTCACCCCCAGGTTAAATGGAGACTTTCAAGGTATTAGCGGGCACCCCAGTCAGCAGTCCCTTTCGATTATTCCTCAGCAACGAGAACAATAGAAACGGACCACTCACTGGGGCACCCTCTAACATCTCAAAATTCATCCCATTTAAGAAGTTTTTCTTGTCTTGAACAGGTGTAATCTCCTGAGACATGATGTCACCTCTGACATCTCAATCTCGTTTGTGATCCTTTCATGTTAGACAATTATCTCAGAGAAGATTTTCTTGCCTCAAGAAAGTTGATACTCATGAGAAGTGATCTCGTCTCTGCCTCTTCATCTCCCGATCCCGTTTGTCATCCTCTGATGCAGGATGCTCCTTGAACGTAATGTTTGCATCTTCGAGGGTCGAGGAGGAAATTCTCGTCTCAAATCTGTCTCGTCCTCGCTCTCGTCTCTTCCTTATAAAACTATGGGTCAGAAGCTGAGTCGCTGTTGGTCTCTCGGTCTGATCTCTGGAATAAAGTTTATCAAAATGAACATCAGTTTCCTAACGATGACCTAGAGCAGGCTAGTCGAAATGTTGAGATCAATAATTCTCACAATGCGGAAGTGAAGTATACCGTGAGAAGTCTCTTCGACCCACTAAGCTATGTAGTTGTCCAGGCCGATTTCCTACCCCTTGGGGAGTACCTACATGTAATTAGCAGGACAGCTCTTTTCAGAACTAAGAAGTTCTCCCTGAATTCCAAAATCTACTCCGCGGTAGTAAAATAATAGCAAGACAAGTTCTAGTAAGAACAGTTCACACAGCAATGCAGATATTACTAGACCACAATGTTTGTGCTTCACTAAGCACAACTAACAGCCAACCTTACTTGGTGCTCTGGTCAAGATGCATATAAACAAATATGGCAAAATTTGGCAGGATTGTGGGAAACAGAACATTTTCTCTTATTTCAGATAAATGACCACTACGTGACCTGTAGGTGACCTTTGACCCAATACCTAGTACAAGCTTTGGTCAGTTGTCCTTATGTCCAAGTTTAGTTACAATTGGCTAAAGCGTTTGGAAGTTATAGCGATTTTCAGGCTGATCATCTGACATCAGCAAATGAACTTAAGTGACCCTATGTGAACTTTGACCCAATTCTGTGTAAACCCCATTATGATACTGACAAAGTTTGGCTTCGATCGAACAAAAACTGTGGGAAAAGAAACATTTAGTAGTCCTACAGTATGCTCCTATCACTTAAATCGATGCTTACCTTGTGAGGCAGGCGTTGACAAACTCTCTGGCCTGACGAGAGAACTTTTCAGGCAGCTGTGGTACTGGCCCTCCTGATCCTATGGCAAAGATGGCTGACATGGGCTGCATCTCTGACCACGGTGGCTTCCTCACAGCCATCTCAAAGACGGTACATCCGATGCTCCTGAAGAGAAGAGGTAAACAAGATCTTACAATAAGAAAATAAACCTGCCTGCTTATTTTTGCTTAGCAAATAAATGTTCTTAGTTGTGCTGTGAAGAGACTTGCGTTTATATCTGTCCATGTCTTGTTTCTACGCATTGGGGCAGGTTTCTATTCCTTCAAAGAGAAGCCCGCACCTCAAGTGGCCTTTGGGCCTTGTGATGGGTGAATTGCATACCAGAAAAAAAGAAACGTTGTAAGCACTATAGACCTTATGCACATGACATCATTTGAGTAGGCGCCCACGGCTAGAGGTCAAAAGAAGGTTGCTCATTGGCTGATGCTGTGCACTGTGCGTACATAACTGTGCTTTTTCCATTGTTGCATCACTGTTTTACCTCCAAGATGACAGAGTGATGACGTCAATGCATAAAGTCCATTGTCAGCTTCAGCAGATCTATGAAATTGGCCCTGGGTGTTACAATATGTGCAGGTTCCTTGTATGCACAGTGGGATCGGTAGTTACTGTGATCATTTCATATTTAGGAACCAAACTTTTCTGTCCAAACTTTTCTGTGCCTCGTCTTAATGTAAACACTGGGATAAATGGAGAGGGGAAAAAAACAAAACAAAAAAAACAACACTGCGGCACCGACTTCATTGTAGTCAATCTTAAGGTCTGACTGCGATTTTTTTACAGGAATTTTGTCCTTTTACTTTGTATGAACAGTCTCTGTGTTTATTCTGTGTTGGACATTTCCAAAACTTTCCAAATTCAAATAAAAAGCACCTTACAAATACCAGCTTTATTAACTTATTAACTAGTTTGCGCCGGATGCCGCACATCAATGCAATTTTTGTCCGAGCCAGTAAACTGATGACGCGACTTTTGTATTTTTGTGTGAAATTCCCAGCCCGGAGCAAAGGGCGCCTGCATTCCACTACACAGCATGCACAGAGCATGCACACACCAAGTAATGCTTCGTTTCGCCTACAAAAAGTGCCAGATTGCACATGAATATTTTGCAAAGTTTCTGCATTATGCAGGCATTATTGTGTAATCCCCGATTACAGACCTTTTGTCCTTTTGTTCCAAGAAG
This sequence comes from Marthasterias glacialis, assembly GCA_911728455.2. Lineage (NCBI taxonomy): Eukaryota > Metazoa > Echinodermata > Asteroidea > Forcipulatida > Asteriidae > Marthasterias > Marthasterias glacialis. The sequence goes on from OU452220.1 coordinate 3,856,458, forward strand.
AGGATTTAGAGGACACAATCGAACGTTAACTGACACGATCGACCCAATCCAAAAAAGGGCGTTCTGAAACTGTTTAGAAATGTAATAAACGTTCACCATTATTTTTTTTGTTTAGTTATTTATTTATTTATTTATTTAGTTATTTATTTATTTATCTTTTTGTCAATTATTTTATTTATTTATGCGTTTATTAATTTTTTATTTTTATTTTTATATTTTTATATATATATTTTTATTTTGATTAATTTACATATTTGTTTTATATATATATATATATATTTATATTCTTGTGTTTATTGTACTTATGTACTACAGTGTATTTCTTTGTGTTTTTACTGTGTATTCATTCATTTCTTTATTTATTTATATTTCTCTATTTGCCACATTGTTGTGCCCCTTTTTATGTTTAATCTGTTATACTTCTAGTAATTCAATTAATTTTGTTTTTGTTGTAACCTTTCTATTTACTTTTATATATGTATATGAATATTGATTTCACAGTATATATATTTCAATTCTTGTTTTTCATCCATTCCTGTAATTGGCGGCTTGTCCGCTGTTGGTTTGGTCAATCAATCAATCAATCAATCAATCAATCAATCAATCAATCAATCAATCAATCAATCAATCAATCAATCAATCAATCAATACATAAATAAATAAACAAATAAATAAATAAATAAATAAATAAATAAATAAATAAATAAATACATACATACATACATACATACATACATAAATAAATAAATAAATAAATAAATAAATAAATAAATAAATAAATAAATAAATAAATAAATAAATAAATAAATAAATAAATAAAAAAATAAATAAAATTATTCAGTTTGGAAAAGTTTGCGTTATCCGTTTTCAAGTGGTGAAGTCAACAGAACCTCCAACACTCACCACATGTCTGATTTCTTGCCATGACCAGTTTCCATAATAACTTCAGGTGCCATCCAGTAGGGTGTGCCTCTCATTGACTTCAGTAGATTCTGACTTTGGCTGATGTTAATGCAGAGCCTCTTAGCACAGCCGAAATCAATCAACTTGATCACCCCGTTTGACATCAACATGATGTTAGCACCTTTGATGTCCCTGGAAAATAAATACATAAGGGATAAACAGTTTAAATTAATACACAGACGTGACTTTGTCCTTTTGTCTAAGATAGATCACAAGACAGTGGGGGGCTTCAGCCGTTGTTTATTCATTGTATTTCGGCTCAATGGAGGTAAAACAGAGTGAAGCAAGTTTCTAGCCTTGGTTCTGACTGAGGTTTTGCAATTCATGGTGCGTTAGTTTGACATTTTCTCGATAGAGAAAACAAAAATCCCAGTGCTTCAATATGAATCTGTTGTATCGGCTTTGGGTGAGCTGTACTCGCAAAAAGAAAAATGATTCCGGCAATTCCGACAAAATAATCCTGTCAGTTTCCCCGTGCCACTTGAGCAAGATGCTTTACTGTAAGTTCTTCTCTTCACCTAGGGGTACAAATGGGTACCTGCGAGGGTACAGATTGACATTGTGTTTGAAAAAGCCTTCGGAGCGCCACGGCAGCTCGGGGCTGTATACTTCCCAGGGAGCTGAGAAAGATTACAGGAGTGTTATTGGCCCAATGACCAGGGCACTAATGTAAAGCACATTCATACATTGTTGTAAAAATGCACTACAGAAGATGATCAGCCCAGCAGCTCCAAGAAACTAAAGCCTCTGAACTAATGCCCTTTCAAGCTGGCATTTACCTGTGAATGACGTCTTTGGAGTGAAGGTACTCCGTTCCTTGTAGAATCTGTTTGGTGTAACGGCAGAAAACAGGTTCTTCCAGGGCCCCAAAGCGGGCCAGAAGGGATGCGATGGAACCCCCGGGGATGAACTGCATGAAGATGTTGACAGTGTTACCCTCCAGGGACACACCCAAGAATCTGAGAATAAGCGTTGATATCAAGACATGAATACTCTACTTATTCACATAATAAAATTTGTTGCGCCTATTCATTTTAAAAAGGAATGTCGCAGCCACCAAACTGAAAGTGAGAATTCCTGAAAATGGCTTGCGGGCCTGGGTTTCCTGAGAACCCCTTCATTGTTACAATTCAGGAGGTTTACAGACTCTGTGCATCACCAGAAAGACAACACTACATGTTTGGACACAATGTGGACTATTTCTTTCTCCCTTTGGTGATGGCTTTACTTCTTTCAAGAAAATTTGAAGGCTATAGGAGATTTGGAGGAAATCCTGAGAAATCACATGCCTGGCTGAATTTTAGACTTTTTTTAATTGTGTTTATTTATTGTTTACAAAAAAGAAGACGATTTAAATAGAAGACGTTGGTAGAAAGAAAATTTGAATTAACAGGAGTTCTTACAGACAAATGGACTTTAGAAGAAATCTTCTGTTTGCCATGTTAACAGGGAGACGATTAGTAATCAAATTATCATAAGAATAATTTAAAAAGTAGACTCTGATTGAGGGTATTTAACTTAACACTCCCTCATATTCTCAGAAACAAAATACCTGTCAAACAAAACCACATCTTGAACTACATGTATCAGATTAATAAATGGTGGTGGTTGGTTCCACCAAAGATTGCGACGGACTGGATCGTTGACTCGCATCCTCCATTAGTTAGTGTATGGCACGTTTTGATGACGTCTTGTATGTGCCCTCCTGTGACTGGCCAGTCCGCTTGCTGAGCCCCACATTTTGGGACAAAGGTCGCATGGATGGTTGCCACGTGCAGCAACCTTCTCCTTGCGGCCACGTCTCCACTCTTAATAAATAACATGCTCAAATCTTATACAGAGGTTTTTTTTTTTTTTTTTTTTTTATTGAAGTCGCCTGACACACAAGGCCAGTAAGCCACTCGAGGTGTGTGTTTCAAATCAACTGTTTTCCCAGGGGCCATTGCCACCTACTCCTTGGGCTAAAACAGAGTTACCCCCTTTACAGTCCGTAAGGATGTAGGCTTGGGTATCATCCATCAGAAGCCTGGCTGGTAGAGCAGAAAGCTCTACCTCCCCAAATTTTACGAAGCAATTATGGTGTCATGACCGGGACTCGAACCCACACTCCGATGACTCAGCCACCAGAGTTTGAGTCCGACGCACTAACCACTCGGCCACGCTTCTTTGGTATTTCATCTACTCACCCGACAATATTTCTATGTCTGAGCGTCTTGAGTAGTTCAACTTCTTCCTGGAGTTTCTCATATTGTTGTCTTGACTTGTGCTTATTTTCTTTGTCGCTAAGTTCCACCTGCTTAACGGCAATCAGCTGGCCAGTGTTGGTGAGACCACAGTAAACCTATTAATAAATAAATCAACACGTCATCACTCCTTACCTGTTGGCAATTTTTTATTTTTTTTTATTTTTTTTTATAAGAAACTTTTGGAATCCATTCAATTTCATCAGGCAGAGAAATGTACCGTTATCACTCACTAACTTTCAATAACTTCTTTCCTTTCTTATTCAAAGTGACAATCAAAGGAATTTCTCACCACTCCAAATGCTCCTCTCCCAAGTATGTTCCCCTTCTTCCAGTGAAGTAATTCCCCCTCAGACTCGGAGAAGTTTGTACTGGAGCTCTGGCTTCGCTCACTGCTGAGTCCACTTGAGTGAGTATTTTGCAACTGAAATAATAATAAGGGAATAAAGGTGTGATGAAGAGGTTTTTAACAATTGTTTAAAACCGATGAGGGGCCTGGTGGCCGAAAATTGCTCGAGCCGAAGGCGAGGGCAATTATCGGCCACCAGGCCCCTCAGAGGTTTTAAACAATAGTTAAAAACCGATTCAGCACACCTTTATTCCCATTCATAAATGCCTTTCTGTCAAAAACATGCAAAGACCTTCAAAAATTGGGAACAAATCTGACAGGTTCTCGATTCTGCGTTAAATTTCTATCCATATTTACAGGCCAATTCCTTGAACGGAATGTCAATCTTCATGTCGCTGCAGCTGTTATAGGCACTTGATGCCCTCTCGGCCAATCAGAAACCCAACAGCTGGAAACACGTATACTTCTTTATTCTGATACAGGGGCTATATTCTTCGTTCGCAAGCTAGCCGGTTTTAAACACTTTTTACACTGTTTATATCGCGCGTTTAAACATGGCCACGTGATGCCCTCTCGGCCAATCAGAATGGATAAACTGTCTCAGGTATTTATGAATATAACATATAAAAAATAGTTATACATTTTTGGGGGGATATAGATAGCACTACTATCCGCAATGTATTTCACTCAATGTGGTGAACTTCTTGCAACAAAAATCCTAGGCAAACAGAAAATGTTTAAAGTGTAATGTAATTTATGTGAACCAAAAAAAAAAAATGTAATGGATGTTTTAGTCTGTAAAATTTTTATTACAGAATGTGCATTTATATGTTTGAAAAGTAGGGGGTGATCCAGCATATTCAAGCACCTACATCTAAACAGTTGGGAGTGCTACCTATGCCACCCATAGTGGCCCGTCCCCTGTTCGAGTGGGCCTGTAACACAGAGTCAGAACTACGGAGTGAATTTCTTACCTCATTGGTGTCGGACATGAAAGTCCTGAAGGCTGAGAAAGGTCTTGAAGAAGCTTCGCTAAACTCGGACCCAGCCAGACTTTGATTCAACCAATCAGAAGCGTCGGGCTCCAAGGCAGTAGAATCGCGATCCCCTTCTCTGGACAGCGGTCGATTCGGCGCGGGCGGCGGGAACTCAAAATGGCCGTCACCGTTCTGCGAGAGCAGTGTGTTGAACTCTTGAATGGCACTCATGGAAACGTTCTGAACGTGGTCCGTCAGAATCTGCTCTTTGTCTCGCACGGCTTCATCGACAACATCATCATCGTCATCCTCATTGTCCATGTGATCGTTAAGAAATACTTCCGAGCCCTCTGAGATATTGCTTTCCTTCCGCTGAGATGAAGAGGAAGTTGAAGGCTCCAATTCCTGAGGTAACCCCTGCTCGTCTCTTCTGAAACTTCAACAGGGTAAGAAGAGAAACATAAATCAGGTAACACACAAAACTATTAAAAGCATAAAAGATAAATAGTGAATGTGAAAACCCACCTAGCTTTTACCACTGAGCTTTACAGATAAGACCCTTGGTTGTATTAGAGTCAAAATTAAGGTTAGAGGACACAGCTTGTTCTTGATTGGAGATCTGTAAAGATTCTGTATGAAGACAGAGAACATTCGTGATGTCTTGTCTTCGAACCAGAATATGAATGATGGGGGAATATAGGTAGCCCTTCGCCTACAGTAATATTGGTTGCAATTTAATTTAAACAGGTGATTTGCATACTTTTGAATATATGTAAATAAATAAAACATAGAATGGCTCAAAGTTTAGACCTCGGTTTATTCTGTAAAGTATTAAGACAGAGAACGTTCGTGACGTCTTGTCTTCGAACCAGAGTACAAATGATGGGGGGAATACAGATAGCCCTTCGCCTACAGTAATATTGGTTGCAATTTAATTTAAATAAGGTGATTTGCATACTTTTGAATAAATGAATAAAACATAGAATGGCTCAAAGTTTAGATCTCGGTTTATTCTGTAAAGTATTAAGACAGAGAACGTTCGTGACGTCTTGTCTTCGAACCAGAGTACAAATGATGGGGGGAATACAGATAGCCCTTCGCCTACAGTAATATTGGTTGCAATTTAATTTAAACAAGGTGATTTGCATACTTTTGAATAAATGAATAAAACATAGAATGGCTCAAAGTTTAGATCTCGGTTTATTCTGTAAAGTATTAAGACAGAGAACGTTTGTGACATCTTGTCTTCGAACCAGAGTACAAATGATGGGGGGAATACAGATAGCCCTTCGCCTACAGTAATATTGGTTGCAATTTAATTTAAACAAGGTGATTTGCATACTTTTGAATAAATGAATAAAACATAGAATGGCTCAAAGTTTAGAGGGGGGGGGGATTATTTCATACCAGTGACACAGATAAAATACACTGCTGTTTAAGAACTTAAATCCACGTTTTATTTTGTTCTGTTAATTTAAGTCTTGAAGAAATTAACCACTTGAATTGATGCAAAACCTTTCCATACTGACATACGGTGGACGTTTATATGCGCTTCGGAACAATTTTGGAGTCTCCTCTTTTGGTTGGGTCAGTTGACGTAATTACTCCCCCCAACATTCAATTGTGTAGCCTGCACAGGCATGCACTCATTGTGCTACGCTTTGTTTCCCCTATCAAGGAGGGAAAAAGGGTACTGGAATTCACGCTTAAAATCTCCCTTTTTCTGGGGGCTTTGGTGCAATCCCTGATTTCAGACCCTCATCCTTTTATTGTACAAACAAGGATTACGTGAGATTGATAGGCTGCAACCATTGTTTATCATTATAACCCGCATACCAATATCAATGAGGATCTATGGCAACAAAAGTCTTACGTCACTTACCTATTCTCATCGCCAAGGTGATTCTTATTCATAACCTCAGGCATTGAGAACCCTCTTTTTCTTGTTGGTGAGTCTTTGGACGATGACGGCGGACTGAAATCTTTATCAGGCAGCCTACTCTTCAAGGGAGAGACCATGTCTTCAACCTTATTGCACTGACCTCTCCACTTTGGTCTCAATATTTTGCTGTGGTCTTCCTCAACGGGAGTGGCTGCATCCCGACACTCTGCAAAATCCTTCCAAGAACTCTTGACTTTCACGACCTTCCTGACATCTGCCGCACCCTCTTCATCGGCATTTGTCTTTTTCTCTGCTACTTTTGTTGGAGGCTCACTGTGCCTCCTCTTTATGCTTCCTCGTGGGACCCTCGTAAGCTCAGAGATGTTAATATTGGTTTTTGTAGGACGAGGTGGCTTGTGAGAGATTTTCTCCGAGGTTGGGTCTGGCAGGGTGTTTTTCTCCTCATTACATTGGTCCTTGATATCCTCTCTTCGGTTAAGTTCTGCAGTTTCATCAACAGGTCCATTGACATCATTCTCTTGATGATCAGAAGGATTACCTGTATCAGCATTTGTTTCAAGATCCCGTATCCTGAATACTTTAAGAAACTCTGGATTAGTTTCATACGAGGATACGTCTTCACCTGCTCCATAACTAGCATCACTTCTCTCTGTTTGACTTCCTGATGTTCCTGAGGTGATAATTCTGGGTGTAGTGGTAGCACTTTCAATTTTCTCATCAGCACTGATTTTTGAAAGAGGGATGTCTTGCTGAAACGGTTCTTCTGATCCAGGAATGATCTTTTCGGATAATACTTTTTCAGGTTCATGTTTAGATTGATTTTGGGGAACTATTTTGATGGCAGCTGTGATCTGCTCTCCTGGAGGATCATTTGTTCCATCTACAAACCTGTCCATGCTCTCCTTCTCAAAATTAAATCTCTTTTGAATGTTGGCCCGGTTCTGGTCATTCTCAGAGGAGCAGTCACTCTTCAAGGAGTCTCCAAACTGTTTGATCGCACCCATCGTGTCTGGGATGAAGTGCGGTGTATCAACTTCTAAGGGACTCATGATATTTGCGATATCTTTGATCACATTGGGGCTTAGTGGATGAAACCTGCATAGTTCATTCAGCTTGAGGGTGTTGTGTGGGCTAAGCATCACACCCTTGTTGACAGCAGGCATGGAATCGGACTCTGTCGACGAGTCTGAGGAGCTGTCAAAAGCAGAGCGGTCATGAACGATGATATCTGACGTTTCGTTTTTATCCGTCTGGATGTGCCAACCCTGCCCTGTGATAAACGCTTTTGTGTTTGAGTCAGATTCGCTCAGCAGGTGTAACTTGCCCTGTTTTGAAGAGTTCTTTGATTTTGCCTTCACGCCCAATTTAGTCTTTGCCTTCTTTTGCAAACTGATTGCATCTGCATCTTGTTTCTTCTTTGGACGAGATTTTCCTCCACTTCCAAGCTTGCCTCCTTTCCCCCCACTTCCTGGTCTCCCAATCTTCCCTCTTCCTTTCTGGGAACTCTGCCCAATGATGGCGATTTTCCTAAGACTACTCTTGACTGGCGGTTTTCTGGGAGCCTCCTTACTGCTGACAATACGTCTCCGTGGTTTAGAATGCGTACAAGGCCTGTCGCAGTTAGGACAGCTACTGGTTGAGGTGATCTTGTCTCTTGGCTTCCAGGGAATCGGTGAGGGTTCCTTTTGAAGCTGGATCATTTTTATGCACTCCATGATATCTGTGATGACTGGCGTGTGCTCTTTGATAACTCTTGGGTCTCGAGGAGTTTCGAAAGAAGAGTCACTACGCGGTGATACCTCTGGTGACTTGAACTTAGACCAGTGAACATTTGTTGCTTTTGGATTAGGGAGGTGTGGGCTCTTAGGACTCAGTGAATCTTTCATCTCTTCTGCTACTTCATTCACAACGGTTTCTCTGTCGTTTAAGGACTGTTCTTTTGAAAGCACCTCTGATGGCTTTTTGTTTTGTTCTTTGGACTTCAAATCTGAGACTGATTTGCCAACAGCCTTGATGGTAGACTGTGAATGTCCTTTACCTGGCGTGTTCCCGGGATCTTTGGACTGTTTTTTTGACTGATTTTTACTAGGTGGGACGTTCCTTCTTGGTGGTACTTTCTTCGATACCGCTTTCTTCTCCTCACTAACAGTGACTTCCTTAAATTGAATTTTAACTGCATCTTCAGACAAAGACAATTGAACCCCTTCTTCGTTTTCACTTTTTTCTTCATCGGAGACAAAGACGACCTCTTCATAAACTTCTTCAACACTCTCTGCACAGTCAGATTTTATACTTCCATCGGATTCAGGTTCTGCTGTTTTTGAACTTCCTTTCAGCCCTTTAGTATCTTTCCCTCTTAAGAGATGCTTAGCGACTTTGGTGTCAGAAATTGCCGATTTCTTGATGATGTCTGGTATAAAACTCTTCCGTTTGGCTTTCCCAGAGCCAACCACTGGAGATTTTGTCACAGATTTGACCTTTTTGGCATCTTCCTTCATCTGTTTACTTTGCACTCTTTCGTTACTGACATTTATTTTTTCGATCAGTTCCTCCAACTCTAAGCCAACCCCTTCGTCTGACGATACTGTCCATTTTGCGTTTGGCGATAGTTTAGCACCGTGACTAATGTTTCTTATTTCAGTCTTGATCAAGTTATTTCCCGACCCAAAACTTTTTGAGAGAGAAGGCCCTCCTTTGGAGGCCTGAATCCTCGGTGAGGCTTTCTCTGTAGACCCTGCTGGCGATTTAGAACCCTGATTATATCCAGGCCTCGGACTGACCTTTGGCATGTCACCTGAAGCAGAGAGCAAGTCCATTTTATGGTTAGTGGCGTCTCCTGTGATTGGCTTTTCTGGTGACACTTGTGATTTACCCTGTCTCTTTTCTTGTTCTGAGGTTTTCAACGTCCTCTTCGTAGACTCTCCCTTTGAGGTATATCTGGTACTGTCTTTCTGCATAGTTTCAACAGATTTTCTAGTGACACTGAATTCAGTGTCTGATTTGTCATTAACAGACTTGGAATTAGTTTTCTTCTTAGTAGAACTTTGACCGCTCAGTCTTCCAAACAGTAATTTTGATTCTTGATTCACAGTTCTCTTTGTACTTTCTGCACTTGTTCTTTCATTCTCAGAGTTACTCTGGGAATTGATTTGACTGTTGCTCATGCTGTCTACATTAAGAGATGTTGGCTTCTCTTCTCGACTTGTTTTTCTTGAAGGATTTTTGCTCTTTTCAGAGCTTAACAAAGATTTTGTATTTGAGTTCAGTTGAACAGAGTTGGACCCTTGTATATCCTTGGCTTCCTGATTTGATATAGGCTTCTTGCTACTAACTTGTTTTCCAGGCACGTTGGAATCAACTGCTATTTCTTGTTTTAGTTTACTTGTGGTGGCAAACTTGGTATCTTTTTCATTCTGGCAATCAGCTGCTGTTTCATGTTTCTTTCCATTATCAGCCTTTTCTGGTTTTATACCCTGCTTCACAGAACTGTCATGCAACAGTTGCAGCTTTTCCTGAGTGTTCTTCCACTCTACCTCCTTTTGCATGGCAACAAAATTATTATCCAACTTCACTTTTTCAATACTTTTTTGTTTCTCAATAACACTTCCAGATGAACTACCTGAGCTTTTTGGAGAATTTCTTGAGACAGTCTTTCGCCTGCCCTTCTCAACTGCTGTTTGCTGCTTTCCTTCAGAAGTATGCAGCTGTTGTTTTTCCAGAGGAACACGACCACCATCACTGCTCGGTACAACTGAAGTTACAGCAGAATGTAGAGTAATTTGAGTTGTCGCACTTGTGGGTATTGTCTTTGCTCTGCTTTCCTTTCTGATATCCGCAGACTTAGTGTCTTCCCTTATAGTTGTCGCCGACGGCGTCATTTTCACTCCCAGACGATTCTTCACAGGGTTTTTCACAAGATTCATGTCACCGTCAAAACGCAACAGGGGACTTGGCGTCGAGAAGGTGCTTGCCGATGACGAAGAGATACTATTTGACCCTTGACCCGAGTCTGTAGATACCTCTTTCTGCGGACTAATGCGAGTAGTTTCGATACGGAACGTCTTCAGAGGATCCAAGATGGATTTTGTCCTGCTGAACACTAGCTGTCCATTAGGATTGCGTTCCCCTTTAATGTCCAAATTGTTCATACTTCCACTTAAGCTTTGAAGCACCTGCTCCCTGTTTGATTGCTCCTCTTCATCATCAAATTCGAAAATTGTCTCTTGGATGTTTTCAGAGTGGAGGCAGGGGGACAGAGGAATGACGTTACGAGACGTCGGGTTGAAGAGATGACAGGTGTCTGGCATGGGGCTGGGGGTGTTCAGGCGGAGATGCATTTGTTCTGTTGTGGAATGGGAGAAAATGAAAAATTAAAACAGTTAAGTGCCTGAAACTGTTTTTTTCATTACACACACCCGATGACACACAAGCCAATAACAGAGAGAATGGAAGACGATGATGAAATATTCAGTTTTAGATGTGGGAGGAAAACTCTGAATGGTAAAAACCCACACAATAATCATGGATGAAATTTGACAATTGTGAAAATTCCTGAAAGTGGCTTGCAGGTCTGGGTTCCCCCTTATTCTAGACCCAGAACCTCCCAGATGTTACAATTCAGGAGGTTTACAGACTCTGTGCATCGCCAGAAATACAAAGAAATACACTACAGGTTAAGACACAATGTGGACTATTTCTTTCTCCCTTTGGTGATTGCTTAACTTCTTTCAACAAAATTTGTATGCTCAAGGAGATTTTGAGAAAATCCTGAAATCAGGAAGAATCCTGAGAAATCACATGCCTCCAATAAGGTAGGGATGAAAACATAATCTATAATGCAAGGTTCAGTTCAAGGTAGGATTCGAACCATGGTCCACAGAAGTAAAAGGCAGGGCAGAAATCTGGTACTCCCTGTCTATTAGTACACATGTGTGTACGCGGAACCATTGAGCGTTGCATGCAATTTGACGCTTCGCCAGATGGAGCTGAGGACATGACAGAATTTGAAAAAAAAACAATTGAAAAAAACAAAAACTTTCAGAGATTTTTCTACATTATTCTGCTTTTTGATAAAAAGGGCATTTATAAATGGGAATGAAAGAGTAGTGTCTCTGTCTTCAACGGCCGTCTAAAACCTTGCAGGGTCGAGGCCGTCGGTCCATTATCACACGGCTACGACCCTGTCGGTATTAAATGGCCGTTGAATACCTCGGTCACCACTCTTTTGTTCCCTTATTAGAACGTAGGTTCTAACTGGCTGATACTGTTGGACTAAATCCTGGAGAAAGTAAGGGCAATACCATGAAGACAGTAACAAAGAACAGTCAATACTAACAGAAATATACTAATAACCTAAGACTGCATCACATGAACGTTGAGTAGTGAGTAGCCAGACTATTCATACCTAGATTTAAGGGATGTGTCTGCATGTTTGATCTGACTGGAGCTCTCTTAGGAGGCGAGTTACCAGACTCTTCCTCTCCGCTAGTGTTACCGCTATAGTTACTTAACGATCTCTGGAACTTACGACCTGAAAATGAAAAAAAAAAAAAAATGTATTGCACGGATATTTTCTTTCTTATTTCACAATGCTCCCTTCACAACTTGCTTTTATTCAGAGACTATAACAGCCACAAACAGCCTGTACCAAAATGTTACCCGATTTGACTAGCCACCGTCACTTATAAGTGAGGCTGTCAAGCATCACCGCATTACTTATAAAAAGGCTCATGATACCTCTTGAACAACCCATTCTAAATCCTCCTCACTTATAAGAGTGAGTGCTCTATCATGATACCATGATAGTATCATGAGCATTTTATAAGCGAGGCCGTAATGCTTGACAGGCCTTACTTATAAGTGACAATGGCTGGTCAAATCCGTTGAAAATACCCAAAATGACAAACAAACAGCGGCAAGATTTGACCTACAAGGTCATGTTCTGAGCTAGTTCCAGTGTCAATAAGTAGTGTCTACATATTCTAAAACAAACCCAATTTCCGTTAATTTTTTATTTTTCAAGACATTTTTTTCTGAAAAATCAACAAAAATCAAGAAAATTTGTCATATCCGAGCGTATGGTACTGATTATAGAGAAAATGAATTGATCTTTGCAGGGCTAATTTATAAGATGCACATTTGCATATTTTTTAATGAAATAGGCGCAAAATAAATATATAATTATTATAATTATTATAATTTATTATTATTACAACTTGCAGTGCAGGATTTCAAGAAGTAGATTTTCTCCTCGACCCTAACCCTTACAAATCCTTCTAGATCCTCTTTGCTGAAATGAAGGATTCAGAAGGACTGAGGGTTGCAGTCCCAAATAACAATTGCTTATCACTGGGTAAGGCATTCCAATCAATTTTACATTATGGAAGTCCAAACAATTTGGTGTTTAGTGACACACGAGAGGAGGATATTTGAGAATTGAGGTCACCTGTAAAAAAAGGCCTAAGGAGTGAGCTTTCTAAAGCCCCAGCTCAACAATGGTAAGACAGAAAAGAATAAATTATCGTGTGCCCGGCAGAAGGGCATAAGGCCTTACGCCCTTTTGCCGGGAACATAAAGTAGTTTGTCCCAGTAACAAAAGGACGTAAGCAACAAAATGGCTCCTGACATAAAAAATATATAATTTTTGTTAGTTTTTTTGCGAGAATTACCCTGAAGACATGTTTCCCCATTCCCTATGCAGAATTTAACTTTTCTAGAATTACTTTTGCATGGCAGCATGTTTACCAAACTTTCCCGCTCATAATTCTTGAAACACGAATTTTAGCATAAATTGCTTGCGTTCTTTTGCCGGGAACTTTCCCTTACGTCCTTCTGCCGGGCACACGACGAAATGATCACAGATTTACAAATGGTATAAAGATAATGATGGTAGAAAACTTTCCTTGAAATATTTCTGCCTGAAGTATTGTCGTTTTTGAATAATAAATGAAATAAGATCCAACATTAATTTTCGTCTCATGTGAGAGGAAAACTATGACTAAGAATGCATACAAAGACGCCATGTATTTCTACAGTTTTCTCGCAAATGAAACAATGAAATGAGCTGAAATTTTCACGGGTCAGTTTTATTACATATGTCTTGATTTGTGCAAAGAATGGAAGCATGTGTAGACACTGTGCCAATGGCATGAATGTTGAGCTGGCGCTTTATGGCGATCAAAACATACCGATATTTTGGCAACAACTCTGTTTTTTTTAAACCACCAGGGACTGCTTTCACAAAGAGCTAAAATTGATCTTAACTGCAAATCAATCTTAATTGCAAAGCAATGTGTGAAGTCACAATACAAATCACTATACTGACAACTCATCTTAAGATGAATCTTAGTGCTTTTTGAAATTGACCCCTGGTGTTTTTTTTTTTTTGTGTTTTTTTGTTTTGTTTTTTTCAGATCCACCACAACTCATTACAGCTTAAAGGCAAAGTATACCTTTGGTTTTTGGAACCGTATATTTGCCTTAATGCTATATAATTGCAGATACATGCCATAAAACTAACCTGTGTAAATTTCAGTTCAAAAGGTGGCAGCGTTTTTGAGATATCACCAAAAATCTGGAGCGGTTGTGTTCACGCAGAAGTATCCGTCATTGGAATACACATTCTGAGAAGCGTTACGGCCATAACGCTTCTCAGATTCAAATTTTGGGGGGATATAAAGTGATGCATTTTTCCATAACTGCAGTACTTCGAAGTGAAACGTTTCTCAAAATGCATTATACTATCCTAAGCTGCTGTACTTCTTACCAAGTGAGTTATTATTGCCATAAATTTTCAGAGTCATTACCAAACGTATACAGACCCTTTAATAACAAGGTGAACTGCAAACCTTACTTCATAAGTTCTAAAACAGTTGATTATGTGTATAATTTAACAGAGCGTTATTTTAAAAGAGGAAACACAGAAATGACCGACCTTTCCTGATGTAGTCAATGCACACCCCAGTGAGATCATACACGCTAGGATTTGACCCCCTCCTTCCCGCAGATAGTTTCCTCTCTGCAGTTGGTGGTGTGGGGTTGACCGAGGCGTCCAGTTTTTCATGACTTCGTCCTCGTTCCAGATATGGGTTGATCGGGCCAGTTACTAACCTCTGAAACCTGGAAGCGGTGATTAGAAATCGATGAGTCAACTGCAGGCTATTTTTCTCGTAGAACATGAAGACATGTTGACTACATGCAAATATCTAGTATTAACTAAATACCTTTGTTAGAACCATCTTCACTCTATATTTGGTTTGCGGTAACACCATGTGATTATATCTACTTTGCTATATACAGCAGATTGAAGTTATCCGAGAAGTCCCCTCAATCCACTAAGCGAAAGCAGAAGTAGTAGTCCCGGCCGATTTCCTACCTCCCCAGGTACTACTTAATAAGCAGGACAGTTCTCTCCAGAACTAAGTTGTCTCCCGAATTCCGAAATATACTCGGCGTAGTAGAATATTAGCAAGACAAGTTCTCATAACAACAATCTACTGTATATAGCAAAGTAGATATAATCACATGGTGTTACCTCAAACCAAATATACATTGATACCTCACGGTGCAATGCCTCAAACCCTACATCTCCATTCTGTTGGTAAGTCGGGTGTCACACGGGCGGTTATCTGCTAAACGCCCAAAATCTTCGCTACTGCTGGCCCCAAAGCATTTCTTAGGGATTAAAAACTTTGCATTTTGACAAGACCTTTGTCCATGAAGAACCTATGCTGGACTCTGATTATGGTGGTATGCCTCATCACATGTAAAGCATATCATTTTATTAGTGCAGTCTTTGGTCCAACAGAATCAAACAAAACATGCAGTTTGGCTTTTGATAGGTTTGGGTTTATAGGATTGCTATTACGATTCGAAAAGCCTCTAGCTGTCGGGCAATCTCGGTTGTTTAGTTGGTAGGACATCTGCTCTAGAATGGCGGGGGTCCTGGGTTCGAATCCCACCCGAGGAATATGCCTGTGGATTTTTTTTTTCTCACAGGAATCGAAAAAGTTCTGAGTATACAGTGCTTAACACACACCGGTGTATTTCAATGATTTAAACCAACAAAATTTCGATCCAAGATCTGAGGATCTAGGGAATTAAGATCTATGGTCCTACCTCATATCTTGAAAATTCTCGTCAAGGTCCAGTCCAACGACAGTCACAGGAATCTGGGAGACCTCTGAAGTTCCCTTGGTAACAGGATCAGCTGGCAGAAGAGTAATTTTTAAATAGATGATTTATAACTTAAAAGTAAAGCCTATCCTGAGCCAATATGGCTCATCATGCCGGTGTTCATACCCGGTTTCCTTGGCATTAAACGACTGAGAATATTTCTATTCCCCCTGGACAGGATGCCAGTCCATCGCAGGTTACTCCCTAGGCATGCCAGCTCTCACCGGTACCCATTTAAATTAACTGCCCATAAAGATAAACACTTATGAATATATCAGGGCTGACATTGACTGAAAAACTCAAAAAAAAAGTCCTGAAAATTGGGTAACAGTGTGAACTTGCTAGTAAACCTGTGGGTACAACCAAGTGTAAATCTCTTTTGGGAGGAGTGTTGGCTCTGAAAAGAGATGTTGTTGTGGTCTCAAGGCTTCGAACAGTATACTCTGCCTTCAGTTGATTATACCTGCCAAGTTTACTAATAATAGTTACTTCCTACGATCCACACCATGCAAATCTTAAAAAGCACTTAGTTTAAACTTGATAAGGAAACCCGCTCGATTTATAGAATGTTACAATTAAGAAGTTTACATGCCCCACATCAATTCAAATACATACATGAAAGTTTGAATATAACAAGGGCCAAGTCTTTCAGTTCAGGGAGGGCAATTTCCATTGTTGCGTGTCGTGGCCGAGTAATCCCGCGCATCGGACTCAAGTTCTGATGACTGAATCATCGGAGTGTGGGTTCGATTCCCGGTCATGACACTTATGTCCTTGAGCAAGGCACTTAAACCACAATGATTGCTTCCCTGAACCCAGGTGTTTACACATGTAGGGGAACCAGGGAGGGCTGAAGTGTTATTATGTGGGATTGAACCCTTAGCGCTAATACAAGCAGCTTGAGGTTGTATGCTCCCCAGGGAGTTGAGAAAGTTTGGTGAATGGTCCAAGTATGCCTGATGAACAGGGAAAATAATAGTTTAAAGCACCTTGATCTAGCTACAAGAATATCTGCGCTATATCAGAAATATGTTATTATAATTCTGTCTCTTTCAGGGTGAAGGGATCAATAAAAAAATCTGAAATCAGAAACAAATTCTGACAATCACTACTTCTGACTAATATAGTTCATAGGCACTTTTTGATCATACATACCTAAATTGTAAATCAGAAATATGTACGAAAAAACCTTCATACTTACTTGGTTTATAATTAATATTTGTGGTGTTTTTTTATCGGTGTACAGATAAAAAAACACAAGAAAAAACCCAAATATTTTTCTTTATCCCCTATGCAAAACATTATTATGTATTATAATGGCTGCAGTACCTGCTGCTAATAGGATTCAAACTGCCTCTAGCTGTCAGGCAATCTCAGTAGTCTAGTTGGTAAGACATCTGCTCTAGAATGTCTGGGGTCGTGGGTTCAAATCCCACTCAAGGAGTATGTCTGTGGAATTATTTTCACAGGACTCGGGAAAGTACCGAGTATACAGTGCTTAACACACATCGGTGTACAGTAATATAAAAAAATATTATTCCTTATCCACGATGCACAAATTACCATCTATTCTGGTTTATAATTGTTATACTTACAGTGTCTTTGGCCGAGCTTGGCGTGTGCTCTTGTCTTCTGTTGTCTCAGTACATCCCCTTCACTCCCTGGAATTGTGTTAGTCCGTGGACGCCCCCCAAACAACGACCTTAACACAAATTATAACAACATACGTAATAATACAGGCCTTAGCTGGACTCTTGTAGCAGTGTGAGTGGCCACAAACAAAAAAAAGCTGAAAACAGCTAGCAAAAAGCTGAAATTTAAAAAGTTCTCATAGTTTTGTACAGAGCAGGTGTACAAAAAGCTGAAATTCAGGGTAAAAATCTGAACAAAAAAAAGCTGAAATCAGCTTAAAAGCCGAGTTCTCACACTCGTGCTCTTGTAGGGGAAAGCCCATTTTCATTTTGCAAAAGACAATTCCATTGGAAAATCTTAAAGGCAGTGGGTGGTATTATTTTAGAGTAGTGCAAAGATCTGGGGCAACACAGACCATGGCTACCTCAGTGTCATTCCATAACGTAAAATGGACCTGTTTGTGGTTGTTTCAGAAAAATCACTCAGAATATAGATGATATCTATTTTAATGATTGTAAATCACCCTTTATTTGAAATGTTTAGGGTTTTCATGACTTAATTTCTGTGTCAAACATTTTCAATTTTTACATTTTTCTTCTGGGCTGGCCTTGTCTTTATGTCTGTGGGTTGAGTTTTAATTCCGCTATTTTTTTTTATCTTTCTTTGTATTTTAATGTATTTCTGTATATAGACTTTGTTGGTCTATTTGTAAATTGTTTGTCTTAACGGACCCCAATGGAAATGAGCCTCTGTGGGGCTTTTGGGGCTATCCGAGATGGAATCAACCGTCACTGGTTTTCCTTGTCTGCTTGTATTTTTGTGCAATTGCCGATTTTACCTGAATAAAACAATAAAATAGTACTAATAATCAGTCACTTTTTCCTTTGTTCACCACAAATGATTTAAAAATTTACCCACTCAGTTTCCCTTGTGGTTTATAGCTAAAGATGGTATCAACCGATCAACAAACCTGGCAGCAGGTTTCTTGGGTTTTTCAGGGGAGTTTCCCGGTGATGGTCCAGAAGAATATTCCAAGACTCTTGGCGTCTTGGGAGGAACAGGGAGTTTCACAGAAGAAGGTGTTCCATTCCTTGAGGAGGCACGAGGAAGACCAAGTTTCCGCGGCAATGAGCTCGGGGTGAAGCGACCACTATCTATATCTCGCAACATCTGCTCCTCAGCCAACATTGCTTTGTGAGCTTCAGTCATCTTACGAATTATACGCTCTAAAAGCAAAGAAGGAATTTCGACAGATGATAATTTTATCAAGTTTGAGGTGGTTTTGAGAAGTCTAACATGTTGAGCTCTGGTCTTATCAGGACACCGTTTTTTTTCAAAATGATACGAATCTCATCTCTGACACAAGAGTTTTGTTTTCAGTCCCTACTTGACAACCTGTCTTCTCCAGGTAGGGTTGCCTCCCACATCTTTAACTAGACATTTATTGCCTGTCGTTTATTTTCATTTTGTGTCTTCAACGCTCAGGATCAATGGTAAACATGCACTTCACCAGTTGGTGCCGAATGACCTGTTCCCACGCAAATGTTTCCCCTGCCTGGAAACAGATGACGTGTAAAGACACCATCGTGTAAAATCAGAATACCGGAGCAAAGGTTGCCCCAACATTCCACAGATGAGCAGGCACAGTCCACACACACATGCTGTCTGACGCTTTGTTTCACCCATACAAGTACAAAACATGGTCTTGAATATTTTGCCGTTTTCTGGCTAATGAGAGGTGGTTTTTGTGTAATCCCCGATTCCAGACCTTTGTCCTTTTGTTCCAAGCATAGGATTACAAGACATCGAGAGGCTTCTACCACTGTTTATTCATTGTATTTCGGCTCACTGGAGGAAAGTCAGAGTGAGCCGAGATCCAGCCATCTGGCCATGGTTCCGGGTTTAGTACCAATCCTATGCCGCTGGTAACGGCCAATGTTTTGCAACTTGTGGCGCGTGAATCTGACATTTTCTCGGTCCAGAAAACAAAATGGCCATACAAATAAAGATAATCTTTGTTCTCATAGTATTGTCAAGTCAGTTTTTTTTTGTGCCAGCGGTACCCTCAAAGAAAAATGATTCCGGCAATTCCACAAAAAGAACCCCGCCAGGGGGACAGGAAAAAATAAATAAACAAATATCCCGACAGCAACTGGTTAAAGATTAGCCTAGCGTCATGACGAGACATACACTTCTTCTTTCATGTGCTCCAATCAGGGGATATAGACTTAGATCTGTAGCTTGGTTTTGAGTTGCCAATCCTGTGTAGGAACATCAACATCAGCCAAGCCTTGGACTCCAATGGGTGGTTGATGGAGAGGGCACTCTCTGACGATGTGACTCGCCGTTTGCTCTTTCGCATGCCAGGCTTAGTGTGAAGCCCTAAGACGTCCACTGAGATATTTCAGTTTGCATGTAACTACACCCAATTTTAACATGACAATGTAAATTTTATAACTTTCAAAAACAAACTTTAAGACTCCCACTGAATTTTCTTAATCTGTAGTATGTCTTACTTTCTGGTGTGGAGTTTATAGACGACACTGGTCTTGGAGTTGTTCCCATGGAATCGTTATTACTTCTGTCCTCACATGACCCATGACTCTCTGCCATGCGGGAGGGAGGTTTCACTGGAGTTAGCACCATATCACGCTTAGCTTGAGTGGCCTCTGTCCACGCTTCTGTTAACAGAATAAATATCTCAACTCTATCAGTGAAGAGACAACACTGAGATGTCTAATCGTCCTTAACAATGACCCAAGTAAATAAATTTGCTGCAAAATGTCCAGAAGAACAGAGCGATGCTAAAGCCACTTTGGTTGTGAGCTCATGATTCTACTCATCTCGGACATCCCTAGAGACAAGATGTGCAAGAGGTGCCTTATAAAAAAGGCTACACTTGCGTCCTTAATCAAGACACTTAACCATTATTGCTTTGCCTTCAGATGGGACAACAAGCCCTAGGTCCCCTGTGTTGTGTAATGCACGTAAAAGAACCCAGTACACTTATTGTAAAGAGAGGGGGGTTTGCCCCGGAGTTTCTGGCATGGTCTGGCAGCAATATACGCCACCTCACCATGTATCCCTTTCAAGGTGTTGTATTATGGTTACTTCGTCTCATAAAATCATTTGTAACAATCTCCACCAGATTTGATAATTTGGCACCAGGAGTGTCATTTATGACAGACATGGCGCATTATAAATGTACACTATTATTATTACTATTACAGGCTATTTCATGACACACCTCTTGCTGGTTCTGTATTCTGGTTGGCTGAAACATGTTCACATGGGGTAAACTAATTTAGGCTATAGTGCATACGATTTGCGCCACCATGAACTAGACGCATGTCCCATTTATAATTTGCGGGAAAATGTTTGACTGGTTACAGCGCCCTCTCATGATGTGAACAGTGAACAGCAACTAAAAAACTGAATCCAGGCATACCAGAGAAACTTAAAGCATTTCTTTAATTGGCATGATTGGTGAATTGCTTATTGTTAAAACTGCTTATGAGTTAATTGCTGTATTAAAACAGTTCAGTCGTAAAAGAAAAAAAAAAAATTGTCTTTTCTTATTACTCATTTTGGACGAGGTGTGATATCAAACACATATGGACTGGCACAATTCGGTCACAAGAGCTTGTATTTCCCCTCGGGGTGCATAGACGTGCACTAGTGACCTCATTGCCAGTCCATATGTGTATAATAGACTGGCTGTTAATTAAAAAAAATTCTGATTTTTCTGATGGAAAAAAAAAAACTAAAAAATGGGAAATCAGATTAAAATAAGAAGAATATCATACCTGGTGTACTGGGTTCTTTATACAGGCACAACACAACACACGGGACCTACGGCTTTACGTCCCTTCTGCAGATCGAGCCAATAGGAGATTTTGGAACGATAGGCGGCAGCAGACTTACCAGGTAAATTGTAATCGTTTACATAGTTATGAGCATGCGCACATTTCCGAGAACAATGGATACCTGGTAAAGTCTGCTGCCATCAAGCATCCTCAAAAGTCTCTGATTATGCACAAAAATAAGTCTTGTGAAATCACTAGCTTGAAGAAAAGAGTAACATAAGTACCTCTCAGGGTATGTCTGAGTTTCTTTGTCTTGGCCACATCAACAGGAGTGTTCCCGCTGTCATCAACTAAAGTTATATCAGCTCCACGATCAAGCAGCTTGGTGGCAGCTTGTAACTGACCGGAATAAGCCTGAAATAAATCAACAGAAATATATACCTCTCTTGTAAACTCAAGGACAAGGGAAAAAGTTGTCAAATGATCGCAACTGCATCCATTGGTGTGATGCGGCAAAAACTCTGAAATTTCCTGACTTTTGGGTACATTGTAGCTGTGCAGAGATGGTTATCTGAAACTTACAGGGCGTTACATTTCAGAAAATTTTGCTGGACTCTCTGCCACAACAAAATGTCAAACTAGAGGTTCAGGAAGAATGGAACTTCACGGCTTGCTTTCATTGACGGGAACAAAAAAGGAAAATCTGTGAGAAAATCTTTGGGAAAACTCCTGACAGATCAGAGGTAGTTTTATGATCCATGGACTTGACCAGTAGGGTTTCTGTGTGCTTATGAACAGCCTATTTTAAATTTGGATGACCTGCTTACAATGTATCAAAAGTGGACAATTTTGACAACCTGTGTTTAAAGGGGCAGTGTAGTCATGATTATAGCAGTAAATGGACTAGAGAGGTTTCACGTGACTACACCTGAGACGTCACCTGCTGCATGAACAGACAGACACTGGAAATCATTCAGCCATTGCGATTGTACATGGCTGGATCCAGCATGGCTGCGAAATGAACTTTTTCCGAGGTCACGCAACCTCTCTATAACCCAGTTACTACGTGCGCATGCGCGTCGGCGGTCACTTCACAGCTTGACAAAGATGGCACCCTTTGTGACTTGACCACAAGCGTGCGCGTATGCAGTATCTGGGTGAGAGTTCAACTTTCCATGCACAGCCACAGGCTGGCTATTATCATGACGACACAGTCTCTTTAAGTCATATCTGCCTCACTACAGGATTTTTTGTAGAATAAACAAACACTGTAAATGCCTACTTATGAGAAAACCTGTATCATGTACAAATTAGTCAGTGTCTTTATACAGTATTCATTCAGTGTGAGACGGGAAACATGACACAATTTATATCACATTCTAGAGAATTTTGTATTATTTCAAAGAGTACAGTTTGTTGGAGGATCTTTAATTGCAAGGCAGTAAATAATAAGGGAATAAAGGTGTGCTGAATCGGTTTTTAACTATTGTTTAAAACCGATGAGGGGCCTGGAGGCCGATAATTGCCCGCGCCGCAGGCGAGGGCAATTATCGGCCACCAGGTCCCTCAGAGGTTTTAAGCAATAGTTAAAAACTGATTCAGCACACCTTTATTCCCATTCATAAATACCTTTTCTTACCGAAAAGCATAAAAAAGTAATTTCTGGGCTTCAAAAGTCACGGCTTTCCTTACTTTTTTCAAGATGCTCACATCTAAGTTTTCCCGTGTGGGCGCTGAGCGATGTCTGTGTCGCGCGCGTACGCGTACGCTTACGTAAGAATATTTGCGTGCCTGTCATGCCTGAGCGCGTGTGCATGTGCGTTACGCAGAAATACGCACTACGCTCGTCACACCAACTGGTTTTAAACAGTTTTTACCGTGTCTATATCACTCGTTTAAACACGGCCTCTCGACCAATCAGAATGGAGAAACTGTCACAGGTTTTTATGAATGAATGTTTATTGTTATGCAGAAATAAGCCCTACATGGGCTTTGGAAGGATCAGTGTTTATGCACTGTGACCAGTCAGCGGGATATGGGTTATATTTCCAGCAGATTTTTTACACTAGTTTCTGTCGTGTCTGTATACATTTTGCCTGATAAGGCCAAAAAAAAAGTTATGTTTCCGGTTACCTGACCGACCCTAATTTTACGGCGCGACCCTAAAATTTTTATTTGACTTTTTCCTTTTTCGGCGGCTTAAAATAATGAATTAATTAAAATGAAAAAAAATAAATAAATAAGGCATGAATCTATTGTATTGTATCGTATTTTAAATCAATATTACCAAAATAAAAAAAAACTGACAACAAAAAATTCCCGACCTACCGACCCTATTTTGAATTGGCATGTAATCGGAAATAGAATTTTTTTTTGTTTTTGTCTAAGTGAGGATAAACTTACTGATACATGGAGGGGTGTTGATCCAGCATAACCTCTAGCATTTACATCCACACCATTCTCAAGCAGCGCTATGAGTATCTCAACTTGCCCACTCTGAGATGCAGAGTGAATGGGTGCTAAGCATCTCCTATCCTTCATCTCCAGGACAATGGGCTTACTCATCAGGATCACTGCAATCTCCTCCGAGATCTTGGACTTGGAGGCGGCGGCAAAGTGAAGGGCGGTCCTTCCTTCGGAATCTGGAGTTGTCAGGTCGGCCCGATGGAGGAGTAGCTCTCTGACCACAGCATCTGGGCTGTAGTTTTCCAGAACAGATCCGACTGTCGAGAAAAACAAGAAAATTTGCCCATTTTTCTTTTTTATATTTTGTCTTAAACTTAAACTTAAAATCAAAATCTGTTCCCAACTCGACTGCACTGAATGTATCGTGTAATGAGACAAGAGGTTTACATACCCGTGTGCATCATCAGAAATACAAAACTAGAGGTTTGGACACAATGTGGACTATTCCTTTCTCCCTTTGGTGACTGCTTCACATTCTTTCAAGAAAAATTTGAAGGATCGAGGATCTCAATAATGTTTTCTCGACTTCGTCTCGGTAAAATTATCGACAACCAGGCATCACCGTGTTTAAACAACTAGTTGAAAACCTCTTTTCACCACACTTCTAATCCCTTAATAACAAAACTCTGACATGACAACTTGGTCAATGCAGTAGTATGGCACACATTCTTCAAGCTCTACCCCTTAATGCATTAACCAATCCAAACCACAAAGGTGCACAAAAAAAAACGTACAAAAGTCTGACACGCAATGATCCCATTACAAAATTGAAACAAGTTCTGCCACTTGGATTGCTCTGTCACGTCTTTTGTGTGTGGCACGTGGCAGAGCAAGACGCATGTGTCGTACCCACTACCCACAATGGTGCTGTTGATAGACAGATGCTTTTGGTGGGCGGAGCTTAACTCTTTGCTCAGGAATTTCTGCACCCCTATGGACGGAATGGATGTTATGCATTGACGTCTTCACGCCGCCATCTTAGAGGTAAATTGATGACGCTACAATGACTAATGCATGTGTACGTACGCGCGGCGTAGAAGATGGTATAATGCGCAACCTTCTTTTGACCTCTAACCGAGGGCGCTCTACTCACATGTCATCATTTGCATATAAAATATTGTTTTTGTTTGTCATTTGATACTGTCCAAAATCGAGGCCATAAATGGCTTTGCCGCCCATTTGAGTTGTGTGCAGCCATAAATGGACTTCACGTAATGAAAGAGTTAATGGACGACAATGTTAAACACTAATACATCGATAAAGTTGTGAAAGTTGATAGAGGTACATGTACTTACTCCTTTCAAAAACATCCACATCCCTGGTAACAAGGAGCAGCGGTGTGAAGCCGTCGGCATTACGACAGTTGATGTCTAGTACCTTACTCTCATTCTGAAATCAGCAAGTGATCCAAACCTCTCTTTCATTTCGACAATCATTTGCTACACATCAAACTATTTCTTAATTCTCTACATGATGCCCCAGCTCAACACTGGTAAACTGACTGTAAATGCTTCCATTCTTTGCAAATATCAAGATACTTGTAATAAAACGAACCAGTGAAAATGTAAGCTCATTTTGTTGTTTCATTTGCGAGAAATCGATAAAAATGCATTCAGCATTTTTGTACGCTTTCCTACAGGCAGAGTTTTCGTCTCAATGGGACGAAAACTAATTTTGGATCTTATTTCATCTTTATTTAAAAACGATAACACCACAGGCAGATATATTTGAAGGAAGGTTTTCTACCATCGTCATCTTTATACCATGTTCATGTAAGGTATATGTAAATTTGTGAACATTGATGTTTTTCTTCTTACCAAATGTTGAGCTGGGGTTTTAATGATCTGTTTTCGAACGACGTTTATAAATGCACTGATGAGACACTATATCAGTGTATATTAGCACAGGAAATTCCCTCACAAATTTAGTTCAAGAATAGTTTTTAAAAACTTAAAAAAGTAAAAAAAAAAATTTCAACGGGAGACTTTTGAGGATGCTACATGTACATGTAGGTGGCAGCAGACTTACCAGGTAAAGCCATTGTTCTTCGAAATGTGCGCATGTTCAGAACTACGAAACAATGAAAATTTACCCGGTAAGTCTGCTGCCACCTAGCATTCCAAAGTTCCCTTTTGATGTTTTTTTTTTCCTGTGTGGGTAGAGGGTGATGCGATCAACAAGTTATGTTCTATTGAAACCTACCAATAATCGCTGCACGACCTCGATATTACCCTGCCACGCAGCTTGAAGCAGGTGACGTGGTGAGCAGCCGACGCGCTCGACCGACTGAAGCAGTGCAGTCTGGATCCCTGGCTTGGCCACATCCAGAGCAGTCTCGTTGTCATAGTTTCGTATCGTGATGTCGGCACCATACTTGAGAAGAAGCTGAACTATCTTGAGATGGCCATTTTTGGCAGCCCATAAGATGGGAGTGTTGCCAGTACGTTTCTCCTTAACATCAATATTTACAATCTGCAATATAAGCAATTAATAAGCTGGAAACTTGCGTTGCCTGATTTTTGCTTAACTTATATAATTCATTTTTCTGTGAAGGAATTTTGACAGTTGATGCTGTTTTAATACGAAAAAAAAACATATAAAAACTTCAACATGTGTATACATACATGTATGCACTGGACAATGTGCAAATTGCATGGCTGATGGACATCAACTCTGATAAATGATTCACGGGAAGTTTTCCACCATGACCATCTTTATACCAAGTAAGTTATGTGCAAATCTGTGAACATTTCTCTTTTGAATCTTACAAATGTATGCACACCCAAGGTCTATCATCAAAAAACAAAAAAACTAAAACATCACTCAAATAAATAAACTTTATACACACCTCATGACTCCTCCTCCGCAAAAAATTCTCCACGCGTTTATAATCGCCGTCTCTAGCCGCCGTCAGGAAGAGATTCTCGACGTCTTGGGCATGGCCAGGGTTGAAGATTTGCATAGCAAAGTCGTGGTACGTCTTGAGCAGCTGCTTGTTCCGGTGGGAACCGGTGGAGCTGGCGCTGCTCACTGTGCTACAGCTGTCGCTGGAGCTGGCTGAAAGACGACCACTGAGGGGCGCGGATGAAGGAGTCCTCACACGGGCTGAAAGAGAAAAGGAATTCTGAGTAACAAATCAATCAATGGAGTTGAACTATCTATTCCATGGATATCCGTGTATCCAGGGCTCGAATTTTACACTGGACCACAGGCCCGAGGCCAGTGATTTAAGCCTCGGGCAAGTAAACTCAAGACTGGAAAAGTCTGGTGGTCTTGTGTTTTTCAATTGAACAATAATACCTCACTGTGTAATATCTTGAACAAAAAGAAACATGAAAAATGATGTTCAAAATGTTGACTTTGAATCTGATCAATATCTTTCAATTCTGTTGAGTATCAAAATACACTTACAAATGTACCCACAAGACAAATGAGACAAATCTTCTCTTAGTGCTTGTTCAAATAAAAACAGTTTCCATTTTAAACTTTGTAGAAAGTTCTTTCTCATTCAGATTCTGGTCTTGTAAAATAAATTCTGGTCCGGTAAAAATTTTGAGCTACAAGCCCTGCAGCTCTTGTGGAATTTTTTCCCAAATTCGAGCCATGTAGTATCAGTGCAACAACATCCTACATGTATCATGTAAATCTCCTAAAATAGCATTTAAGTTATATTTAAGTTTACATGCGAGTTTCAAAGTGTCAAAAGTTGTATCGCGTTTAAAAAATAACCTGGATGTACGTGTACACACAAAACAAACAACAGGCGCCGAGACACCACGTTTTTGCACGGGGCATTTTTGTGCAAGATACGATGCTGTTGAATCGTGATACGACCGTTGTTGCACTGTTGTTACAAGAAGCACTAAGGCAAAACTACTGCCACACTGCCACAGAGCAATCTATAACAAGCCTGGAATTTCATTTTTTTTGAGAGGGCAAGACCGAGTTGTCGGGACTCGCTACTATTGTTCTAATTTTTATGTAATATTCCCCTTTCTATTGAATTATAATAATAATAATAATAATAATTTGGGAGGCTAATCATCCTTACTGGCAGCTGAGAAGCTGAATTGTGAAGGACGCGGCTACACGTGTCTGAGCTGCAGGCATTCAAGGGCGCCTTTGGCAGCCAGCCACATCAACCCATATATGACCACGGAGCACAGCCTGATATCGAAAGTGTTTGGTTTTTCGGGAGGGAGGAAAACCAGATGATCTGGAGAAAAACCCTCGTGGCACAGGAGAGAACCAACGCACAACTCTACTCACATATGACCTTAGCCGGGAATCGAACCAGGGACACATTGGTGAGAGGCGAGCGCTTTACGCACAAGCCACCCATGCCACCCAATTACCTGGTGGGGACAGGGTTTGACAAAGAACAACGCTGTGGGGACCTTTGTTTTATTGTATAAATGTCCCCACAACGGTGTGTGTGCCTACCAAAGATTACAGAGCACCGTAGGCGCAAGATAGGGAACTGGGCCTTTATCTACTGTTGGAAAGTGAAATACGCATGGGCGCCATTTCAGCAAGTGATTGCCTGTGTTTCCCACTGATAGCAATTGTCATTGTCTACACTGTTCCGTACATATCAGTCTTGTATCAATAGAGTCACTTGCCGAAATGGCGTCCAGTGAGATTTCACATTTCAGCCATAGTTCCCCCATCTTGCGCCTACGACGCTCTATAATCTTTGGTGCCTACCCATCATATTACAATGGGCACAACGTACTTTTGTTGGAAAAACTTGGAAGACTGTGGGGATATTTTGAAGGGAGCACCAAGGCCTGGCCCAGGGCAACAGAGGCCATAGCCTCCGTGTAATTTCAGGCTCATCCAAAGGACGAAGTAACAATGGTTTAAAAGGTGTCTTGTTTTAAAAAAACACAAGCGTCGAGATCAGTACTCGGACCCCACACTGCAGATCAGAAACACCAGAGCATGAGTCCGGTATTCACTACACCGTCGAGCCACTCGGCCAATAACACACTATAACACACACACTTACAAAGGCTACCGAGGCAAGGCCTAAATTCAAAGGCTTTGAAACAAACTGCCTCCTTGAAGGCCAAGACAATCACAACTGGGCTCGATTTCACAAAGAGTTAAGATTGATCTTAACTGGGAATCACTCTTAATTGCTAGGCAAAGTGTGATGTCACAATGCAAATCACTATGGTAAATACTGACAAACTCATCTTAAGATGAATCTTAGTGCTTCGTGAAATCGGCCCCTGGACTGTTTTAATGGTTTCTTCCGTTTTACACCAAGTACTTACAGGAATTTGTCCTGAGCAAGTCAGCAGACATGACGACGAACCTCCTCAGTGGTTACATCAGGAGAGCCGTGGGCGGAATGTTGGGATGGACGGATGGTCATTGTCATTGTGGTGATTCTGCATATCAGACTGCCTTAACTTTCTGGAAGACCTGTCAGAAAAAGAGCAAATTTATGAAATTTGAGTTCAGATGGACAATTTATTTATCTTCAAAAGTTAAAGAAATTCTGACCAGGTGTGGGTTTCACAAAGCGATGGATTTAGTCTTATCTTGAGTTAGGACATGTCGGATGAGTAACTAGTCCTAAGTTATAGAACTAGTCATAAGTTAGAACTAGTCATAAGTTACGACTAGTTTTGTGAGATCTACCCCAGGAATCTTAATAATGACATCTTGCTGGCTTGATGATATCCCTTCAGAGAACATACCTGTAGCGACTTGTATAATAATGCCAAGAGATCTTTATCATGGTGCAGCCATCTTGTTTTTCTCCCATTCAAATCAATGTAACCAAACCGAGGCTGGACGGGCAAATAGTCAGGTTCCTTGTTGAACAGCGAACATCAGCATCCATTACTGTTATTGGATGCAGGGCACATGACCAAGATGGTGGCAGCATGATAAAGGTCTATTGGCAAATTTGAGCTGCTGTACATGTGTACTTTTCCCCCCACCAAGAAGCTCAAAGTTCAAAGGTCATGTCCAGAATTGATATTTTATAATGTGTCTCATGTTTCCATAGTAACTTTAAAAGAAATAATACAAAAACATCTACTGCATATTTACTGAAAACAAATTGAGCAAAAAATAAATAAAGAAAAATAACAAACAATTATAATAGATGTTAATTTTTGCATCAGGTTATATAAAGAATATTGTGTTTTTACCCATACACCGATGTGTGTTAAGCACTGTATACTCAGTACTCCCCCCACCCCCCCCCCCAGAGTCCTGTGAAAAAAATTCACAGGCCTATTCCACCCGAGGAATATTCCTGTGAATTTGTTCACAGGACTCGGGAAAGTACTGAGTATACAGTGTTTAACACACATTTATGGGTAGAAATCACAATATAATAACAAACAAAACAAAGCAATATTAGCCATGGCTGGGCATATGGTGATGATACAGGAACGAATGATCTCTCTGCAGGTTTAAAAATAAGTGGAATTTATATTCAATTTTACACGGCAGGTGCGAGTGCAATTAGCACAATATGCGATTATGCAATGAAATTCTTGATAAGATTACGTTAATGTAAAGTACAGTATATTTGAAGATACTTAAAACATTTTATTAAACTGATAAAAACAACAACTCAATAAAGCGAAAAAAAAGTAACAAGCACACCAAAGTCTACCAGGCAACTGTACATATGCACAGTATGTGTGCTGGTAATAAACAAATAAAAAACATGAATTTGTAGTTTAGGTTTTCAAACGTTACCACCTGTGATAAATTGTCACGCCTCCCCCCTCCCATTTCTAAAAAAAAAAACAAGCATAAATAATCAGAAAATGTTAACAAATTAAGTTAATCAATACCAGACTGGTTTGGGAACCTAAACATGGGGGGGGGGGGGGCATTATCTTAAGGATAAACAGTCAACACACAGCTTGCAAATATCCCATCATCCAACCATCTCACTCAAGCCCCTTCATCTCTTGTCCTCCAGCATCCGTCCACACTTTGCCACCAAACAGTTACACCAAAACAAGCCATAAAAACGTTTAAAGAAACACATTGTACCAGACTGCAAGGGTCTAACAATCCGACGCGACCCCGCGAATCGTTTCGCACGAAGATTCTTGCCCAGCATTAATGCCGCGAATCTGCTTAGAATCCTTGATTCTCAAAAAATTATTCCGCAAGAACCAATTTAGATTCTCGCATAGTCTTCCGAACTTCTAGGCTTGGACTGGTATGGGAACCCAGACAGATGGCAGGAGTATCTTGGAATCAAATAGCCACCAAACAAACAGCTTGCAAGAATCCCATCATCCAACCATCTTACTCTTGAAAATCTCTCCATCTTCTGTCCTCCGGCATTCTACCACACTTTGCTCCACTGAGCAAGCAGCTAAGGTTATTACCAACAAACAGTAATACAAAAACAAGCAGAGAAAAAAAAAAACATTTTTAAAAATACATTGTACCAGGTATGGGAACCCAGACAGAAGGTAGGGGTATCTTGCCATCAAACAGCCAAACAAATCGCTTGCAAATATTCCATCACCCAACCATCTCCTTCGAACCTCTCCATCTTTTGTCCTCCTCCACTCTTCCACACTTCGCTCCACTGAGCAAGCAGCCTTCACGATTCTAACCCAGCAAGCAATTAGTGTGAGAGGCAGGCTGTCTGGTCTGAGTGGTATGGGAGACGGACACGTGGCCAGTAGAGTACTGGACTGTAAAGAGATTAGGATTCCTTTGTTTGAGGAATACACGGCAGTGGATGCTACGAACATGTAGTACACATTTCAGGTTTCAGGTTTTCAGGTTTATTTATTTTCCACAGTATTTATCTCAAACAAATTAATTACAGAAGGTAGTATATAAATAAATAAAACTTACAAGGAAAAATAACGTGGGTGAGATACTGCAGAGGGATCCATTAAAAAGCAAAGCTTGTAGACAATGGTCCCTATATAAAGCATGCATGTGCATTGAGCCTATAACATTTGTTATAGTATTTGCATTTAATTTGCATTTTAATACCATTACTGCACTACAAACAAAACCTATGTGAGGATCTTTTTTTTTAAACTCAGATACTGCGGGCCTAATCTATGGTAATTAAGTTGCAATGCAAACACTTGGCTCAGTATCGTTCTCAATGGTATCATTTTCATACAATAGAATTTTTACAAAATATACAAACTACAAACATTCAAACATTCCCCTCCCCCTCTATTTTATTTGTTTTAGCACAAATTTCGTCTTTAAAAAGAATGTTTTAGAAAGGCATTGAAACAACTTGGTACATGTACACATGTAATGTACACATGTAGTGTAAAAAAAATAACAATAATAATTCTAAAAAACAAAAACAGGATGATTGTTAGTTTTAAACCCTACCATGCCTTCTGTACTGTAGGGCCTACTGTGTAAGTTCATACTGTACGTACAATGTATAGGCCAACTTAAATTTCACAACTCTGGTAGGCAATTCTTGAGATACGAAAGCCATCCTCCGCAAAAAAGAAAAGAAAAAGAAAATCACTCTAAGATTTTAAGAATGTTTGGATTGGAATGTAAACAGTATCTGTTCAAATTTTCAAAATCAATACAACTTCCATTCCAAGAGGCCAGAAAGGATAAAATGTCCATACAACTCAAACATTATTTATACATTGTAAGTGTGTACTGTACACTAACCAATTTCTTTTTTAAAAATTGTAAGTTTGCATGTAATTAAAACAGAAAAACTTAATACGTGTACATTTTTACCGCATAAATGTGTACAATCAAATTAACTGAATTCCCTCCCAAGCCTCCACATCTTTTTTAATCCATAACAATAAATGCACATATTTTAAATGTGTGCATTTATTGTTAATTTAAATAAAATTATGTGTAAGAAAAGGATGGATTAATTAAAAAACTGACTTGCCTCCTCCAACTGGATCAAATTTGCTTTATAGAAACTCCTGGTCAGCTACACTCATGCAGTACGACCGTGACATACATGTACCAAAGTATCAATCCAAAAAAAAACATTAAAAAAAGAATTCTATTCAAAATACTAACTAGTCCTCCGAGATGGCATTTGCCTGTTAGCATTACACAGCCCAGTATGTCCGACCATAGAAGCAATGTCCTTGCTCTATGGTTCGACCATGGAATTAGAAGGCTTCCAAATATAATGCACCTAAATAACATTCCTCCTGTGTAGTTACCATGTGTGTTGTACATGTGCATGCAGCATAAATACCAGCAAGATGAACAGAAGATGCTTCCATACAATGTACAGTATACACCAATAACTATACCATGACCCGTCCACTGTGTCCACTTGGCTCTTGGTCCACTGTATATTTCCCCAGAGCAAAACAATGCAGACTATATGTATCCAAACTGTAATAAGTGACTAAATTGCACACACAGTAGGCCTACATTCTCCACGTGATACAAATTTACAAACATTCCCGTGCCGCATGCGAGCACCTTGTACAGCAGGCCTACACTGTATGAAAGAACAGTTCACAGCATCTCCATGCACTGTGAGAGATATAAATTACGCGCCATTTGGTGGCGGTCGTTAACTTGCCTCAATTAAATGCACACACTTGCATAATTAGCTGCGGATTGTTCCATTCCTAATTGATGGGTGTGTGTGTGTGTGTGATGTCTGGGCATACACATTGTAAAGTGGAGCTTAAAACGTCAAACGTGTTGATTTGCCAGATGAACACTTTACTCAGAATGCACATCTACAAATATTGATATGTAGGCCTACATGTACATATGTACATTAGAGTGCATCGAAAAATAGAAAATTCAGTTTGAAGTTAAATTCTAAAATGAGGTTCTGTCAATATCTACGACATGACCCCGAAAAGCATCTAAGAAATGTTTGCCAACCTAAATTTCGATCAAATGTTTCATTAAAAAGTGCCATGAATCATTGTTTTTGTGTGTGGAAAAAACATTAATATTGTATGATTACATTGTACACATAGCGTACACATATATGGTAATAGTGTGTAACTGTTGATGTGTAAAATATACATACCACTTACAGTATACAGTTTTCTAGTAATTTGTTCACTAATTGTACATTTTAAATGCAAAGTGACAATGTCAACTTAACTATAGAACAGTTGATGATAGAAGAAGGTACATGTACATGTAAATAAGCTACATGTAATCAGCTCTTTAAGTAGAAAGTATAGCATGCTTCAGACAACAACAAATACTTTAAAAATGCATGAAGAATTTGCAGAGAGATTCAGCAATTCTAAAACAATATGTACCGTACACTGTTTAGAAGATTTTAATAAACCCTAAATCTTGAGTGATTTACTACATGTACATGTAGGATCCTTCCTAAAA
Organism: Marthasterias glacialis; assembly: GCA_911728455.2. Lineage (NCBI taxonomy): Eukaryota > Metazoa > Echinodermata > Asteroidea > Forcipulatida > Asteriidae > Marthasterias > Marthasterias glacialis. The sequence continues at coordinate 3,890,309 of OU452220.1, forward strand.
TAAAATCCAACACCATTCAATAACTCATCATCCAAACTGTTGGATTCTGATTATGGTCAGTTTACTAGTGCAGTCCTCAGTCCAACACCATAAATTCAACACCCAAACCATTGGACTCTGATTATGGTGGACTGGTCCCTAGTTCATGTACATGTAGGCCTAAAGCATGATCCATTTACTAGTGTAGTCTTCAGTCCAACAGAATGAAACAAAACATGAAAACTGTAAGAATTTGAAGGGTTTGGACTTGTTTGGGTTAAAACTGTCCCTGTTGGACTCTGGTTATGGTGGTGTGCCTAGATTCATAATCAGTTTAGCAGTGCAGTCCTCAGGCCAACAAAATCAAATAAAACATGCACAAGTATTAGGAATTAGAAGGGTTGGGAATGGTACATATAGGGGCAAAGAGGTAAAATGTTCTGAATCACAAACATGCAAGTTATTGTTCAATATACACAACTGTAAAATGCAGCTCTGAGATAACAACACACCCTTGCCAACAGACCTTCAAAGAGCTTGGGGCGATCTACGTAAAAACAAGAATTGTTCATATTTTTGTTTTGAATACGTTTTGTGGTTCAGAATAAAGAAACAGAAGAAAAAGGCCTACAAAAAAAGTTCTGTGCAGTTGTGCTGTTGTAGGGCCATGTCACACGAGGCAATTTTACAGGCAACCAGTTCCAGGCAATCTCCAAGAAGAAAAGGCATTCACATTTCAATGCTCACCTAATTTTCTTGAGGATTGTAAGACATTGTCAGAAAAATAACCCCTGTGCTACCGAAGCGTTTCTTTTCCATGTAGTGCAGTTGGTTGCCTCCAAGTTGCCAGTAAAAATTGCCCTGTGTGACAAGCCCCTTACAACAAACATCAGTCAATATTTTTTTCAAATCATTCTGGTGTGCAAAGATTGTAAATCTTTAGAGAAAGATTGAAAATTTTTAGAGAAAGATTGTAAATCTTTAGAGAAAGATTGTAAATCTTTAGAGAAAGATTGTAAATCTTTAGAGAAAGATTGTAAACCTTTAGAGGAAAAACAATTTCAAGTGAACAGCTCAAAGGGAGAAGTCCTAATTTTTAAAACGTGACGTTTTGAATTTAACCCCCCCCCCAAAAAAAAAATAAATAAATAAATAAATAAATAAATAAAATAAAATGTTGCTATGGAACTGTGAACATTGGAAATGTTGGAAACAAAAACCCAACAAGTGCAAAGAGAAAAGTTAAGAAATTCAAAATGTGTGACCATTTTTGAGAACGCAGGTGCCGTAGAAAAAGTTGGACATCTGCCAACCCCTGAAAAATAGAAACCTACACTTCTTGCTATTTAACTTTCAGGGCATTGTTAAAAACCAATCCAGCCGTCACATTTAGGGGCAGAACTTGATGCCAATGAGTTTTGGCTGGAGAAACACTTTTTAACAACGCTGAATAGATTCATCCAACTGGAACCTACGCAATGGACTATTTCCCAACCACTTTTTCTAGCATGATTTAGGGGCAGTGTTGCCAGACTGTTGCACCCAGTGTGTTCCTGCCTTGGGTGATGGAATGAATCCAACAATTTTTCTCTTTGAATTTTTTTTGTCAGACAGTTGGTTATTTGTGTCCATTTTTGTTGTGTGTACCGTTGTATGCAAAACTAACACAAATTTGTGTCAACAATCCCAAAATGTGTCAAATTAGAAGCTTTAGGCCCTATCAGAGTTAACCAAAACTCAAAGAAAATTCACAGCAATGGCTTTTGAAAGCTTTGCAAAGGCCTACATGTTGTACCCTTGTACAAGTACTAAAAACCTATGGGCCTATGATTTAAATTTTACATCAGAATTTAATTTGAATGTACTTCCACCCTAAACTAGATATCTGTAGTACGTACATATAAATACAATCATGTACGCATAAAATGTCCAATCCTACAATAGGACACAAACTGACTGAAAGTTAAATTCAAAACAGAATCAAATTTTGAGAACTTCTATACTGTACGTGTCACCAAAGCTTAAAATAAAGTTTTAACTTCTTGTTTTAAAGCACTTCCTCTGGCAGTGTGCATGTAGGTGTTGACAGATTTGGTGCACATCTTTGAAAAGGCATCGTTGTTTTTTTTGTTTTTTTTTATATTCCCATTTTAAATCAACAATCAAAGAAAACAAAAACAAACAAACAAATGACAGATGAGACTTGTTTATCTGCACTGTCCACAAATCAACATTATTACGCAAATACCATAAAACTGTTGAACGACCAGCTGAAATTGGACTCACTTAAAAGCACTGTGACATCCGGAATACATTCAAGCCAGCAGAACTTCCAAAGACAAAAAGTAGCAATACTAAGGATTTCTTACCCTACTGTAAAGTTTCAACATTTAAACATCTTAGTAAAATATCGTGTTAATCCTCTGTATTTATAAATGTGATCCAGTAAGTTTTGCGGTGACACCATGTAATTATCTCAAAAGAGTTGGTGTGATTCTGAAAAAAACGGACATGTGTAACAACTCTTGTTGAGAGTTGTTAGGCCTACAGTATACCATCAGTTCTTTTCAGAACCACACCAACTCATCAGAGATAATTACATGGTGTCGCCGCAAAACTTACTAGATTGTATTCCCACCATGCGAAGTTTCAAATCTTACTTACTGTACTGTATGTATAAATGTACTTCTGTTTTATCTGTAAATCATATACAGTACATGGATGTACACTTTTGTACATGGCTCATTCTATAAATTTGGGGTCCGTTTTTTTATTGTTGTCCCTGTTACATCTGACACAAGATTTCATACATTTACAGCACACTCTTTGGTGCCTTCTACCTCCAAGAGTGATTATGTTAACGCAAAAATGCTGAACAAATCAAAACAGTTTGAAGTCAAATTTAAAGATATTTTCAGATTAAATTGCACACGTCAGGTGTAACAGGGACAGGAAAATGTCACACTTTTGGACCCCAAATTTATAGAATGACCCACATGTACAACGACGTATGAAAATAATAAACCATTATGAATGAATGAAAGAATGTTCAATGTATACAAATGTTTCCCCATGACAAAACAAAATTCACACGCACCTGTAAGCTTACGCACCTGTCCAGTTGTTCCCTCACTACTCACAACGTTTTAATCCAAATGAGGTAATTTGTCAAAAGTCTGATTTCTTGCAGTGGTTCTGTCCTTCGGCAATTCTGAGTGATTTAACCATGACCTCCATGGCCGGTTCATTCATAAAAAAACGGTCCCGGATTAGGCCGAGGTCACGGAACAAAACAAAACTCAATCAATTTGGGCTACGTCTGAGGAGGGTACATTGTAAATAATTCTAAGGGTAACTTCTCAGGGTAAAAGAAACTTGTGGGTAGCTTCGGTCAAACTAGTACACTGGCTTCCCCCTACAGTACTGGCTTCCCTCTACAGTACTGGCTTCCCTCTACAGTACTGGCTTCCCTCTGCAGTACTGGCTTCCCTCTACAGTAGGCCTACTGGCTTCCCTCTACAGTACTGGCTTCCCTGCACAGTACTGGCTTCCCTCTACAGTGCTGGCTTCCCTCTACAGTGCTGGCTTCCCTCTACAGTACTGGCTTCCCTCTACAGTACTGGCTCCCCTCTACAGTACTGGCTTCCCTCTACAGTACTGGCTTCCCTCTACAGTGCTGGCTTCCCTCTACAGTACTGACTTCCCTCTACAGTGCTGGCTTCCCTCTACAGTACTGGCTTCCCTCTACAGTGCTGGCTTCCCTCTACAGTACTGGCTTCCCTCTACAGTACTGGCTTCCCTCTACAGTACTGGCTTCCCCCTACAGTACTGGCTTCCCTCTACAGTACTGGCTTCCCTCTACAGTACTGGCTTCCCTCTACAGTACTGGCTTCCCTCTACAGTACTGGCTTCCCTCTACAGTACTGGCTTCCCTCTACAGTGCTGGCTTCCCTCTACAGTACTGGCTTCCCTCTTTAGTACTGGCTTCCCTCTACAGTACTGGTTTCCCTCTACAGTACTGGCTTCCCTCTACAGTACTGGCTTCCCTCTACAGTACTGGCTCCCCTCTACAGTACTGGCTTCCCCCTACAGTACTGGCTTCCCTCTACAGTACTGGCTTCCCTCTACAGTACTGGCTTCCCTCTACAGTACTGGCTTCCCCCTACAGTACTGGCTTCCCTCTACAGTACTGGCTTCCCTCTACAGTACTGGCTTCCCTCTACAGTACTGGCTTCCCTCTACAGTACTGGCTTCCCTCTACAGTTATTTAAGGACTTTATAATCAGAAATGATTTATAATCAGAAATGATTTTAATGTATAACTTTTTATGTAAAGGTCGAAATGAATTTCCCCTTTGGGATAATAAAGTTAATTTGAATTGAATTGAATACAACTTGTCAGTTGACAAAAAAATAGAGGAAATGGACAAAACACACAAAACTGTGTACAATATGTTTTCTATTGGAACGAGGTGGACTGTCGAGGCAAGATTGACTGATGACATGAAGGAACATCACAGATGATCTTTAAAGTAGTTGTCAGATATTTTATATTTTTTGTTTTCTTTATTGAAAATTGACTTTTTAATTAAAGCTTTCTTCCTTAGACTCACCCGCCAACAATTTCTAAATTTGTTAACATTATTCCAAACAGTCCCTAAATGATGAACTCACAGGCACAAAAATAACAGATGAAATGGCCGAGCACACAAAACTATCCCCAGTGTTGTTCAGTTTTCTATGGCAATAACACTACAGGCCTGATACTTCATGGAGGCAATGGAGGCAATTGTCTCCGTTGCCCCCTGGTCATTGCCTTGGTGCCCTTGAAATGTTCCCGTACAAAGTTACAATTTCCTCATAGAGGTGCCCTTTATCAAGAAGAAAAGGCCTTGGTGCCCTTGCTCTTTCAAGAACGAAGCAATCAGGCATTTAATGTATGTTGTTTTCAAACGAGGAAATTCACTGAAAAACTGTGTGCCTGCATTTATGGAACTTCGGAATCGGGTCCTTCCAGCTGCAGCTTGCCTTTGAAACAAAATGGCTGCGATGCCACCGAGGACAGCAGATGTACTGGACTCATGCAATTGAACTCTAACGGTTTCGGCCCAGTGGAGAAAGTAACCCAAAACAATAGTCAAAGAAGTCTTTTGAATTTCCACTCTGCAGATTCTGAATGACTTTGTACCCAACATGTGTGATGTACAACCTAATTGGGATCATATATATCCTTTCATTCAAGGATTAAGTAATTTGTCCGAGTTGCATGGTGTGAGTTGAACAAAAGGGACAAGAAAACACTGACTAGCAGTCCACGAAGGTTACATCGTGTATTTTATTTTGACAGACTGCCTGGCCCCTCAAATTAAAAAAAGATCTTCCTTTACTAACAAAATTGAGGGCTGAGCTTTTTTGAGCAGATGTCAGACTGCCTTCAATAATGGAGTATCCATTTTCACTGTAAAAACTATTTTGTAATAAATTCCAAATTTACATTTTTCTGGAGATCAGACATTTTTGATCCAAAGCTTTATAAATTTGCAACATTTAAAATCAAGATGACCCAATGTCATAGAGCTGCTTCTAATGGCAGAAAATTTTGCTTAAAACATTTTCTGCTGAATAGCAAAAATAAGCAGGATAACATTCATAGATGGTATACATGTACATGTACAACATTGCATTTTTGCCGGTAACCTTATTCTGGTAAGCATAATTTTGTTGTGCTTAGGCAGCTCTACACAGTGCCCAAGTTCAAAGAGGTGCTTAAGCAACTAAGCAAAAATAAGCAGGATACCAGTCACAGATGCTACACATACAACTTGGTATCACGGCTGGTAACCTTAATCTGATGGCAAATGTACAATTTTGTTGTGCTTTTTGTAGCTACTTTTTGTTTTACTCAAGCAATGTGGGCGATGGCTCAACTCTCTTTACCGGCACAAAATACCACTGCTGTGGTATATTGAGGCATACATGTAGGCCTACATGGTACTATATGTGCATGGGTTGGTCGTCTCAAGAATTTAACATGCTGACGGTGGGAGGGTTAATTATTAACAGGCAGGGCTCACCCTTAACACTAGCCCGGCGTTCATTGTCTAGTAAAAACTGCTATGGGCTAGTAAACACCACTTCTCAACTTGCCCTGTGGGCTACTAAAAACTCTGCAATTTACTTGTTTTACTGCTCATACTTCTTCCTTTTCAGGTGTGATTGATATATTTTAGAAATGTGTTTATTTATTTTTGAGTGTGTGAGTGTAACTTCATTTGACCGTTAAACTGGTTGTGATTGCTACCATTAGTTCACATTTGTGACAATCGGCCTACATGTTTAAACTTGGGCAATGAAAACTTCCTGGGGGCAAGTAAAATGCACAGTTTACTAGCCCTTTTGGGCTCCTTTACAAAAAGCTTAAAGCGCAAGGCCTGCTATCATAGAGTAACATCACCCGTAAAAGTCCACAACATAAGGTGTTAAAGATCATGAATTGTACACAGGTCTTGTTACTCATCAAAACAACCAGCACATCAAGGCCACCGATGTGTGATGAATCTCCAAAAGTAGAAAGCGATGAGTCTTTTCATTACGCATTGAAACTAATCAATAATTGGACCAAGGATCTCTGTGGAGATCAACACAATCAGGCGAGGACAAGTTGAGACAAATGAGAGACACATTGTTGGAAGACAGTGGTAATGGCACGATGTTGACGATTGCGTCACCGTTAAAAATACTGAAGTTGATCAATACACTGGTTTGACTTTGTCACACAGGAGACAAAAGAGGAATAGTAATTGGTCTACAAACGTACATGTACTGTACAGAAAGTTAACACAAATTTGTAAATTACGTCGTCCACTGAATGGTCAGGCTGTCTGAAAACGAAAGATCCAAAGAAATGTATGGGAAAAAAATCAATATATTTACAAGTTTTAAACAGTGAGTGATATGCTAGTATCTTGTAGTCAGGGGAAGGGTATTCTCTTTCAACTTACCGTCATTTAAATACAAAAAAAACTCACAAACTTACACAAAAGGGTAAGGGTAAGACTTTTAAGAGTTTTAAGATGTTGATAAAGTAAGCAAAATCAATGGTGGAATGTGTAAGCTGAGTACATCTGAACATTACAGAGGCTGCTGAATGCGCCGCAGCACCTTGTAAACCAAATATATAGTGCTACATAAAATGGCTCTCATAATTAAAAAAAAATCTCAAATACCTGCCTTAAAAATAGTATAATAAGCGTCTTGAGTACCTAATTGTTGGTAGATACACGTACTAAAACACAAGTTAAAGATATAATACAAGAAATAAAATCTAAGAAGTGGAGATGGGCTGGTCATCTACATGTAGCTAGAAGACAAGATGAAAGGTGGACCTATATTATAAGCTATTAACAGACTGGACCCCTAGAGCATTGACCATAAACATTTTGAAAACTTTAGAGGACCCTTAATCACAAACTACATGTAAATCTCTTGGTTTACCATTTTGTTTCTAAAGGCAAACCAGATTGTAGATCACAGGTGTAAATTAAGCTTCAAGGGTGGTTTTTTTTTCTTATTTTGGGATCCATGGTTACCAAAAACAAAAACAGTCACCAAAATAACGCAATTTATTTGGTATTACCAGGAACTGTTCTGGCAGGGCTAAAACATTAAAAAAAATTAACAAACTTACACACTGACTTGAGGAACTGCATTCACAGGCCCTGATGCACCCACGGTTGGTTATTTAACAACAGAGGCTAGCACTGAGCTTGTCTTTCTAATTTATAATAAATGTAGAGTAGGACAAATAATTTGACTTGTTTTCAACATAAAACTGATTCAGAAAACGCTTCAGTTTTTCTACAACGGCCCTCGGTATTCGACAGATATTGTGACTGCTCGGTCCTGAAAAACTGCCCTTGAAGCTTTGTGCATAAAGCAAGTGTCCACTTCCAAAGCTACACTACATGTAGTTCTGTGTTTTACAGTAAACTACACATGTATAGATCAAGGACTAGTATTAGTAAACTTACTGTTACTGTTAGTAAACAAACTGATTTCAAACACAACAAAGTTCTATTATGTTCCTAAAGAAATCTAGATTATAGAAGTCAGGTCATTTGCCACAAACTAACTGTTAGCTATACATGTACCCAATGGTCAGTTATATTTACTTCCACCCCAATGGGTCATTAATTGGTTGATAAACATCTCGGAATAAACACAGCAAGTGGATTAGCCTACTGATCCTAAACATGAAACACTGCTGTGTTGACCTTAAGGTGTTACTTCAGGAGGCCAGTTATCAGTGAAAAAAAAACCACAAGTTTATTGCAAGTGTCTACTAATGAATAAGTCTGGTGATGGCCACTGCATTGTAAAGAAAGGGCCACAGTGGTAGTACTTGAAATCATTCAACTGTCAGGCCTTATCACACAATGATAAATCTTCATGTTGGCCACCCAGGGCTCTCCCCAGGATTTTTCAAAACTGTGGGGCGATCTGGACCCAAATTTTGTGGCCGAAGCACGCTGAATTGGTACATGCATAGAGCTATGGTACATGTACATGTAGCAGGTCCTTGGTACGTTTATATTTAATGTTGATGTTTGGTTTGAAATGCTCTACTGTGCAATCTTGAGCGTTTAAAATGGTTCTATGTTAGGATTTTTTGTGAATTTGAAACTAAAATAAAAAAAAAATAAATAAAAAAAAAAAAAATCAAATAAAAATTGCGTATCGGCCGTAATTGCTGTGCATCGGTCCGTAAATCGGCATATCGTCCCGATACGCTAGCTTGTGCATTGGGGGAACCCTTGACACGTGTCTGACCCGTGTAAGTTTGACAGACATTTTCACAAAACAACATTTCACTCTGAAGTTGACCCGTGTAGAGCGCTCAATCCGTGTAGAGCGCTCGATCCGTGTCGAAAACCAACCTTGGTCGGGAGGATTTTTGACCCATGTAGAGAACGACAAACGTAGCTAAAAACAAAAAATGATTTCACGTCGAGTAATGTGAAAACAGAGTGGATTTGAACCGTGTTGATATTTTTATGATGTCAACGCGGATTGGCACAAACTGATGCTTGATAATGTGTGAAACACTGCAATGTTGACCACTACATAACATGTGTGTAAACAGTACTCTTGATAATAAAAAAAATATGTACGTTTTTACAACAATATGGAGATTTTTCTTTTTTTAAATTAGATGGTAAAAATCAGCAACCAGAGCAGAGGTGGCCAGTATTTTCATGGGGTGTACAGAATTATGTTCTATTGTGATGTTCACGAGTCAAGACATTCAACTTACAAAAAAAGAGAAACTGCTTGAAATGAAAAACTTTACTTGTTTTCCAGTTTTCTATGGCACTGAAATTAAGGGGGAAAAGTGGAAATCAGCTGATCAGCTGAGACTTTGCAGCCTAAGCAGTATTGGTACATGTACGTACGTCTGTAAGGTCAACAAATAAAATGGAAGAACAGTAATGTTCATTTAATGTTCAAAGTCCACAGATACAAGGTCCACACTTCCCTTTGCTATTTAAATATCGAGAGGTAGATATTGAAGAAAGGGAAAAAAAACAATCGTTCTCTCTCTGTTTTCTGCCAGCCCTGCAAGCAAGAACAATTGTCGTGTCACTGTCAATATTATCAAGCTAACCACAGACCTGAATATCCAGGTTACCATGTAACAGAGCTCTCTGCCACAGCCCTGTCACTATTCATACACAGCAATCATTAACTCCATAGATGTTTAAATGGACCTCGGTTAACCTATGACTCAGGATCTCTCCACTTAACCAATCACAGACAACCTCCCCTACGTCTACGTCATAGTGTATCTGTTTAGCACATGGTGTGCACAGTGTTGGACTGATCGTAATGCTAGGGCGACTTGTTGACACGTTACTATGACAACGGATTCCGGCGAAAGCAGCTGTCTGGGTGTTGTCTGGGCATTATAGGCCTACTGATCAACATTGTGTGCATGTTAAATGCAGTCCTGGTATTAGTGAACTGATGTAATATTTTGATTGGCATGATTGTTCAGGATGTATTTAATCAAATTTACACATTAGATTTGTATGGTTTTTTAAAACATCCTTTCATATCTTACAGGGTGTCAATGTACTGTACATGAAGAGTCAGAATAACCTATGTTAAGTGCAGTATTTTTAACTGCACATATCTTAAAGCCCCAGCTCAACATTGGTAAACTGACTGTAAATGCTTCCATTCTTTGCACAAATCAAGATATTTGTAATAAAACCAACCTGTGAAAACATGAGTTCATTTTGTAGTTTCATTTGCAAGAAAACTGTAAAAATTCATTCAAGATGTAATAAAACCAACCTGTCAAAATAAATGTCAGCTCATTTCATTGTTTCATTTGCGAGACAATTGTAAAAATGCATATAGCATTCATTTTTATAGGGCCTAGGCAGAGTTTTGTTCTCACATGAGACGAAAATTAATTTTGGATCTTATTTCATTTATTATTCTTAGCCTTTGAGAAAGGCTCCGCTAGGGTCGAAACGTGAGGCCATTAACAATTTTTTGCATTTTTGTTATTATTGAAAACAATAATGTTACTTCAAAATGGTGAGCGTGGCACAGTCGCCTTGTAGGCCTACATGTATCAGCACGCAAGGGGTCATTAGTAAATGTTTGGGACCACTAAAATGAGGTCAATGTAGAGCATGATCAGAGTAAGATAAACACTCATGAAAATGGCTTAGGTTCTGGAGTAAGGACCTTTCTTCCTGCTTCGATACACTACAGTGTGGGGTAAAAGATAAACACGGTTTATTATCCATTTCCTGGATTAAGTTACAGCATGCAATCATCAATGTAGAGGTAGAATGAATGTAACATAGGCTTATGTACCAAAGTGTGTCAAATCATGATAATGTACATGTGGGTCATTCCACCAAGTAGGGACACAGTTTGTGACATTTGTATGACGTCTGCATGATTTTAGTCCTGCCCCCATTACTGCTGTATTTAATCACTGACTATCACAACAAATGTTTTTCCTGGTACATTTTGAACCTAGTAATTAGTGCAAAAAGTGAATTTGCATAATAATGTATCTGAGTGTTGAAAAATTTGAAAAATACAATTCTGGATGTAACATGGACACAGTGTTTGTGTGACATCCAGAATTTTATTTTTCATAAGAATTTCCGTTAAAATACATTAAAACAATTTTATACTTCAACAAACATTTCCACATACAAAGGAGAATGTTACATGAAATAGTTGAGGCAAATATAAAATGATTTCTTTTCATAATATGGACAAATTTAGCACAAAAATCACACTGTGTCCCAACTTGGTGGAATGACCCAGATGTACATTGTGTACACTTTGTGTATAATATATCGATTATTGATACACATGATGTATAGTGGCTTGGTCCAATATCAAAAATGCCCCAAATGGTAAATTGTGACATCTCAGTCACCTCCGATCCCATACTTTGTTGAACTGTGCTGCATTTAGCAGGGTTCTACATGTACATGGCTTTGAAATAGTGGTGCATTTACAGGGTAGTATGTTAATGCCCAATGCATTAGGTTGGTGTTCAACAAGGATGAGATTGTATGAAAATAAAAAAAATCCTGGAAATTTGATAACAGTTTCCTCTTGGCGTGGGAATGAAGCTCCCTTGGATTGTACAGATTGTTACATGTTGAGGGTTTACAGACTCTCTACATCATTTCAAATATAGGTATCTGAAGGTCTGGTCCTTACATTTACAATAGCAACTTAGTCTTTTCATCTCTGTGATGGCAAGTTCGTCTCTTTCAAGAAACTCTGAAGATGCAGAGAGATAAATCACATGCCTGGTTCAAACCAGTTCACTTCAATGAGCTGCATTTAACACGGTGCCTGGAAGACACCAGGGGCCAATTTCACAAAGCACTAGGACGATGAAATGTCATTATTACCATAGTGATTTGTATTGTGACATCACACTTTGCTTAGCAATTAAGAGTAATTCACACTTAAGATCAATCTTAAACTCTTTGTGAAATCGAGCCCTGTGCCCAATTTCACGGCGCTGGTTACCAAAACAATCAGCGGTTATGGCACTCTGTTGGGGCGTATTCCAATGGGCCGTGGCAGGGCGTAAGCGCAGAATTAAGCAGTAAGCAGAGCCATAATATTGAGCCCTAATGGTGAATAGGGTATGAAGTTACATGTAATGTGTGGTACATTTACAGGTACTGTAGCATTCACTCCTTAATGCAATATTCAGAGAAAAATATTCCTGAAAAATGGCTTGCAGGCTTGGGTTCCTGGACCCAGAACCTCCCAGATGTTACAATTCAGGAGGTTTGTAGACTCTGTGCATCACCAGAAATACCAAACTACATGAACTACAGTTTTCGACACAATGAGGACTATTTCTTTCTCCCTTTGGTGACTGCTTTTCATTCTTTCCAGGAAAAAACTCTTTCACTATGGCGCACCGTTCACAGCGGCTCGGTGAATAGGCCTACTTTACACGCTGGAGAGGCACGAAATAAACAAAATATTACACAATTCTATCACAGCTGTACATTATATTCCCGTAGTGAAAGAGTTTTTAGAAAATCCTGAAATCAGGAAAAATCCTGAGAAATCACTTGCCTGAATATTGGTCAGCGATACAAAGAGGCTACAAGTTCTCCAGTCAACTTGTGGGACACACTATTGACCGTACAATGTGTGATGAAACATGCTGTACAAACATGAAGTCCATACAGCCCAGTGTCCAATGTCCATAGCATGCTGAAATTTATGCAGAGACCCAATACTCCATTGCTTGTTTTGCACACAAAATGCCTGAACCTGTGCATACATTCTGGAGCTACACGTATGTATACTGTACCTGAGGGCATTTAGTAATTAAGTTTAATCTTTATTTTGTTTAGTTCATGCCATCAGCAATTGTTTTTTCTTTACACGCTGTGAAGTAATTTTGCAACGGCGATTCATAAATTTTATCCTACTTTGTCCGCATTTCCTTTGGAGAACTTTTTGGATTATACTCTCTCTCTCTGGTAATTTTTTGTTTCTAAATCTGTTAACAAAATCTAGTCCTGCAATTACCGGTGCGAAACCCATTTTTTTGAGGCTTTTTGAGATTCAACTGACCGCCTAGTATAGCGCGTTGCGTGCGTGACTGGCTTTATATCCTTTGTACAACATAATAATGACTGGGTACGAAACACCTTGGGAACGAAACACCTAGGGAACGAAACGACCTGCTTCGGTTATCACAACTACCTAACAAAACGTGCCTAGTTAAGCTTAAAAGTAGATAATTTCTCCATCATGGCCTAACTTAAAAATAGTTAACTGTTATTGTTAATTCAAGTGTTACATAATGGCTGTTAATAACAATATTTATATTATGGCTTTTTATTTTACGCGTCATCTCATCAAAACAAAGTTTACAAAAGTCACAAATTTTCAAAGACGACTACAAGAAAATAATTTTAAATACAGATTACACAGATTACACAGATTCTGTCTGTCTGCTGTGGCAGTGGCTGTGCTGCATGCTAGAAAAGTGCTAGTGCTTGTCTAGTGACAATTTCACAAGCTTCATTTTGTATTTGTTTATTTTCAGCTTAAGAAAAAATAACAAAAATGTTCGACAGAAAAATCCATTTGGTTGTTGATGTTTTCTTTGAGAACATCAACAACTAAAAGGACTTTTCTAACGTCTTCCGTAAACTTGTATTGTACCACACAAGGTGGCTTCCCACAATGTTGTTGTCATTCACATTATCGTGCTACGGACGAGTTGGGTCTCATCAGCCGATCTGTGACACCTACACGGTTGAAACGCAACACCGTGCGGTACAACACCCTGGGACAGACACCACAACATACACAAAATCTCGGTTTGGAGAAATCCCCACACTTTGGAATGAAAAACAAGCTCGATTTGTATGTACTTATGACCGTTTTTAACGAATAACTATTACCCAGTGGAATTGTCTACAGCATATGATAACAACAAGTTCGTAACATTTGAAATCGTAGCTCATTTACTTACATTTTCAGTTGAAATTGGACGGAAGATTCCACGTTTTGGGACCTCGTCGTCGACGGAAATTTTTGTATCCAATATGCTGATTGGACTAGTGCATTAATTTTGTAGGGGTGACTTACTACACTATGAAAGTTCAAAAAACTATTTTAGTCTGTACGTCAACCAAGTCTGTCATTCGTTGTGTCAAGTTCTGCTAAAAGCGCGGCGGAGGCCAGATTGTTCTCTCCTTGAAACACCCAAAGAGGGCGCTATTTCGTAAGTAAACAAGTGACTGATTGAAGAGGAGGCGCAGGCTAGCTGAAGTGAGCACTAAATTTGGTGCTGGCACTAAATTTCAAAAAGACGGTCAACGACCGTCATAAACGGTCAACGTCGTTTATTGAGTGTTGCATGATGCCCAACTTTTCAATTGAAAGTGTTTCAACGTAAAACTATGAAATATAAACTTTTTTTCTGCATAGATGTGTTCCTTATATCCTAAGCTACTATGCATAAGTGTCCCCAATTAATTACTTTACAAATGAGCTCAGCCCAACTAATTAATTGCATATATTAGCCATTGCGAACCTAATATGCAAAAACACGCAACTACCTGTTTTTCAGTTGAAAGTGTTTCAACGCAAAATCGTGAAATATCAGCTCGTTTCATCATACTATTAATTATATCCCAAACCATTATGCATAGGCGCCACCAATTAATTAGTCAACCAGTTAGCTCAGCCCAACTAATTAAACAACTGCGTATATTTGCACACTTGAGAATGTATCATATACAAAAACAACTAAATACCGATTTTTCAATGGAAAGTGTTTCAACGAAAAACTGTTATATTAACTGTTTTCTTCATAGATGTGTAGGCCTACATCATATCCCAAACTATTACGCATAGGCACCACATTAATTACTCTACTAATTAGCTCAGCCCAAGTAATTAAACAACTGCATATAGCAGCCCATTTGCGAACCTAATATGAAAAAATACTGTTTTTCAATTGAAAGTGTTTAAACGTAAAATCGTGAAATATTAGGTTTTTTCATAGATGTGTTAATTATATCCAAAGCCATTATGCATAGGCGCCCCAATTAATTACTCTACTAATTAGCTCAGCGCAACTAATTAATCTGCATATTTGTGCCCACTTGCCAATGTAATAAACAAAAAGACAAATACTGATTTTTTTTGGTGCGGCCGTCTGTTGGTAAAAGGGTGTATCTCATATACTTAGAACTTTTTTGTGACGTTTTGCTCTAAAGCAAATTTGAGGGCGCTCTTTCCAAATATTCAAGTTTTAATTCGAAAAGAGTAATCGTTTAAAAGATAACATGGGATATATTTGGCTTTTTTTTGTCAAGTAATGGACTAGTTTGTCTGGCACAATGGCGTATGTGGCCTTTAAAATTAAGTAAATAAGTGAATCTATTATTTACATATGTTTGCCATGAAATTAGCACTGGTCTTTTTTTTTCAACTGATTTATCAAAATAGTGTATGTCCCGATAGACCGTTTTGCCCACAAAATTGTCCAAATAGAAAACGCGTTCCGAGAAGCTCACTATCATTTTCCATGTTTGTCAGGAAAGAACTTAGTCCGATTCCTTTGTGTTAATTTGCAGAAACGGTGTAACTACAAAGTACACCATTTTGCCAGAAAAGAAACACCGCTGTATTCAAACATGTTAAATCAATGTTAAAACACGTCACAGTTAAGATGTATCTAAAATTTTAAACATCGTTCTCTTGAAACAAATTCATTCATCAAATATTGCATGTGTTTTGTTTATCTAAGTTACCCATACTGCCAAAAACTATTTTGAGATACACCCTTCTGCCAGAAAAAAAAAA